>JAAFCE010009109.1:21127157-21283491 GCA_013389805.1 Trigoniulus corallinus
CAGATCTGCAGGTTCTAATCCTCCACTACCACCTATCCCTCACCAAATCCCCCTCCCCCTGCACGCTTCCGTGTCCCTTTGCACCACCAGCTCCCACGTCCGTTTTGGCCTTCCTCTATCTCTGGTGCCCCCAATTACCAATGCCCTCAAGTCCCGCAAATGGACCTAATAAGCCCCTCATCAAATGCCCATACCACCTCAACCAGTTGCCGCATCTTTTCCGTAATGTCTCACCCCCAAGCTACCTCTAACGTAATGATTTCTAATTTGCCATATCGTGACACCCCACTCATGTAGCATAGCATTCGCATCTCAGCCACTTGCATTTGCCACTCATGGTTCTTCCTAACTGCCAAACACTGAGCCAAACAGCGTAGTGAGCCTGATGACGGTTCTGTAAACGTTACCCTTCGACTGTATTGGGACCCAGTGGTCGCACAGGACCCCACTTGCCTGTCTCCACTTCAGCTATCCTGCATTAATCCTATGGGCCACGTCAGAATCTATTTCTGCATTGCTCTGGAAAACTGATCATATATAAAGACACTCTTGCACCACTGGAATTCCCTTTCCTCCACAATGAATCTCACCTCCTTGCCCCTGGCTGCTAAAATTCAAAGCTAGGTGCTCAGTCTTCTTCATGCTCACCTTAAGACCCCCTCTTTCCATTGCTGTCTTAATGTCTTGTAGTAAGTGTATATATAAAGAAATTATTTTTTCCATTAAAAACATGTGAAACTGAGCAATTTATTTATATGTTCAAATTAGCAGCAAGCAGTTGACATTATTTATTAAGAACAATCAAAGAAAGTGCATAATTGCATGTTTAAGATGCTTGAAATACATGTAACATCTGTGTTGTAGCAAACCATCCACTTGGGGCGCCACCGTATAAAACTATGACACAAAAGTCAATGGGAAAGGGGCGGAGCTGGTACTCCTTATAGACTCCTTGTTTGCAACGATAAGTTTGTTTGCATGTGAAAATGAGCCTCCTTAAATAGTTAGGCCTATTCAAACGATACGTGAACGGCCGAGCTAAACTTATTGAAAGGGGAAGAGTTTGTCATGATTTCAAGCCATTGCTTTGAAATAAACATACAAATTTTAAGTTATTAATAACTGTTGACTCCAAGGGTAACGAAATTAAATAATGAATAGAACTTTTTACACTCTGAGCACAGAACTGAGTATCTGACGTTAGAATGGTGTTTCTGCACTAAACTCGTCGTCCAGTGTTTTGGCGCATGCCCTGACTATTCAAGCTATTCACTTAATACGTCGTTATGTCGTAGTCTGACATCTGTCTCATTGTCTACCATCCCAAGTATAGAAAAGTCTTTCATCACTGACAGAAAACAATTATTGGTATAAAAACTGATCGTGGCTAAGATATCGGTTCGACCATCAATAGTAGTAGCATATTACTATATATGAAATAGACCTATTGCCCTGACAGAAATGCGCAAGCGCGTAGTGTTGGCTGGACCAGTTCTGTAGCCATTACTGGCGTGTCTATGGTAGAGCTAGATGTCTACAAACTTTAAAATGTTTTTTCCTTCATAACTATAGGCGCTTTCTGACGTTAAAGCCGATTATTATTACTCTATAATGAATAACAACCATATTATGGCACTGTTGAGACCGGTCATCGTTAACAAACTTTGGCCCAGGTTGGCATTTGTTTTGTATAACCACTAGTAGAAGACGCACATGTATGAAATTAAACGGATTTATTTTCAGATGCATTGCTTGTGAAAATCGAAGTGTATTATTTAGTTCGACTTCTAAAAGTCAGTACTTTAGAATTATTATTTGTCTTAAAAAATGTCTTTGCTACTTTTCGTTATTTATGCTCTGTAGGCAACTCTTCAACATCACAAACAGGCGTAAAAATACCAAAACGAATACCAAGGTAGATGCTATTTAAATTGTGAGCATTAGTTTTTCTAACAACTTTGTGTCAGTCGAACCTTTGGCTTGTCGCCTAGGGTAGCGTTTCTCAAAGTGCTGTCTGCGACCCACCACAGGGCCGCGAGAATCTCATGGTGGGCCACCAATTTTATTGCTACATGGTTCTGGTCAGGTCTTGTTATGTTAGTGGGCCGCGATCAGATATGTTTGAGAAACACTGGCCTAGAGTATTGAGCTGCAAAGCATAAGTTTACTTGTACTTGTGTTAAACTACTATTAAAGGATAGATAAACTTACAGCTCACCAAAATGTTCATTGCTATTATAGGTCTAGTACAGCAATTCTTGAAGCATTAGCATCAACAGTTTCAAAGGTAGGTTTCATCTCTATTATATATGTTTACTATCATACCGTTTCATAAGACTGAATTTCTATTATCTCTAATATGTTAATTGCTATATCGGTTCAAATTTTTTAATAGGATTACACTGCTCCGCATTATAAATTTTGTGACGATCCTTTCTTAATTCCGGCTAGTAATTTATCAAAAGTAAGTGTGATGTTATAAGAAATGAATTTTTGACACGAAGTAGTGAAGCTCCTGTTACCAATACAATTGCATAAAAGTGAAAAGAATAATTTATTGAAATAATCAAACACATTATTAGTTTTACATTATGATCCACAAACCAATAGACTTTATTATGATTTATAGCTGTTTGAGCTACATTTTGTCAGTATTCATTGTTTTTCTTGCATTTTTATCCGTAAGCGTGCATTTGCTCTATCAAAAGAATCTGGAAAGAAAGCAGCAAAATGGATTCGGGATGAATATACCCTTTGTTTTGAGGATAATCCGGCACAACCAACAATAAAGGTTGTATGTGTTGCATTATTTAAAAAAGTACCGGATAGAAATATCAATAGTCTAAAAACTTCACCTATTGAAGTTTTGTGAATGGATAAGAGTTTGACAAATTAAAAATGTAAGCATTTGTTTAGAAATACTTATTTAAGGATTTCTTCATAACAATAAATATTGTAGGATTTTATGCCAAAAACAAAATACGACGAAAGTAATGCCACAATTGAAAATCTACAAGCCTGTGTTGATGGTGTGGAAGTTACATCTGCTATCAAGGTGTATGACATTTTAGTCTCCAAAGGTGACAATAAATTTACTATATGTACGGAGTGTTTGTATATATAGTTGGGCACATAAATAATCTTTTTGTGTTACTAAAGGTGTACGGATACCAAGCGATTTAAAGCAGTCGCTATTAGAATTACTGTGTTATTTCAACTGTCAAGATGCTTTAGATGAGGATTTGATTGAGGTATCTTTTATACATGTATTAACAATTTTTCTGTACATTTCACAAATATATATGTGTATATATATTACAACTTTACACCTTAGGAAAGATGGTTTCGTCAATCCGCGGTTAAGGACAGAAATATTTGGATGTGAGAATATAACTTTCATCATTTTTCATCTTTAGTATAGTTCTCTTGTTTAGTTCAAATTCATTTTTTCAGGACAGCATCTAAAGCGGATGAAATTTTCCAAAATTGGGATGATAAGGATGGAAGAGCTTATTCTGCGATGATTCGAGGGCTAGCTAAAGTGAATAGTTTATAATTACACTTCTTGTTAGTCAACAACATAGAACTAGTAAATAGACTGTTTACCTTTAGTATTTGAAAGTCCATCAGGCCTGGAAGCTGTATGAAGAAATGCAACAAAAACAAATGCCTGCAGATGTTGAAACTTACAATCATTTATTGTCAATAGTTTGTTTTCTACAAGAGAGTTCAGAATCCCGATGGCAGCTAGCATTGGTATCTACTGTTTAAATAGTTTTCAAATCGCAATTCTAAGAAAATGAGATTTGTGACAATGATGATCAGAAAATTAATGAATGACCATTTTTATTACAGACTTTATTGACGAATATGCATAGAGAAGGAGTGAAGCCAAATTTAGGAACATTCAATGCAGTTCTTGAAGCAATTACCAAACTTGGAAGCTGGCAAGATTCAAAGAAGTTTGCTCTTCAAGTGTTGGCTGAAATGAAGCAAGTAAATGTTGGTGAGTTACAGATATTAGTTGAATTAGTTGTTCCAAATAGAATGCTAAAAAAAAATTTTTTTTAAACACTTTGTACTTTGATTAGAACTTAGTCTCGGTACCTACTATTATCTTCTCGTTATATTTTATCGACCACGTAAGAAACTGTATTTACTTTCTCATTTAACTATTAAATCATTAGAATAAGACATAACATTGTGGAAGAATGTGTTTCATTAAATAGCACTAAAGCAGATGATTCCATTCTATTATTCATTTGCTCTATAAGTGCATTTAGATATTGTATACTCTGTAATATTTATCCTAAAGCGGTTTAAAGTTTTCTCTTTATAATGGACTCTTGGAATAATGGTCCGGGCTTTTCTAACATGCTGTTGGTCTGAGTTCAATTTCCCAATCGTTAAGACACTTAGGATGTTTGAAAGTCTGATGCACTATCCTGTCACATGTAAATTGTGCACTACTGATAGGTGTTAGCGATTTTATTAAATAGGAGCAGAGGCTGTCTTTCACAATGTTCTATTTAGACTATTATTAGCTTGGTATTAATGAATTATCAGGACGATATTCCAAGGGTAACAATTGATGTAAGATTGTATAATATTATCAGGAGGTCCTGTTAGCACCATACTCTTTGACATAATGAATCTTATAAAAAATAAGGAATGGAAAATTCAACATCCAAAGGATGGTAAGGATGAATTGTAATTTTAAAATTATCAGTATTTACTCGCAACATGGTATCTCGAAACATACATGCGTTTTTACTTATAGTTTTTTTCTTTGTCACCGCAATGGATGTCGTACGTAGGAATTTACAAATATAATTTAAGCGCTCTAAATGTTTTTTGTGTGTTAGTTCTCAAATAATTTTATTTAGTGCCATACTCACCTTCAAGACAAAGAATTGGCCTATCAAGTCCACAATTTATTACATCTTAAAGATAATTACGCTTTAATTGGTGACTCACTGAAAGAATCTATTTACTAGTAAGTCTTAACTAAATCGAGGATTGAAACAATTCTTTATAAATATATCAACAAATTTATATTTCTTTCAGTCAACATTTATTTAGCCTTTTATGTATGGAAGAAGATATTGATGTATTCTTTGAATTCTACCATAAATTAGTTCCAAATGTACGTTGTTTGTTGTAGTTCACTAACATCGTGAAACTTTAATAATTAGATATCCCAATTATCTGTTTAGGTATACACTCCGGAACCTAGTGTTTTGTTGCGTATCATAGAAGCAGTTGAGATAAGTGGACACTTGCAGTACATTCCTGAAATATGGTCAGGTACTAAATAGAGTTGAGTATAAACTGTGTGGCTTAATAAAATACTACTAAGGTATAATAATATCATTTCAGATATAATTATGTTTGAACATACTAATCGTGAAAATGTAATTGAAGCTTTACTTAATGTGATGGGTTCTAATACGCCAGATAAGGAGGTCTATTAGCATTAACTGTTTTTATTTAAATTTACTATAAATTACCTTCCTGTTTTTTTTCCCATTTATATAGCTGCAAGACAAGTTCATGTTCGTTGTTTCTGACATTGTGCAACGAGTTGACACTCAAAATTCATTGCGTCAATTTGGAGGATTGCAGTATGTGAAGAAAAATGATTAAGAATATTATTCCGATATATATTCATAATTTTAATTCATTTTTTTTTACTGTAGATGGACAGGTCATATGATGGGAAATGCAATGGCTGTTTATTTAAATGGTGGCAATTATGAAGAAGCATGGTAATATTTTAAGTCTTAGAATTTGGCTTGCATGATGTTTTTAAGTCTAAATAAGCTTGCATTAAAGAACTTGTCATTTTGTAGTAAAATTTTTGAAAGATGCGAAACTGAGCAAAACAAAATTTCAGGACCGCCAAAGTACGTATTCATACTGTTAAGTTTTTAGATTTTTAGAGTTATTAATTCAGTTTTTTTAAGGCCGGAACAACTTACGCATCTTGCAAACGAAATGATTAACAAGAAAGATCTGAAAAGAGCTATTGTAAGCTTTCACGTCTTTACTATCGTAGTGCATGCATAATATTTAAATACTGTCCTTATACTTTTTAATTCATTTAAATATTAGTCAGTGGTCAGATACATGGTGAATGTGGGATACGCGTCAGGTGCAAATCTGGCCAAGACAATTTTAGAAATGGAAGATTTGAATGACCGACAAAAGTAAGAATTTTTATTTACTTGGTTAGGAATTTTATAAATATACTGTATAACCAACTGTGTTTCAGGCATGAATTGAATGAAGTCGTGAGTGGACTAATTGGAGAAGTGGAAAATTCATGAATACTGGTTAGTTGCTCCGAAATTCATTTTTCACATGCTTTTAATCATTTTATAGATTGTTATAATAATCTTATTGAAAATACACCAGTAGTTCTGTACATTAGCTAATTAAACGTAGTGTTTCATTTGTTATAATAATGTGTATACTGCAGTATGTTCTGGTTATCCGTCTATTCCATAAATCAGCACTGAAGGCTTGGGTCGGCATGCTAAAACAATGAGATAAATCTAGGTCTTTAGTCGTGACATTAACAATAAATGGATTACTGCGACGCACTTTCGCGTCTTTGGTATATTCGGGGGTACAGCTTTAGCATAATCGAGGTCCCAGCAGACGACAACTCGTCATGACGGCGCGAGACCCAGCTATTTCCCAGAGGTTTTACGGCGGCTTATTACAATACACATCACAACGGGATGGTTTTTAATAATTACAAACAGAATAATACGGTGTTAATTTGAACGGTGGTTGAATACTGATAAACAGCGTAAACATGAGCGGATTGTATTTCGACTAATCCGCTGCCATAAAAACGTGTCTGGCCAATAGCTGTTTCACTCCCCCATGTTGAGTTGTCGTCTGCTTGGACCCCGATATAACAATTATGCCCAGGTTTCCATTGATTCGTTTTCAGGTCCGTTCAATCCAGGGTAAACGAAATTGTGACATCTATGCATAAATTGGACCAGGGAGTGAGCTTTAGATCTCAGATTTGATGAATGACCACCATTCTTGGATAGGGGCTAACCTGCGAACTTTATTGTTCAAGGCGTATGTACGTGCGGCCTATCAATGTCCAAATTTCGTAAACTACTTTACTGAAGGGCCAACCACAAATATTGGAAATACAATTTCTTCAGACTAAGAAAACTACCTATAGGTGTATTTAAAAAGGATAAAACTCTACCAGTTCTGCTGGAGGATCACCTATTGTAGGTGGCGTGCAATGACAACTTCGTTAACGAGACGCTTTTGGGTGCATTTTGTACTTCAGTAGGGCATAACGAACTGAAATCAAGCTGACATTTTGTTTTCTGTTCTTTATTTCCATTTTTTTTGTATTCCCAGGATTTGGCGTCGGGAAGCAAGTACATATTATTGAGGCATGCCATTATTGAATATTTAAAATTATAATTGCATTTTTAGAGTCATTTTCGTTAGTGTTACGAAGCTTTTAGTAACGTGTTCCAATGTTCCAACCTGTTCTCCCCGCTTGTATAATGTGTTCCGCTTATTTACTGTGATTGAAGTTGGTGGGAAGCGACGTTTCAATATTTCAACTTTCCTGATTAAAAAAGGGGATAGACGTTCAAATGACGATGGTTTCGTCAGGGGCTGTTTTTACGCCCAACGGGGATATAGACAAGGTTAGTAAGCTTATTTATATTGCATATGGAATACATAAAAGTAAGCGTTTACATGTATGGATAAAGTGACGTTGCCGTCCAAGCTATGCATAAACATGGCGACTGAAGTTTTCAACATCGCCAAACTGATCTGATTAGCAATTTTTGTTTATAGCTAGTTTATCGTGATGTAGTTGCACAGAATTTTATTTTACAACAAACCTGATGGTTTAATGTTCTCAATCAGACAGTAATCTCGCTGAAAATAAAAAATTATTGTTAATTAAATGGTAACACATAATTGATTAACTGATAAATTAAGCCAAAATGATAATGACCCATTTGAAACAATTTGACCTACATATTACATGCGAGGATGATTAAGATTTTATTTTATATATCTGGGCCCCAAAGAACCTGTTTATATCTTTGTTGTATTAATGTATGGGATATGTATTTATGGACGGGGAAATATTAAGGGTTAAAAGAATCATTTGTTTACTTACTTCTAAGGCGAATTACATTTACTTTAGATCGAAGAGGATGATATAAACGAGCCAGTTCAGAAAAGGATGAAAACCGAAGGTACGTAGTTTTATTTTTTAAAAAATGTTTTTTTTAGTAGCTAATTTTTAATGAAATATTGGAAACTCTTCGTCATTTCGGAACAGGCAAAGCGTTCATTGAAAAGCAATTCATGCAGGAGTAATGTTTTATAGTTTGATTATAAAATATATTAATAGGCCATATGACAGATATTTGCATATTTGGGGGCATTTCCGTCCTATTTAATTGTTCATACTAAACACTGAATTTTGAAGAAAAAAAGATGAGCTTAGTTTTTCTGTATTTCTGGGTATCATCTGCAGTTTGCCTGTCATGTAGTTATATATAATCATAGCCGTAAATTAAAAGCAGATGCTAGTTATAACATATTTATTTTCCGTTAATACTGTAATGAGACAGTAACATGCTGTAATCATCCTATCCTTTAAAGCACAATATTACTGTCTTAAGATTGAAACTGCCCCTTTTTTTCTTTTATGTGAGTTTTGCAGGTGCTACCAAGCTTGCTTCAGGTAGGAAGACGAAGAGGTGTTCAACATGTCACCCTCTGTTTAGTTTTGAAATGGACTGGTGTGACTTTGTTAAAAAAAGAGCAACATCAGAAAACTAGGAGAGACCTTAACTTCATTTTTCTACAATCAACTGACTATTGTTGAATAATTGGGCACACGCGAAGATCGATATAGTTCATTTTATTCAAAAATCTGTTTTCACCTGAAATCAGTTTACTGAAAATATTTTTTAATAACACAGTCAGATGTGTTTCTGAGCTGCCGCTAACCAAGTAAATATCTATTCAAAATTTCGTTCTCTCTTTCTGTCTTTGCAGAGCTTCACAAGTATGAACATTCCTCCAAGCATCATGCTAAATTTGATGACTTCTGTTTTCGTAAAGTGGTTGTGAAATTGAATGTTAAGGGAATCCCATATTATAGTTGATAGGATAATCTGAATCCATAATCACGATAATCCATAAGAATTAAATTTCCAAATTTTAAAGTAGTTTGTAATCGGTAACTCAGTATAACTACTTGTCGTGTATTTTTTGTGCTAACGGTAGTGCTTTCATCTATTGCATTAGTTATAAATTATAATTTCAATTTTCTATTGATAATGTTATGAAGTATTGAACCCTTTAACACATTTTTATTTATTCTATGCTTTATTGTCTTTCAATCATTTGCTTTTCAATCTTAAAATATTGGACTTTTGTGAAGTACAGATGATTGTTTGGTAGCTGTTGATAGTATATACGATTGATTGGTAAATTAAGGGCAGGGTGGGGATTATTTTATTGCCATTCAAAATTATCTCATTCTGGGAGCTTCACAGTTGCTGGTATTTTAAAGACATTTGCTTATATGCAAATTTTTGAGTGTGCACTTACACAAGGTCATAATAATGCTTAAATCAGTAATTCCCAAACTGTACAATAGACGAACGCCTGAAGTATTTCTTGTTTTTAGCTGTTAGGGAATAGTCGTGCTAAAAAGTTTTGTCATCGAAGCCGACGGCGAATATTAACCGAAGTTATATTAATATTTACTCCAATACAGATTACTCTAGGAAAGATCAGAGTTACTGTACTATACATTCTGTTGCATTTTGCACCATATGTTGTGATATCCTTGAGGAGATGTTGAGGGACGAGTTTGGGAATCACTGGCTTTGGCTATCAAGAATTTGAACGATGTAATTTTGCATGTTGTTGTCAATACGTTGTTCAAGTACCATCAGTGGTCGTCCACGGTGTATTACCTACCAAAGATGCCTTCATTATTATTAGTAGGACTTCTAGCTCATTCCATACCCATAACTACCCATTTATCATTGAAGGAGTACTTTGCTATGTCAGGACTTTCGATTAAGTATATATTTGTGAGGAGTAATTCAGATAATATATAAATGATTGCTATGTAATAGTTTCCTTGGGGAACCGAATTTGAAAATTAATACCGTTGAAACGTTTTTTTTATCAATTGCAAACCTCTGCCACCATGTTAGTTAGTATACAAATATTCACTGGAATTAATTTTTCTCCACAATTTTGAAAAAAAAAATCCGTTGTTTAAAGAAAGCGAATGGGATGCAGTAGGCAATTTCTTTAAATAATTTACAATTTCATTTCTTCCAGATAAGTTGGAGGCTTCAAAGCTACACTTTATGTTTATTTGCTTTCATATTTTCCAGAAGCAGTGTTTCTCAGTAAAAAAGATAATGCGGCACTGGGTCCCTCATTTGAGTGCTGCTTAACATGCATACTGGCTAAATGAGCAAGGTTTCATCAACTGATTTATCACAAATGATTTTTGAAATTTATTCTTATTGAGGTTTTTAAATAGTCCAAAACGATTGGCTCATTTAAGATTATATGAAGTATTTCTGTGTGCTGATAGAAAATGGTTTAATTTTGTCTGTTCTTTTTTTCTCTTTTTTTCTGTGTATTTTTGTGCCATGTAGTTGAACGCAAAGCATACTACCACTTGTGCGAATCGGCCCTAAACAGGCACGTTTGAGCAACGCACCCCTTATGCTAGGGCCAGAGCAGTCACGCTCAGACATAATCATGACTGGCTTGCCTGCGGTAAACTTCATTTCCAACGTGCCTCAATTTATCATGTCTTAAATCATCTTAATTCATGCACGGTGATGTATTCAATGATCGTGTTAGAAGTTAATGATGGTATTTACACCCGCTATTTCGGGTAACATTAAGGGACTTATTAGAAATTTGAAAAATGGGGTAGAGATGTACGTAACATCCAAACTTATAATACTACCATTTGATTAAAATGCCATTGGAAAGAATCAATCCCATATCTTATTCTCATAATATATTCATTGTAATAGCGATGTCAGCTCTCGTCCTGTTACAATACTTAGCAGACATTTTTTTTTTGTTGACATATTAACAACTAAGCAGGGGTCGTTGACGTTTTATTAATTATTAGATAAAATAGTATTACCACTTATATATGTCTGCTGATTGTTGTTTCACTGATGTGAGCTGGTTTATTTGACCTAGGTCTAATATCACATTTTCCGTTTAATACAGGGCGCAGTCGCAGCCAGTCCCCAATGCCTGAAATGGAGCAAACGGGCCCAGTCATTGCTGGACCAGGCGCAAAGAAAGATGCACTGCCCCTAATAGGCATAGGACTGCCTAAACTGACACCAGAACAGCAAGACATGGTTACCAGGTCAAAGAAGTATGCTATGGAGCAAAGTATCAAGATGGTTCTTATGAAACAAACTATAGCTCATCAACAACAGGTGGGTCTTACATTTATGTCAGCTAACCCGTTGATGATAGTTACTAAGTGCTATAAAGAGGGAGTGGTAATTATCATATTTAAATCGAATGCGAGATGATTTGACTGTTCCTCCTCCATTTTGTTGATGAAATAAGCATTTACATGAAATAAGCTCCTATTATTTATTTGTTTCAACAGTTGTTTTCAAAAAATTCCCTTCATGTATTCGATTAAGTATGATAGCTAATACAATTATTTAAAATGTGAAATCTTAAAATACTCATCGGCTGTTGAATATTTCGCGTTAACGAGCAGAAGATTCATACAGTTCGTAAGTCAATATCCTATAGAATTAATTCTTGAAAATTTACTTTTTTTAAAAGAAAACTATAATGTCGTGTTATGTAGAGTTTAAGTTTCAATGGGCATTTGACTTAGCATGTTGCCAGCGCTCTTGATCTTGGTAACGAAGGTAATAAGCATGCAATTTAGACAGTTGTAAGAGAAGTGGTTGACTTGAAACTACGCAGGCCACTTTAGCGATAAGAAAAATATCAGGATACGTTTAGTAGTAGGCTCGATAATAACTGAGCGTCTCCAAAATTATAAAGCACTTGCATTTTTCAATGAGGTTAATTAGGTAAGGGCCTCCCTGTTATGTTAAAGTTGAATGTTTTTCAGATTAGTTTCTTAATCTGTTGATTTGACGTGTTTGATGTTTTGTTACCTTATGATTATTTTATACTCTTTAATTTTTTATTATTTTGAGGCATGGAATTGAAATTAACACTTTAAAAAGTAAACAAAATTTAATTTGCCTTTCAAGAAGTTCTCATCATTGATGGCCACCCCCCTGTTTTTGATTTTTCTGTTTTCTTGGCCATGTTGGGAACTGTTTGCTAATGGCTTCGTTTTTTTTCTTTTTTTCTTTGTTTTTTCCTTTCCTCTTTGCCAATTCCAGCAACAGAAAACAATGCAGCGTCATCAAGCTTTAGTTCTTATGTGCAGGTTAGTGGTGTGTTCTTGTTGTTACAAAGCTTGTTTTCTCTTACCTTGCAGCAAATGCTGAATCTGAGGAACCAAGTGCAACGCCAGCAGGCTCTGGCTCTGATGTGCAGGTCAGAATGTGTGATTTACATGTATGGCCAGTTATTTTTGTGGAACAGCATCAGTATTTGATATGACATAGTAGATTTCAGTCAAATGAAGATGCGTTTGTAATTATGACTAGGAGTTTTATTACCCCGCTTGTCTTAACGTCAGTATACTTAAATGATCATTTTTCGTTTGGAATGTGCTGCATGATGTGCGTTGTAAAATCTTATTAGCTTTTAAATCAGTTGGTTGTTTTCGAAAGTAGTCATTAAGTACAGAATCGAAATATGATTAGTATATTTAATTACTGTTTACCACAAATAAGGGGGGGGCGTGAGAATTGGGAGGGGAATAGTACGTTTTCTGAGAGACTTCATTTCATATTGATCACATCTAGAAAATATCAGCCAACTTCTAATAGCTGGCTCTCGGGCTGGGAATTATTGTTTTAATGTTGTGAAGGTGTAAGGATGTATTTAAATAATATTTTTGTCGTCACGTGTCTTTTTTAGAGTGTACGTTGGCAGTATCAGTTTTGAACTGAAGGAAGATACAATCAGACAAGCGTTTTTACCATTTGGACCCATCAAAAGCATCAATATGTCATGGGATCCAATTACTCAGAAGCACAAAGGTTTCGCTTTTGTTGAGTACGAGATGCCAGAAGCAGCACAGCTTGCCTTGGAGCAGATGAATGGAGTAATGATTGGTGGAAGAAATATCAAGGTTATTATTTTATTTGTAATAATAATACTTCTTTTCTTACTCTTTTTCATATATCATTTAAGGGATAGTTCATGTTTAGAGAGTTTACAACTGATGGTGTTTTCTGTTATCGACAATGTGCCTCTCCCTACTAACGTCATTTTTAGGTCGTAGCAGTTACCAGTAAATTAACTCGTAACTCAAATTGTAGTTTCAAGAGTAGCAAACTTTAATCATATCAGCTGGTAAATTGTAACTAGGGAACTTTTCTGCCTAAGGGGGTGATGGGTTGTTACTGTTTTAACTGTTGATTCGTTATCATAGGAGTAAAACATTGTTTTCCTATAGGTTGGGAGACCTAGTAACATGCCTCAGGCGCAACCAATAATTGAACAAATTATGGAGGAAGCTAAAAGCTATAATCGAATATATGTTGCTTCTGTGCATCAGGACTTAACAGAGGAGGATATCAAAAGGTACATTTATGCTTCAACATGACTATAAAAAACTAAGCATTTTGGAGACGAGCAGCCAATGGCTGCGAGGAGGAATCAGTTTTTAATAGGCCATGAGTGGTAATGTACAACTAGTTGGTAGGCTGCAAACTTGGTTGTATTGCCACTACAAATTATTCCAAAAGTGGGGATAAAGTAATTGAAAGAACTGGTGTTATTTCAGTGTATTTGAGGCTTTTGGTAAGATTAAAACGTGCAAGTTGTCACCTGGAAACGTGCTTGGGAAGCACAAAGGTTATGGTTTTATAGAATACGAAACTAATCAATCTGCTCAAGAAGCGATATCTTCGATGAACCTCTTAGATTTGGGTGGACAGTATCTCCGTGTTGGACGAGCAATTACACCACCTAATGCTTTAACAGCACCGAGTGGTACAAGTAGTATGCCCACTGCTGCTGCTGTTGCAGCCGCTGCAGCTACTGCCAAGATTCAGGCCATGGATGCAGTGGCCAGCAATGCATTGGTAAGATAATGCAGGATAGATTTGTATGATATGACATTACTAATGTTGTTAATCTCTTACTTCATTTTTGAAATTTTTAAGGCTTTGAGTATGGCAGCTGGAGTTGTAGCAACTACACCAACTATTGTACCTCCAGCTGTAGCTTCTGCAGGTATCCCACCTCCCGGACTTGCCATTCCAACGTTAGGAACTCCAGGTTTAATAGCACCACAAGTTTTGCCACAGGCAGTAATGGCAGCCAATGCTCCTGGAGTTATCACAGGTTACATGATAATTAACTTCTACTCAGTTTGTATCGACGTAACTAGTACTAATAGTTGTAATCGTTATTTCTTTTTAGGTGTGACTCCTGTGAGAACAACGGTTATTCCTCCTCCATCCATAATTAGTCCTCTACCATTAGTCACAAGTGCACCTGTAGCAACTACGACGTTATCTGAAGTTGTAATGGCTGGGCTGACTCAGTCTCAAGAATCCATAACAGCTCAGTCCCAAACTTCTGCTTCTCTAGGAGGCCCCATAGTTTCAGCTGCTACACTACAGAGTACAATTCTTGGAGAAATTGAAAAGAAATTGGAGGAAGATCAAGAACCACAGACTTTGCAGCAGCAGGAAAATATGATGATCAAAGGCAACAATGCACGGCATATGGTTATGCAGAAACTAATGAGGAAAACAGAGGTACCATTATAATGGGGAAAAAATAATATCCCACTTCCGGGAGATGAAATTGAATTACTGACTGTTTTGATTACTTTTTATATAATAGTCTCGAGTAGTGGTCTTAAGGAATATGGTGGGGGTTGAAGATTTGGATGATGCTCTGGAATCTGAAGTGACGGACGAATGTGGGCGCTTTGGTACAGTAAATAGAGTCATAATATACCAGGAAAGTCAGTCAGAAGATGAAGATGCTGAAATAATTATTAAAATATTTGTGGAATTTAATTATACGCATGGTAAATGATAGGTTTTAAGTCTTACGTCTTTTTTTTATCTTGTGAGGTCGTGATTTCATGTGTTTTTGTTTTCTTACCTTTGTAGAAGCTGAACAAGCAAGAGATGCCCTCAATGGACGGTATTTTGGAGGAAGACTGGTGAAAGCTGAACTTTATGACCAAAATGCGTTCAATGGAAACGACTTATCTGGTTAATTGAAGTGTTTGGCGTTGGAAAGTGTAACTTAAGTAATGCCATTGGTCTTTATTTCTGAGACTTAATTGAATTTTAATATGCATACGTGTCCAATCTTATGTCCCTCTCCCCTCATCCTCCACTAGGTTTTGTCTTTCATACCACATGATATCAGCAACCAAATCATCGTTTACTATTGGACTAGTTGGTGAAGTTAAATTTTTGAATGTTGCTGATTTAATGTTATGACAATGAAACCTATTTGGAAACTTCCAGCCTCATGTCATTGAACGTTAATCAGCATTGTGATTCTTAAGCTGAGGATGTGATGTTTTGCGAAGTTTAATCCAAACAGACAAATATTTGTATATAGCTCCAGAAGTCTTGCAGGATAATAAATGGTGGATTCTTACTTAACAGAAGTGTAATATTTTTCATGAACCTAATACCAACACACTTTTCATGACGGGTCATGCGGATACGCAGTTAGGCTTAAAACTGAATGGTTTAGGCCCACTTTTGGTAAGGTGGGTAGATGTACGGTTCCTTGCTTTCACACAGCTAAGAGTTCATTTGCGAGAATTCATGTTGTACGTAGCGGCTTTGACTGACTACGTTTATCTTCTATGGTAGCCTTTGTTGGGAGTGGCATCATTCATGAACTCTTAAACGCCCGCAAGTTCGCTACCTCATTGTCACTCCGCCAGCAGTTACCAACGCTCTCCAGACGTCTCCATTCCTCTTTATCATTTTGCCTGTCTGCTATCCCCTACACTTGGTGTAGGGCCTTAGTAGCTTTAACGTTTAGCTACTGTGTAATAGCCTTCCTGACTCGAAACACCTGCTTTGCCATCGCCAGCGATTCACACCTAATTTTTGCGTGATTGGAACCATGTCGCGGAACCTGTAAAGCCATATGTTCTGTGAGCCAAATTATAGTTGTAAGGTCGCACCACCTGTCAGCGTGTCTGGAAAGCTGTTGAGTAAAATAGTTGACTAGGTCACAGCAGCTTATGTCGTCTGCTTCAACTATTAATTGGTAATCTACGTGTCATTTGTGACATTGCGTGGGCCAAGCCCTACATCTCCACGTATGACTAACTATAGCAGACGACGCTCACTGATATTTTGAATTCGCTGTAATTTTAATAAGCAAATATTGGTAATTAAGGCTGAATATATAAATAGATAATGCCAACTGGTACAATTAGTTTTGTTATAAATTATTCATGTCTGTTTAGTTAACAAATCGAATTCTTCAAAGACACAATTGATTACTCATCCTAGGTGGCGTTGATGCCGTCCGTATCAGGTGATGAGGATTTGTTTTTCTTGTTTTTCGACCTCTGTATATATATAGTTTAAACTTAAATTCGTATTTTCTGCGATTGTCTTCTGCCAGAATATCTGTATTTATGAGAACAACAATAGTAATGGTATCATGGAAGTTTTCATAACGTAATGAACATTAATCGCATTCGATTGTGATGTCAACGATGTTCTAGGAATGCTTTCTAAGTTGTATTTCTAATGGCTCTAAGGGCAAAATGTTTTTGTGCAACACAGTATTTTGTCGGATTTCTAGTATGTTTTTTGTTACTTCAAGTTTACCTTACTACTACTTGTTATGGAATTCAACATAGAAATACGGCAGGATTGCCATTTTGTGCCCAACAGATATTGCCAGAATTTACAAGGTAATAAACTGCTGGTAAACTGCTAATCAGTAATAATTATCATTGTGACACCATACGATATTATGCTCGTCTCAGCTGTTAGTGTGCATGGCTTCATGAGTCATCGTTGGAAGATCTATCCTAGTCGAGACAGATGGTTTCTTTCAGGCGAGAGGGAAGCCTAAAGTGTGCGTTCCCCTGTGGCGTGTGCGATGTCACCTGCACGTAACAGAATCCTTCCTATATAGTGAAATATGCCTGTTGTTCAGCATAATTTTCAGGTGTGTCCCTCTAAAGAAAATGGACCAAGGTTAATTAAGCAAAGCATTGCAGCATTAGTAAGCCGGCTGACTAAAAATATCCTTCAGTAGTTCGTCTGTGTGCCTCATTCAATAGGTGCCCGACCCTGCCACAGGCAGGAACAACGTCTAGAATAATGTTGATATATCAACCTGTTGATGTTGAGCTCCAAGAAGAACTGGATATCTGTGAACAGTTCAGTAGGGATTTTCAGTTAGTTTGGTCAAGACAAAACAAAGCTGATGACAGTAGGAGAGGATAACATGCTGCCTAGCAATAAGATGCCAATCAAGCTTGGGGAGAGGGAGATAGATGTAGTGTCAGAGGTTACATACATGGGGGTTAAACTCACAAATGATAGGGGATACCTAAAAACAATGGAGGAAAACCAGAGAAGGATTAATAAGGAAACTGACATTTGATTCATTCTCAAGGTATGAAATGGTTAGGGGTCTATGGAAAGCAGTAGCAGTTCCAGGGCTAACATATGGAAACGAGGTTTTGTGCATTAGTGAAAAGGTAATGGACTGTATGGAAGTAGCCCAAAGAAGGTTAGGTAGGATGGCCTTAGGGGGAAATAGGTTTACAGAAGTTGAAGCAATACAGGGGGGGGGGGGGCATGGGGGGGTCTACATTTGAACAGAGAGAAATGATTAGTAAGTTGGTATACTTATTTGTTTGTTTGTTGGTGTTTAAGGTCCCGTCAACTACAAGGTCATTAGAGACCCGTCCATTGAATAGTTCTAATGAATAGACTGCACAGACACTACACCAATGCGACGATTATTGGGTATTAGCGGTACCAAGCTTTCCCGAGCGACCACCCATGTCAGTACTAACTGGGCTTGCGTTGCTTAACTTCAGTGATCAGACGAGAACTGGTGTGTCCAACACAACTCGCCGTTCTTGGTATACTTTTGCAGGATATGGGGACTACATAAGACAAAACCCAGTATGGCAGGTTAATGCATGGCTAAGCAACATGAGGGTATCTACCAACTGGGAGAGAAGGGTAATCAGGATATCCAAGAAAATAGACATAACTCTGCACCTCAGGGAGGACAAGGAGGGGACAACGACACTGCAAAGACTAGTACAGGACAAAGTTGAGGAATGGGGGCTAGGGCAGTGGCGACAGAGTATGGGGGGAAGGATGGCTAAGGGTGTATAGGAACAAGCTCAACATAGAGAGGGAGGTAATCTATGACAATACGTGGGAGAGCTCACTTCTGTTTCGGGCAAGAGCTGGGTCACTGGAGACGAAACAGATAATGACAAAGATCACAGGTGGAGTGGAGGACTGTGGATTATGCGGGGAGCAAGTGGAGGATGTCAGGCGTGTGATACTGGCTTGTCCAGCGCGGGATCACCGCAGGAAGGGTTGGGAACCCCCACCTTGGAAGAGGTTCTTGGGTGGAGCGGTTGGAATGGGAGCGAAAGGTAAAGGTGTTGTTAGGGTGGTGGTGGAGATCTAGGCATATGGGTCTAACACAGTGTCTAACATGAAAAATCTCACTAGCAAGGTATTCATAATGTAATTAAAGCATCCTTACTTTCTGTTTTTTTTTTTTTTTTTTTAAATCTTGAAGCAAAAACGTTTATTAGGAATTCACTATCTGGATTGGAATTTTTGAAAGTACAATAGTATTGTAAACTACATTGCTGTGACGGTTAAAATGAAAAGATACACCACCTCTTATACTATATACTTAATTAATTTCGTTTCTTTTAGCCCTACTGTAGTTGTGAGTACGTTAAATGGTTGTTTAACTGCATTTGATGCCATAAATGGATTGATGTTATGGAACCATACAACCGGATCAGGAATATTGCTATCATCTACAATAAATAATTATAAAGTACGTTCAAGTAATTCTTTGGCAGTCAATCGTTAATCTCTTTTACTAATAGCGAACTATTAGTTTTTTAGCAATGGAAAGTCTGTTCAAATGATTCCATCTTTAAATGGTGATCTGTATTCTTTTGATGGAGAAGAAATGGGATACACTCCAATTTCTGCAGACAGTTTATTGAGCAGTTCAATTAAATTGTCCGATGATACGCTAATAATTGGAGGAAAAGAAATTAAGTTGTATGGCATTAGCAAAACTACAGGACAGGTATATACTTTTAAGATCTTACCTTATTTTGGTCAAAACTCTTTTTGTGCCCAGTTCTTAAGACCCGTTTTATGTACGCTAACTCATTCTGGCTATTTACACATGATAACGCTTTTTAGACCTTCTGGGGCTCAAAATAATCAAATTTGTTACAACACGGAATTACTAATATTTTATCATGCCATTGATGTAATTTTAATATCGACAGTCTTCTTGTGGGGTCATGTTTCTGTATAAAGGAAGCATTTATCAAACTATTCCAAATTTTTTTTATTTTTCGTAATTGCCGTATTATAGTCTCATTTAATAAGGTAAAATTACTCGTGTTTTGCATTCTCTTGCAGTTGTATTATTCATGTGGCGTGGAACCTTGTAAATATTATAGTCCTTCAATAAATAACGATGACATTCTTGTGGTTCGTCACACAACTAGGGTCATTAGAGCGTTGTCAGCCGCCACCGGAATTGAGAAGTATATTCTTAATCAAATCTAACACAGGGGGCGATGTCAGTATTATGAATTGTAATGTTAAACACTAGTTTCTGTCATTTTTAACAGGTGGAATTACAGTGTAGGGCAGCATGAAATTAACATCGTGTCTTCTGGTGGCTGCCACCGAAATAATTATGGTTATGGTTCCCATTCCAAAGTTGATGAGCCTACTGTTACTGTTGATGAAGATCCTTCTGTACAGCTAGATATTAAGTTTGATCCTGCAGATGGATACGTAACAGCGACTAGCAATATTGGAGCACAGTACAATACTTGGACCTACAAGGTAGGGATGTCAGCAATTAATAAAGGAAGAACTGAAGAAGCATGTCGTTTTATAAAAACTATAGTTTATTTCCTCACAAATTGGCTTTAGTTTGACGTGCCCATTGTCAATGCCTGGCGGATTCATGACCATGTCGTTGATTCCCTGAATATTTTTGAGAATAACAGGTATTCAAATAGAGGTTATGAAGATGGTTCCAATTCTGGTAGTCCTGTCATATACTTGGGTAAGGAAGAATTCATAATAAGTTAGCTACAAAAATAATTTTGTGGTGGCCACTGGTATAGTCGTAAAATGAGCCACAATTTCTTAAAGAACATGCTTATTTGTTGCAGGTAATTATAATAAACAGTTATTCATTCTTCAATCCCATAATGGCATTAAATCGTTGGAGTCGACGACATTCAATAAAAATCAACGTGTTACGTATCCTCAAGTTGGGTGGCAGCCCTATTTGAACACAGGTATTGTTTTAAATTATCATGCAAAGTAGAAATTTGGCAAAATAACATAATTTGTGAATTGAATCTTTTTGATCTTTTAGTAATGTAATTTGTTGATACATTAATCAGTGGCGTAGCATGCCGGAAAGCTCCCCCGCCTCTTATAAATGTTTACTAAACTGCTATCCATTATATCGACATCCGAAGCTATACTGAATAGTTTAGTTGCGACTCTTTTTCGAGCTGTAGAAAAGCTACACCAGTACCTTGCTAATGACCAGCGCAACGCTCCAATTCAGCTTCAGCAGTTCATGAACCATCATGCTTGGGGCACTTGGGCAAAATGTTCCCTTTGCCCCTAGTAGCTACGCCACTGACATTAACCCATATTTGCCCGTGTCTTCTGTTACGATTATGTGATGTTTTGATAGATGTAAAATTGCAGTTGACGAATTATTTTCATATAGCGTTATCAAGAACACCTATAATTCACCTCAAGCCTCCAAATTCTGCTTCGGAAATTATGTCGGTTCAAAGTAATATTAAAAACACTGCTGTTGTATTTGGAGCTGATACTGAAGATTATCCATTCGGTAAACTTACATCATGGCAAAATGAATTTGATTCTTAAACCTGTAAAATTGCAGCAATGTAATTATTTATGAAAAATATTGATTCCCTTAGATAATGGACTATATTTGGTTATTAGCCACCCAATAAATACATCAAATGCTAGTTTGGAATTCCAAGAGTTGGAAAGCCTTGATCAGATCTTAATTGTGTCATTATGGTATTGGTGGTAGGTATTTTAATTAATATGAAGATCATTCTCTATCAAAGATCTCGTTGTATATTGATTTAGAAGACTGATTAGCATTATTGACGTCGGAACCATGTGGGGTAACGTCAACTAATACTAATTACGGAATTCATACATCAATTTGCTATACTTTAACGCAGTATCAGCACTATGGAGATGATACTTTTGCTTTATTCCCCTCTCACAAAAATTGGTTTCGACGTCACTAATAAAGATGAGTAGAAGTTTTGTAGCAACATTCTAGTGCTTATAATAAATTCTGTACTTAGGAAAGAAGTATTGGCGATAAGTATTACCTTTGCAGTCGTTGTGAACATATGTATCACCCGTCATCATATTCGCCATATCCGTGATAGACTACTTAAAGAAAATAGCAAGGTAAGACACTTATCAAATATTACTCATGTTTATGTACTCTTAAGATCTCAATAATCCGTTTCTTAAGACTGTAGTTAGCACACCACATATATCGGATTCTACGCTGCAAACTAAAGAATCTAAATCTAGTGAATCATTAAGCAGTTATGGAACTCCTACCGGTGAATTTGTCTCTAGGTATATATGTCGCTCGCTGATTATCCAAAACAAGTTGTTAGTTCTGGACGATCTCACGTTAGTTAATTATGAGTTTAAGTGGTTAACATAACAAAAATGACAACTGCTTTCTTTTGACAGGTATTTCTCAGATTTTGAACCTTTGCAAACTCTTGGGAAAGGCGGTTTTGGAGTGGTATTTGAAGCACGAAATAAAATAGACGATTGCCACTATGCTGTTAAAAGAATTCGCATGCCTAATAAGTTAGTATTTGAAAAAGTATTGAATTTTAGAATCGCTTTAGGACGTTTGAAGTATGAACATTGTTTTGCGTTTCATTTATAGAGGGGATTCCAAAGAGAAGATAATGCGGGAAGTGAAGGCACTAGCCAAGCTTGATCATGCAGGGATTGTTAGATATTATAATTCTTGGCTAGAATGCCCTCCACTAGATTGGCATGAAGAAATGGATCATCTCTTACATGTGAAGTAAGTCATATATTATAGGTAGTTAGGTATATCGCAAAATTAAGTTAAAAATTCGTAATTACTGTTTAAGAGATGTCGGCACGCCTGCATCTGCTCTGACAACAGATGATCTTCATACTTCTTTCCTTGAAAGTTCCAAGTGTGCAATTGAAAGCAGTTTCAGTAGTGATAAGCAAGCTGTATCACATGCATTGAACAATAATTTCACTTGTATTAATAAAGACATTCAGGATGAGAGTTTAAGAAATTCTAGTTTGGAACTGACAAGTGACTATCTGTAAGTGCAAATAACTTAAATAAGATGGAGCCATTACATCTTCTTTTAAATATAATTGTTAGCATTCTCATTTTAAGGAACGGTGATACGAATAATACCACTACCATGTCTCGCAAACAGCAGTTAAAAGTGATCATTCCTTTACCGAAACGTAAGTAATGTTTTTTTTTTTATGAAGTGGCGTTAAAATGTTTGATTAAAATACAATTGGCAATGCAGCATTTGTTGCATTAATTGGTTGTTTAAAACTTGTGGAATTTCAAACTGAATCACAAATTACATATGTATAATTACATTTACCTATTCAGCATGTACTCAATCCATTTTGAGAATTCCATACAGACTGATGTTTTACTACTCGAATTTCTTACACGATTAATTGGCGTTTTTGATACTCAAAATTTGTATAGCGAAGTTGAGTTATATATATATGGCAGTATTTTAACCCACTCATTTTTGGACGCCTTATAGACTTTGGAGATTTTCAAGCACGCTAAAATGTATTACTGACCTTACATTTATTTATGTCTTCAGCTATTTTGAAAAGCGGTTCAAGTGACTCGTTTATACAATTTGAAGAGAATTCTCCAGAAGCTAATGAAACTCAAAAATCAGATGCTCTGCTGCATAAACATGATGCGTTGAATTCAAACAAGACGTCGTTTGTAGAAGATAGAAGTCCAAAATCGTATCTTTACATTCAAATGCAGCTTTGTCGCAAAGAGAGTCTAAAAGACTGGTTGAAATATACAGCAGAAAATAGAGATAAATTCGAAGTCTTGGATTTCTTTTATCAAATCGTCTGCGCTGTTGAATACGTTCATCAACAAGGGCTCATACATCGTGACTTAAAAGTATGGAGAAAGATATAAAACTTAAATTATGTACTCCTTTGTGTGTGTGTGTGTGTGAGATTAGTTTTTAAACAGTTATCTTTCTACATAGCCATCGAATATTTTCTTTGCTTTGGATGGTTCTGTTAAAATTGGAGATTTCGGACTAGTTGCTGCCATGACTGCCAATGATGAGGGATATGGTGATCAGTATTTAGAAACACAGAACCAACGAAATCAGAGGCATACGAATAATGTTGGAACAACATTATACATGAGTCCGGAACAGGTATTACATTAAAGGTCCTATGTTTATCTAATATCTTTAACTGTATGTTAGTAACAATTATTGTCTCAATTAGTTATCATTCAAAAATTATGATCATAAAGTGGATATATATTCGCTGGGTTTGATCCTATTTGAGTTACTAGTGCCCTTTAATACTGAGATGGAAAGGATTAAGGTGAGACACATCATTTAAACCAGTGCTGATTTGAACCAATATACCGAATCTCAGTATGCCGGATGTATAGCGTAATAATTTAAATCATTGTCGAATGACATTTTTACAGGTAATGGGTGAAGTACGGGGTACGAAATTTCCAGCATGGTTCATTCAGAAATATAACGAAGAGGTGCCAGTATTTGTTTCACGTGTTTTATTTGGTGGGGGTAACACCATTTGAATGGCATTTCTTTTTGTTTTAGTGTGATTTGGTGCAGAAAATGTTAAGTCATAATGCCAAAGATCGTCCTAATGCCTTGGAGATAAAGCATCATTCAGTATTGCAAGATTTCCAACCACGACCAGAGTTTCTTCGCCACCAAAGGAGTCGTAGCATGTCTAGAACTTATTCCACATCAAGTTCAAGTTCAAACAATAGCTCTGGTAATATAATAAATGGTGATATTTAGAATTTTAGGGTAGCTGCACCAAGGAAAAAAAATCACTAAATAACAAAAGCATTATAACTGCAGACATTTATGAAAATTAACGCAATATTGAATCTTCTTTACAAAGTGTAAGCTCCGAGATCCGACCTTACCAACACTGGGGCTGGGGTTTAATGGCGATAAGTGCACGATGCACTCGTTAGCAGCGCCTTTAGTGACTTTCTAGAGGAATTGATCTAAATTCAACACTTGTGGAAGTTATTTTATGGTGTTTTTAAGGTATTTGCAGAACAGATGTGATGTTTCTATTCTTAAATATGGACGTACACATTGTTCATCGGACTCTTCTCATGTTTAAACATTCCTCAACAATGGGATTAAATAATGGAAACAATTATTGATCCCTACTTGTATACCTCAAGTAATGTATTGTGGATGCTTGTTTTGATGGAGAGACCATTATTTTGTAGATAAAATACTATATCGAGTTAAATTACACTCTTTAAGTTGTGGGCAATTACAAACGACTATTTGCTGTTATTCTGTGCCTTTGAAAGCAAATTCTAAATTCGTTTTAAAAATATTTTTGTGAGTTCAATTCGGTAAGTCTTTGAATTTGTATATTTTGAATAACTGGGATGTATAAATTTTGTACATATTTGTCTTAATAAGATGTGATTTATTCGTTAAATTAAGCTTTTTAACATCTAAATGTATATAAAGCGTAATACATCAAACATATACAATACGTACGTCGCGAAATTAGCATGTGACATTGAATGTTAACTTATAACGGCAGTTTAAGAATCAAGTTTACTTTAGGAATTGTCTTTTTGAGGTTCTGTCAGGATAGTTTGTTCACATTTGTCATGAAGATTCTGTGTTTTATCCAACAACAACGTTAAGGAGGGATCAAACTGCTTTAGTAATTCCATTTCTAGAATATCACACTGAACTGTAAATTAATAAAAAAGGTGTGTTTCAGTTACTGGGGGATTGTGAATTAACAAATTGCCATTAATTTATGGGGAAACGTCCTCCAAATAAGTGGTTATTTCGGCAAGTACATGAAAATACCTCGTTTTTGCAGTAAGTTATCTTGAGTGGTTAATAATAGAGAAAAATATTCTTCGGACTTTTTAAGAATCTCGTAAAATTCTTCATCGTTTTCTTCCATTACTCTATTATAGAAATAGTTCTTAAATGTTTGAAAGAATATAATTGTGAGTGCAGGGCTGTACGTGTTTTTAAAGCTTAATTGTACTAGCTAAAGATTCTACTAAGCAGCATATATATAGAAAACGACTGTAACATACTGTATTAAGTTACTGCTGTTTAATGTTCTTCATTCAATTAACTTGATGATAGCTTCCATATGACATGTACAATAATCGTATTTAGTTAAAATCAAATACTGAAAAATAGGCAAAAAAATTGGCAAACCGTTAAGCAGAAATTGTTTATAGGCGTTGTCACAACGGGGATAATTTGATAACAATTATTAACACAATGCTGAATTAAAGTGAACTTTCTTTAACGTCATAAATTCGACACCTGTGCTCCAACTGCTCGCATTGAAGGAAGATTTTTTCGTTGCACACTGTAAAAATAAAGTGATCACGTGGGAGGGATCGTATTGCGCAAAGGCGGAAACTGATCTCAGACGCATTCTAGTTGTCATATTCATTCAGTAATGCCCGGATGTCCCTCATTTGTCTGCACCCTGATGTCGCTGTGAAAAGGAGTGTTGAGAAATGGCAGCGATTTTATTGAGGAGGAGGGCTGTGATGTGTATTTTAGTGTCATTTTTAGGTGTTTGCAGTTGTGGAGATAGCTCAAGGACTCATCAAATTGGTAAGGAAGATGTTTAAATTCTATGCATATGCGTTACGCTAATTGTTTTTTTTGAAAAAAATTGCATTGAAAGGCCATTTCGTGATGTGTCTATATTGAGCTCTACCGTTAATAGTATGGCTGGGCTACTGAATGTTCTATACTACTGAAGATGTACGGAGTGGTTGACTTTTCTTTTTCGTCGATTTTAAATTTTGGCTTCTGGTAATCTTGTCTTAAGGTCACGCGATAAAAATACAGCTTTATATTTCTCAGTTAATCTTAATATGGTTTAAATCAGTTTGCCATACATTAACCTGTGATATATTTTACTGCTGGTTGTTCCATTCATGTGATGGAGCATCTTATGATGTCACCCACAAATAGGTAACCTAACCTCTTATGGTTTCAGTAACAAACCAGTTTGTCAGCTGTTCACTGCTTTTCTCTATACAGCTAGAAATCCTCACCTATTGATGAGTCATTCATACAAACTATTTGCTTCATCTCAGGTATTTTATAAAATTAGCACTGTAATGGTTCACAGTTTCTTGTTCAGTGGACGAAGGGCAGATTATGTCTTCGATACTTGGCATGGAAATTTGCTTTAAGGTTTTATTTTTATGACTGACTTTCTTACATAGATAATAAATTTCACTTTACGTAGTACAATAAGTTTGATTGTGGTTCTAAGGCTGTTTGTTTAGATAGTTAACCTCTCAAGGACGGATCAGTAACCCCTTTGAAATAACGTTATGACTTTTAGACGGAGGAGTGTACCTAACAATATTTGATTATTTTTTCAGTTTGTTGACATCAGCGACGTAGTTCAGACTGTTTATTTAGAAAGTTTTTGAAGATCGAAAATGACCAGCCAACTCTGTGTTTTTACAGTAAATTGTAACCCAAGCTACGTTATTTATTTCGTCAAAAATGAAGTATTAGCTCGTACCAAGCACATCATTTAGTCCTGTAATTAATGGATGCAATTTTGTTTTGCTTAAAAATATTTAGTATTCCGTTGGTAGTTGTTAAAAATAACATATGAATGCCAACTATACTGTAAGTGTTAGAAGCGTTAGATAAATAGGAGCCTTTTTTGTTTCCCTGATGCATCACCTGCCTCACCTTGTTCATGTTATGAAAAATGAGTAGGCATTTGATATGCATCTTAATCATAACCTCATACGTTACACATTACATTTCAGCATTGTGCAAGTTTTCTTTTCTTGTCACAAATGAACTGAAACAAACTAGTTATTTTTTTACCATTTCAATCCTTGAATGGTGGTTATTGGCAGAAAGCTACTAATAAAATGTTTCGCTATCATAAATGTTACAATGATTGTGCAATCTTGACTCCACTTTTCTCGCCTTAGATCAACGACTCTGAGAAATACAATTCAATAAAGATGGTTTGATTTTGAATGCAGTTTACTGTCCTGCGTAGGGACACTCCTTGTGTGGGTTCTGAGGTCCATCTCGTATGTTAACAGGTATGGAGACAGTGTGGAGCCTACCACGTTTCTTCTCCTCCTCATTGGCATCTTGAAAGACGTGAGTCTGTTGTGCCAAATGTTAAAGTGTAAACAGGTGCAATATTATTAACTTCGCTACATGATGGCTAGAGGCGAAAAAAGGGTTGCGACATCAGCTCGACAACTAGGTAAAAATCATACAAACACGATTCAAATATCGGCATGGCGTCCCAACTTTATCAATGCATATTCGCATCAAATTCTGCTCGACTATTCTCAGGTTAACTTTGCCATACTTGTCTCTGCATCTGGAAATTGAACTAAAAGTCATCATCTTGCAGCCAAGTTGCGTTGGACACACCAGTTCTCGTGAGATCACTGAAGTTAAGCAACGCAAGCCCACGTTAGTACCAAAATGGGTGATTGGTAAGGAACGTTGGGTGCTGCAAATCTCCCCTCTCCTATGCCCTCAAAACCTCCCTCCTCTTCTCCCGTGAGGAGCCTCCTAAGGGTTCGTCCTGTTATGGCTGCTTGGCTGTTATGGCTCCCCAACCCATGAAATTAAGCCAGCATCTTCATCCGTCCTCTCATCAGGATACTATTTTGTTTATCACTCTGTTTCTTGTCTTTTAATTTCCATGTGTTTGTTTTTCCTTCCCTGTCCGTGTATGCCTGTACCTCCTAGGTATCTCGAACTCTGCTAGAGGTGAGGAATGGGTTAGTAATCCTGCTTACATGAAACAGTTGGGATCGTATATATATGAACCGCACATTATGTCTAAGCGAATTTCGCCTTCTGAAGTTTTTTTTTTGTCCGATAAAAAGTGAGTTGTTGGTTTATTTATTATTTCGCTATTAAAACTGAAAAGTGCAAAATGGAGAGAGGAGAAAAGGACACCTAATGATGGATAGATGTTTCGAGGAGTGCAAGGTATCCATCACTGTTCATAAAAAAAAAGGTCGACATGTCTTGAGAACTGAATGGAGATTGAACATCTGTTAAGTGCTTTTCTATGACTAAGTCTCTTTTTTTCAGCTACAATGTCATGTATTTTCCTTTAACAAACCTGTCGTTTGTTACACCAATACCTTGTGTCCAAGATCATACATCAGCAGTGTGAGTCTGCCGCAGATATCAAGATCTATTCTTTCTCAGACTATAAAGTGTCGTATAATAACTGTTCTTGCCAAGGGTCGAACCTCATTCCCTTCTCCAAGCTGAGAAGGCGCTGTCATCTGCACTTATCTAGTCTTCTCTTCAAAACTAAGAGGAAGTAGTGAGTTTTTATGGCTAATGAATGTTCTCGGCACATTACTTAACCTAAATTAGCGATTGTGTGAAATAATTCTTATTGCTGGCTCGATAGTTTTCATGTTCGTGTTTATAAACAGTCGTTTCATGATGCAATTCCGTGATACACAACCAAACTCTTAATGGAACCGAGCCATTTAGGGCATGTTAGGCGTTGCTGTGTTTTGCTCTTCTAGTTCTTCATGAACAAAGCTGTAAAATATCTTATAATTCGACTTTGAAAATGTCTGAATTGTATTCAAATAAAAACCTTTAATATATCGTAGGTGAAATAGGTAATAATGTCAGAATAAAAAAACTCGATGAAATATGAAAGCATCTAAAAGGTTTTCGATGCTATTTTATATAGCTTCAAGATGGTTCGACACTGGAATTGTTTTGCTCTTTGGAAACTAAACATCGTAATTTTATTGTCTTGTTCATTCAGATGAATCTCTCTGAAATCCCTTGTGGGCCACCAGTCTATTATATTTGTCATTTCAGCTGTGTTTAGCTGGGATTACGGGTGAATTAGAAATGACAAACAAAGACTCCTGTCTTAAAACAAGTCATTAAACACATTATAAAAATCGTTAAAATTCTAGCAGTTCGTCTGATGGCGACAGCTGTTAATTGTGGATGGATATTGCCATTCTATTGTTAGTAATAATCATAATTGTCAAGTTTTTCTTAGTTTAGCACTGACTTTAGTATTAAATTTATTTTTATAATGTTTAACACAAGTCAGGAAAGAAGGATATCCGTAATGCACCCAGTCAGTAGGAAGGGGAAGTTGTCATATGAAATATAGCTTGTTGATGTCTTTAAGGTTTTTTTTATCAATTCGCTGTTCATTTAGATCCAAGGCCATTGAACTTTACGTGAAAACGTGTATTTAATCAGGTCTTTTTTCTAGCAGGTATTCAAAATTGATGTTCACCCTATTTAGTATTTAAATATATATATTTAGCATAAGTTTCCATTTATCGGGCCAAATTCTGCCAAAAAAACGTATATCAGGAGTGTCAAACTCATTTCAACCACGGGATATTTTTTCTAACAGGTAAAATTCACGCGACATGCATTTGGTGTATATTGTTATTCATTCTGCTTTTCAAATGTCGGAGCTTTTTTTTGAGTAGTTATTTAAAGAATTATTAAATTTAATAACAAAATTAAAACATGAAATCAGTTTTAGCACATACATACAGTGCATATAATTTGAGGGCATAAAATAAATTACTTCAAATAAATTTTTGTACTAAGAGTTGTTGTGGGCCATAAAAATGTACGTTGCAGGCCTCGTGTTATTGATGAATTGCAGGTTAAAAATACTGCACTAAATGAATTTCCACATTGTTGAATTGTAAAATTATAGTTAAAGCATAATTATTCGTAAAATCTATCTATTCACTGAGGGTGTCGATTTAAGTTTAAATAAAACAGACCATAAGTTGAAAAAAAAACCTGAATTCATCGTCCGGTTTTAAACACTTTCGCCTTCTAATCTAAAATGTATGGTGTTAAGTTTAATGCAGAGTTGTAAGAATTTTGGTACGTTTGTTGTATATGAGCTGTGAAGCAGTTGGTTTGGTATTAAATTTCATAACTTTCGTATATTAGGAAAGGGTGAGAATGTCCCCTGCTTGCGAAAGGCCTACTGCGGTTTTTCTTGTAAAAAAAATTCTACATACGTACATGTCTTTCCTCCTCTCCTGAGTTTCCAGTTTTTTCAGCCTTCTTGTGAAATTTATAGCATTTTTCACTCCTACCCCACTCTGCCTCTTACAAGCAGTAACACAAAGTTCCTGGTTTTTTTCCCTAAATGTTCCCAAGCCAAACAAAAACAATTCGGGTTCAACTGACTGTTGTTACACGTAAATAAAAACAATTGGTTTGTTTGGTAGACAAGGTTCTTTGTTAGGTGTTTTTTGTGATGGGGCACTGACCATGGTGGGCTATAGTCGAAGTCGTTAAGGAAGTATTTTTACTTCGTCCACAGTTTTATTTACTTTATCTTTTTTTTTTGTTATATATTCAATTCGACTCGTCTGGGTAGCTCAGCAGTAGCGTCCTTGACTACTAAGTGATTCCAAGTTCGATCCTCCTTTTAGGCGAGGGTGAGACTACCCCCAGTACGCTATCCGGCGCGTCGGATGGGAAATAAAGCCGTGGCCCCGTGTGGTATGTAAAATGTCATCCGCAAAAAAAGAACCCCTTACCACCAAAGCGGCTCCTAACACTTTTGCCGCCTATGACAAGGTCGGGTACTCATCTTGTCACTCTGAATGGCCACAAGGGCGATATATTGGACAGTGTTCTTCCACAGCGGATTGCCGACCAAAGATGCAACCCCAACGCTTTTAATCGTCGGCCCACTGTTCGTTTTTTGGGGGTATTCCACCGACACCAAGTGGGGGGGGGCGAGCTCCTGCTCCTGGAAATTTTCCCTCATCTACCTGTTGCATAGTGGGAGGGCTCTTTGACGTGCAAATGTCATCGTACACCACACGGGACCTCGGTTTTACTCTCGTTCGCTCGAAAGAAGCCAACCCACCTCGGTCCAGTATCGAGCCTAGAACTACTGACGCAGTTACCGAGTTTGCTACACACTGCTCCACCGAGGCGGGTCTACGTGGGGAGTAAAATATACGGGCAGTTTAGCAAAAGTTCTAGGTGTAGTAGCTTGCCCTCTGTTGTCTGTACTCCATCAATGAAAAATAGGCCGACAATAACTAAGCATAAGGATTGTAGCATAGGTTGGCAGCCGGCTATGTAAAATGTCGTCCAACAGGTCGCTTATGTGTTCAGTGGGACGAAAATCGGTATCCAAGTTACGTCGGACGTTGTGCAGCCAAGTTGCGTTGGACCACCAGTTCCCGTGAGATCACTGAAGTTAAGCAGTGCAAGCCCACGTCAATACCAACATGGGTGGTTGGTAAAGATGCCCTCTCCTTCATCCTTTCACCTACCTCCTCATCTCCCGCGGGCAGCCTCCTAAGGGTTCATCCTGTTATGGCTGCCTGGCTTATTCCCCAACCCTTGAAACTAATCCAGTAATCCAACGTTGCCTTAGGAGGGAACAGGATTAGTGATGATGATGATGAGATTGCAGAGTTGATAGCCCTGATAGGAGATTATTCCTGCTTGGTACCTTGTTGTTGACTTAAAATACATCCGTATTTGCAACACTTCGGATTTACATGTATAATATTTACCTGATATGATTGTTGATTGAGAAATATCCTGAGCCTGCCTCTTTCCCGTAAGATAATAATATGCATGTGCTGTATTTTAGTGAAAATTTGTTTCGTTCTGTTTTTATACTTTTGTTAGGCTTCTATCTCTGGGTGGTGACCTATTTCATTTTGTCCCACAAATAGCAATCTGCCGGGATACGGTATGCAAATTTTGAGCTTCAACACACGAGTGTCTTGTAACTCATTGCCACTAATGCGAACGATTCCAGTAAGGTAATTATAGTGATTTTTAACCATAAATTTGTCTTCGTGCTTTACTTATTAAAGGGATTTGGTTATAAAATGAATCTCAGATGTTTTGACAGTGGTTGAAGTGAGTTCAACTTTTTCCATTGCAGTGTAAGTGATGTTGCTGTCGTTGAACGATTACTAATATTCAAGGTCATGCCGGCCACCACTAATTCTTTGAAGTGACTCAGTAGACTTTCAACAGTTTTTTTAGTCTGTAATGTACTCGCCCGAGAAGGCGTGGGGAAGGGCGGACGAAATAATGACCAAACGTTTTGTAAAAAAAATTTTGTAGCCGACTCCCATTTCCTCTTGGATGGCTCAATATTATAGTTTCATAGTTTTGTGAAGCGCGGATCAGTAAAATATTTTTCACCTGATACTGTGATGGAATTTTCATATTATTGTATTAGTACTAATTACTACCTCGTTTCCTCAAGTTCCAGATATTCAGAGGTGGAAAGCAGAAAACTGTCAAAAATAATGCACTTCAAGGCCCATTCTTTGCTATGGATACAATTACTTATGTCCTTCAAAGTTTTAGTTAAAGTTACTTGGCTCCACGTCTGGAATCTGAACCCGTTCCGGAGTTACGTTACTGCCTGACGACCTGATGCCCCAGTCATGCAGTCACTTCGGATCGTCATGCAGGGGGGGCAATTGACCAGTATACCTGGATGAGCCAAAACTCTTTCCAGCATTACTTAGTGGTAGTTAGTCATTATCTCGTAGCATCAGCAACTCATGAGGGGGTCACATGGATAAATGAGTGAGGAACACTGGAGAGAAAGATTGCTCATATAGTATGAACATTTCTTGACTAGAAGGTGGAGGAGGACAGGCATGAGCCTGACTCATGGTGCAGTATAGTTATTGTGCAATAGGTCAGACACCTTGCTATATTATAACCAACAAAGCATTAGCAACAAAGGCCGGCGTCCCCCCCCCCCCCCCACAGACAACCAGCCAATATTCTTGTGGGTTTCAGACGAGTGTTCAATGGACCCGCGGACCCGACCCTGCCTCAGGCGGGATATGGGTATGATGATGATGATGAAGGTGGAGGAGGACAGGGTTAGATCTCTTTCAGTAATGCGAAATACGACAGATCGTGGCAGTGTTGGGACAGAGATCATTGGTGGAGGATTGGACGTTCCAGATTTCACCCTACTATAGGTAGGATACGATCATAGTGATGACTAGATTTGTTGTAAATAAGAAGCGCTTAAAAAGTTCCCTTTCCGTCTTTCGCAAGTCCAAATTCCTTTATGCAACAAGTACTACTCATATGGGTTTCCTGGCAGGTCTCACAAACGAGAAGCGCTACTGCCTTGTGAAAGGAGTTTTTCTGAAGAAAACGTGATAAATAAGCACTGACATTATGAAATATCTGACATCAGCAAGTTCCGTCTTTAGACAGTGTCGAATTCATTTCTATTCCTCTGTACACTGAACAGTAATCCGCCAGATGGTCTTTATATTCGTAGAAGACACCGCCACAGAGACGAGGAGCAGTCTACTGCTAACAATCTTTAATCTGCATCTGGGCTTTAAAATTCGATAGTAAATCATCGTCTGGTAAAGGAAAAGTTAATCATTTATGAGAGTAATCTTCGCTCTGCAGAGGAAGTATCCAGATTAAAAACATTTTATTAAATGTTATAAACGGGACAAGGATTTGGGTTTCCATGAGTTCAGAAATCGAAAGTAAAAAAATAAAGAAGATGCTACCAACTTGGGAAGATGGTTTTGCATGACTGACTGCCGGCCTAAGACCACAGTCCATTTTAGTTGCTGCGTACGAATAGGAACCAATATCAGGTTCGATACTGGACCGAGGTGGGTCGGCTTCTTTCGGGCGAGAGAGAGGCAGCGAGTGTGCCTTCTTTCGGATGAGGAATAAAACCGAGGTCCCGTGTGGGTGTACGATGGCACTTGCACGTAAAAGAACCCTCTCTACTACGCAACGGGTAGATGAGGCAAAATTTCCAGGTGTAGGAGCTCGCCCCCCCCCCCCCTGGCGTCGATAGCATTCCCCAACGAACACGACGATAAATAAGCGTAGGAGTGCAGCTTTGGCCGGCAACCGGCTGCAGAAAAAACTATGACCAATATATCGCCCATGTCCATTCAGAGGGACAAGATGGGTACCCGACCCTGACATAGGCGGGAAAAGGGTTAGGAGTTGCTTTTGTACGAATAGAATGATCCTTATTCAGCCTCTAAACCAACCCTAAAGAAAGTTTACAACCTGGACACAAAGTACAATAGCTGGGTACCATTCATTGCTCTACAATCGGCCATGAATGCCCAGCCTAATAGGTGCTTGGAATCATATGAAGGTCCGGTGGGAGTATTCTTATTCTACTCGCCCTTAAAGCCTCAAGGAACTCAACCTAACAGGAACTGGAGTATTGTTGGTTTCAGTCGCTAGGGTCAGTGTCAGGGGATAGTACTTCCAGCTGAGAAAATAGGTGTTTGGTGTTACTATGTTACGCTAACGGGTTAGGGAGTAAGCCAAGCAGCCATAACAGGCCGAACCCTTATGAGGCTGCTCGCGGGTGAGGAGGAAGTAGGTGTGGAGGATGTAGGAGAGGGGAAATTTGCAGCACCCAACGTTCACTACCAACCATGGGAGCGGCGAATTGCGTTGGACACACCAGTTCTCGTCTGATCACTGAAGTTAAGCAACGCAAGCCCAGTTAGTACTGACATGGGTGGTCGCTCGGGAAAGCTGGGTACTGCTAATACCCAATAATCGTCGCATTGGTGTAGTGTCTGTGCAGCATATGCATTAGAACTACGCAGTGGACGGGTCTCTAATGACCTTGTAGTTGACGGGACCTTAAACACCAACAAACAACTACCAACCATCCGTGTTGGTATTAACGTGGGTTTGCGTTGCTTAACTTCAGTGATCTCACGAGAACTGGTGTGTCCAACGCAACTTGGTCGCACTTGGCTGCGTCCCTTGCAAAGCAACAAGCAGAGAAGCTGCGTATGGGTATGGAGGAGACGTGCCTGGACTAGGAACTTTTGGAAGATGCTCGGGGACCCCAAACGGGTGTCGACGAATATGATATAATTGAGCTCTGTCAAGGTTATAGTAAGTGGACAACTGGTTCACTTCATCGTACACCTGATTTGCCCATTATATAACATTAAAATTAGGTTCAGAAGATCATGTGACTAAGCGACTTGTTCCAGGAACTATTCCTGTAGTAGGTACTACTTGGGGTTGGACAATGTTTGCAGCCTTTGAACAAGTAGTTGTGAAGACGTCGCACTTACCTCTATATACTAGTAAGTGCTATTAAAGTTAGAGTTGAGATGTGTGTTTTAGCCAGTTATGTGACTTACCTTTATAATTAGGAGGTGGAGTGCCATTTAGCCTCTAATTTTTGTTTTTTTTCTGTTATGAGCCTGTTGTAAAATCGTCCTGATATCGTGTCCATACAGAACATGCATTATAATTTTTTTTTTCAAGTAAGAATTTAAAAGTGCGTATTGTGGTATTTTAAAGGAAGTTCTGTTTAATGTCAAGAGAATAAAGAAGTACCAGTGTTAAAAATGGCGTTAAGCAATTATATTTTTAAAAAACGGTGCAATGTTTCTCCTTGGGATCTTTAATTATTTCTTTCAATTTTGGTTATTCTTCCGTTTATTGTTCAGACCAACTCTTGTATATAAAGGATGCTTGAACACCAAGGTTCTGGGGTGTGTCAATGACAATTTTTTTTCGTGTAAATAAGTTTACCTTTACCTTGACATCGACGTTCTTGAAATAAACATGTTGACATTTTAAAGCACACTACGCAGCACATGAAAAAAACTTGAAATTATTAAGATTATAATATCGTTGAGTTGCTTGCTTCCTGTGTGGACCCTGGGGGTTAGAATAAGACTACTGTATGTGGTATGATTGTAATGAAGCGACTAAACACATGATATCATGTCAAAATTCCTCCTCCATCATCTGTCAGAGGTGGCAAAACGCGCTGTCTATGACAGTTGTCTCCAAAGTGGAGTATAATGGTTCCCGTCTAAAAATATGAAGTGAATTAATTGAATTTTATGTATTGAAAGGTTAAAGAGGATACTATGCTAATGCTACAACCCCTACGTTTATTGATCGTCGGCCTATGTTTTTCATGGGGGTACCTTCACACAACAGGGTGAGCTACTCCTGGAAATTTTGCTGAACTACACGTTATTTAGTAAGGGTTCTGTTTACGTGCAGGTGGCATCGTACACTCCACATGACTGTACCTTCCAAAAGTGTTGGGCCCTAATGACCATTGAAGTTTATGGGCCCTAAAACATAAACAACAAACCCAAAAGTGCCTTGAGGTCCTTTCTCTCGCCTGAAAGAAGGTAAACCACCTCAGTCCAGGATCAAACCTGGAACCATTGCCGCAGTAGTCTAGTACACTATCTCTGCGCCAGGCTGGTCGTAAAAAAACCTTATCTGCATGAAATACAAAATATACGTGTGGGTCTCCTAAATTCCTAAATGTAGAATCTTGTCCTTTTGTGTTGCTTGAGCCCTTCCTGACAGAGACAAGTCAACATTAAATAATCCAAGTCATTTCTTAGGCCTTCTGCACCCTGATTGTTCGTTGATGTCCAACAGTTTTACTACTTTGTTAGCATGTCTGGTTTTCAGTGTTTGTTCATTTGTGCTAGCTGAATTTCTAGCTCTAATGGTTAAATTGAAGACGGGCTAATGGGGTTTTCATTCGGTTTCAGGGTTTTTATGACACCTTTTGCGATAGGGCACCCTGACTGTCAACAAGCAATGCACTAAAATGTTAATTCTTGATGCTGTTATAAGAGGGTAGGGTATTTAGATTTTTCAGTGTTTATAAAATGTTGAATTGCCGCATTTATTCTCACATTTGAGAGATCAGTGTCTGCATTTCCTTGCTTTCATTTTTTTTTTGCAATAAAAACTTTCGCATAAACAACAAAAGGACTAGTGCACATGCATTTTTGCTTTGAAAGCATATGGGTCATCAGCCCCATTTAAATACTTTATTAAACATAACCTGGTTTTTGATCTGACTGAACGCATATATGATAAGGTACTGGAAACTAAAGGACGTCATTAAGAGATGACCGAAATGAGACCTTCTGAATCGAAGGTTTTATTTGTTAAATTTAACTAACACCTCGTGATGCTTGTCTCACATGGCTAATCATTCATTTCCCCCTTCTGTTAAGGTGGCATCTATAGATGTCATCGAAGGTTACTATCGATACCTGTCCTAGATATTAAATTTCACCTCAGATTTTGCACAATCTGCTCTTTTGAAATACGTATAAACTATTTATTTCACCCTTTTTTTTTGCAAGCAGCGACTGCTATTACCAAATTTTAAAAAAATGATAGTTGTGTTATTTTCCTGACTTTTTTAAGTACAATGTTAAAAATGCAGTGTCCGCAGCCTTGTTGTAGGGAAAGAACTGAAAGGCATGTGTAATTTTAGTGCTGATCCTCAATGGCTACCATCCTGTCGACTCTAGTGAGAATTGGGTCACTATCCATTAGCACTTCCCATCCTGGGGGATGTCCTTGGAGTTTCAGTGGTGTGTGGAAAAAACAGTGATTGAGGCGCATGGAGCTCATTTGTATACTGTATTGGGCTCTATTTCTTGGGAACCGCTGCTCTACATGGTTCTCCCATAGAAATCCTTATCCCACCTGTGGCAAGGTAGGATTTGCGATTTCTGACCCGTTTAGCCGTGTAAACTGCTCCTATGGTTGTTTGATCTACCTCTAAATCTCCTACTCCCTCCATCTGCAGTCGTGGGCGTACGCAAATTCTTTCCCCCGCTTCCAGGGTCCGAAAAAAGTCTTTGGACAAACAAGTTGATCGAATTCCTGGGACATTTTTATCCATAGGGCGATTTATCCCGTGGAAAAACGTCTGCGAACGTCTATTACTGTTCAAACTGTATCCTTCGTTCTTCTTCGTTAACAACATTTAGTTCTAATGAGACAATGGCCCTGGTTCAAATTCATCCTCCCTACGCACATTATTCTGCTTAGTCAACTTCGAGTCATAGACCCACGTGTAATATTTGGCAGAAATTTCGTTACATGCTGGAATGACTCTCATCGTCTTCACTCAATGTTGCCTGTAGCTGCATAAAGACCTTCAGTGCAAAACCCTTAACAGCATCTCTTCGATCCATGTACAGTGTAATTGTCTTTCTTGTAGGTCAATGGTCTTATTGGAATTGCTGTAAACATCGTTGATTCAATGTGAATGTTTATCGCTACATTTGAAATGGAAAAGTCTTATTATTTTTTAATATTAATCGATATATGAGGCTGCATAGCTTAGTCTGCTTTCGATTGTAGGTTCGAGCCTGACTAAGGTAGGTGGCTCCAAATGTCCCTTTAGTCGGATAGGATACAAACTCGTGGTCCCATTTGATGTATGCGATGTCACCGCTGCACAGAAAAGAGTCCATTCGACGTGGAGTGTGGAATTGCAAAATGTTCAGGTGTAGGAGTTCGCGCACCCTCCCAAGCTTTGGTTAAACGAATTGTCCCAAGAAAGACAGGAGGTGTGGCATCAGATCAGCAGCCGGCTATGTAAGAAGACCGTTCGCCATTGTGCTGCGAGGGTGCGCAAATGGGTACCCGAGTTTGCCGATTGTCAGCACGTAGATTCTACTCTAGAGCAGTGGTGGCGAACCTTTCTTTGAAGACTGGTCACAATAACATGAAAAAAACCAAACCGTTGTCCGCGGGTCAGGTGTCAGCACTATTTAATTTTATGAATAAAAAAATTATTATTAATAATGAATAAGTTAGTTTATTAAAGTAGCAAATAGAGAACATCATCATAATACCCTCATCCCGCCTGTGTCAGGGTCGGGTCTAGCCCGCCAGGTCCCCATCCACCCCACACACCATGAGACGATAAACTAGATACGATTCACGTTTGGGTCACTTAAAATTGCACGGTGGGTCACAGGTTCGCCTCCGCTGCTCTAGAGGCTTTTGAATTTGCATCAAAAATTGTCCTGGAATCACGTTGCATACATGTAGATATGTTGGCTGATAACCAATGTGGAATAAAATGGCTTTTGTTTCCCCACCATTGACTTGTTTTATTATTCTCCTCACCCACTATAAGTCACAGCTGACCAATTTTAATGAGCTGTTCTTTAGTTAAAAGTACTAGTGCGAAATTTTTCTGTGGTTCAGAGCTGCGATTTTAAATGTCTTTTTTGTGTGCTTGAGAGTAGTATAACTACTTAATTACACCCATAATTTCTACTTTAGGATATTATATTAATATAGTATTCAAGAAACCAGCCATTATACGGTAAATCGGTTTACTGGATAATGATAAAATACAGACGTCTCCGTTTTGTTATTGCGGCGGGTGTATGTATGCAATTGTGGTCCAAGGTCCTCCTATAAATGTAAAAAAGAAAGATTAAGCCTTCGTTATTTCTTAATGTTGTAATGGAGGATTCATCTACTCATTCCTACTGTATTTCAAGAATGAAATACACACACACCCATCAAAGTTGAAATGGCATAAGTAGATTCAGGTGAAAGTCACAAGAATGCATATTTAGTATTATTATTCATCAACTTTGCAATGCTACTCTGTGGTGGGCAAGCTTAGTCTCGTATAATGAAATTCGAGCTGTCTATCCTTTGCATGCATGTTTTATTAGCATCCTGTCAGTGAATAGTTATCAGTAATGAATCATCATGAAGTCATATTCATAATTTTCAAGTCTTGATTTTTTTAATGCATTCCACGTTATAACTGGTCAACGGCCTGTTTGTTATTATTCGTAGGTGGACTTGATCACGGGAAATCTATGTAGGCTACTCAGTATTGTATACTACTTGAAGTTATAAATGACATATTTTTCCCCTTTGTCACAATTGAGGCAATCCATTTGATGTGTTTTGACTTTGCTTCTTCTTCTGACTGCCTTTGTTCCTATTTGGAGCAGATGCAGATTTCAGGATAGAGTATGATTCATATTATTTTAACAGGATGTCAGAATGTCATTTCACTATGTACAATTACGAAGGCTACTCAAATTACATGAAGATTTTTGGTTTAGATCGTCCTGCACATGGTTATGACATTATCATTCTTCCTTTATTGGTTTGTGATTTAGTATTAAATGCCAAATTGCTTTCGCAAACTATTTATTTCGTTCAGGGGTGTGTTGGATCTATTCTACTCAGAGGACCACACACAAGGAGGTTATATATTGATGTGCCATGGTGTGGGGTCTTCTCTGGGTGGTTACGCATCATAAAATGTCATCGCATATAGTACCGATTCGCCACCGAATTCCTTCACCAAAAATTCACATGCTGCATCCTCTCCCCTCAGAGATCACACAAGGATGGAATGGATACCAGGGTCGCTTTATTTCTGTTTATGCTTTATTTTCATCTGAGGGAATTTAGGTTTGGTTTTACTCGAGCAAGCAACCTAAATTCAATTTCCAGCTTTCGTGACATACAAAGTGGCACCACCCTGTGTTACCTGGATGGCATAACAATCCGTTGGGACCAAAATAAGTTGCTTAATTATAGACATAGACCTTGGAGGCAGTCCTGCTACTATAGGTGGGAAAGGGTAGAAAGCATTTCATGTATAATAAAGTTTAATACCGATATGTCGAAATAGTTTGAGTATTAAAAGACATCTGTAAGCGATTATCATCCTGTTTGATATTAATTAATTTGTTTTATTTTCTTTATCAGCTGGGACACCATCAGACACATTTCACAACCATTACCACTTCACTCCTTATATGTATAGTCAAAATCAACGGGTAAAACGATCGGTTCATACAAAAATAAATGTAAGGACATGTTATAGTACAGTACATTGCCAACTCAGTGCTAAATGCTTATGTTTTTGTTACTTAAATTTTTTCAAGAATGGCCACCTAGAAGAATTGAGCGTAGTGATAGATGCTTTTGGAAAAGATGTTATAGTACATTTGCAAATCAACAGGTGACACACCAATGGTGTTTTATTGAACACATGTTTTAGTAAGAAGATTTCTCAACCTAATGGACTAATTATTATTTATTAGGGATCTTTTGCCAAAACATCATTTTGAAAAGTACCAGTCTGATGGAAAGTACATAACTCGTCGACCATATTCTTCGGTATTGTATTGCTGCCGTCGCTCGTTTATTGTCACTGACTTTTTAATTGATAGTTGTAAACACGTTGTCTATTTTTTTGTTTTCAGAATGATGGTCATTGTTATTACAAAGGTCGCCTGCAAGGAGTCAGTGAATCATGGGCTGCCATTAGCACATGCAAAGGAGTAAAGTGAGTCATTCATAATAATGAGTAACAAAATATCATGATAGAAACATTTATTCTGGCTTTTATATAAGTACATGTTTGCCTGATGGCTAGATTTTGCAACATCAGTTTTTTTCTTTTTAAAAAAAAAATCCGCACTTACAAATTAACCCAAAATGATGCGCCACTTTCATTATTGGCATCATTTGTTCTACCTTATCAGTCAGTTTTCCCCAAATTAAATGTCACTTTTATATAAGGATGTTGGACCACGTGCTAAATGTTTGCTACTAGCTTCAAGGCTGACACATAATTTTTGAAGTATGTATTTCAATAGCGTTTGGTTTGGCAAGCGGAAGTTTCTGTTATTCTCATCAAACTTAGCATTGACCAACTTTTGACTAAATAAAAAACTTTCACGATCTGATGGGAGATGTCTGCAAGAAGCTCTCTCAATATTGTTTAGGGCACTGAGCTCTCTATTTAGAACCAATTTTAATCCTCACCCTTTTATCTTCTGATGTAAAGAAATAAATCTTTAGTACCTCATTACCTAGAACAGTGCATACAGAATGATCACAGTTGAAAATTATTTAATGACTTTATAGATATTACCAGTAGTAATCTCTCTTTGCAGTGGTGTGATTTATGATGGAAAGGAACTTTATTATATCCATCCAATACGCACATTAAATTCTTCGTCAGATAATCATGTCATATATAAGCATTCTGATCTTAAACCTCAAAATTTGACTTGTGGTGAGTAGCAATATTCTTTCTTTAAAAAAAAATAAAAAAAAAAGCAAAGCTATCGCGTTATCATAGGAACAGTCTTTTCACTGATGATGGCCGCAGTGTATTGTGAGGTTTTCATACCAACTTTCAAACACGTGATTAGAGAAAGTTTTAATGCAATTATGGTTATAACATAGAGCGTAGTTTTATCTGGGAGCTGTGGGATAAGCTTTTCAAGATCTGATAAAGTTTAGTGTGCACATTTGGACACAGTGATTCGTCTTGTTATGTCTTGACTGTTTTGACGCACTCCCAGTATAGTTTCCAAATGAAATACTTGTGATTTTCAAAGTATTGGAACTGTTGCAATCATACTTCCTTTCTGGAAGAATCCCTTGTGCAATATGTCGAAACATTTTGTACAGGTGTGTGTTAGGTTAAAGGAAGGGTATTGCACTGCTAAAGTTGTATATCACAGGTGCGGGAGATAGTCGCCAGTGGTTAATTTGTTCTACCAAATAACCTGATGTTAATGGAAATCACCTTCATACCAATCTTGATTCCTCATTTATGTTGAAGTGCTAAGCAACGTTATACATTCTGTAGTATTGTTACTGACTGTATTTTTGTGTTGAATGTAATTACTTAAACACTTTTGAGTCTCATGTCAACTAACAATAAGCATTATTTTAGGTTTTGATGATACACCCAGGCACGGTTCTTATATTCCATCATTACTTAAAAGGGTAATTGTTATATGCAATTCATTACGAATTTACCAACTGTTCACTAATTTGTAGTCATAAAAAGCCGTTTAATTAAAATACAGCCTTGAATGAATAGCATTTTTTTTGCATTTGACGACGAGCTTGTGTGTTAATTATATACGATTCAAGAGGGAAAGTTGCGAAGCCTGAAGCCTCTCTCTCGTTTTTTTAATTATGCAGAATAATTGATTACATAAAAGAAATTTTCATAAATTGTGGTGGGATCTTTCTAGAGATAAGGGAATTAAGAGCTAAACTCTTTAGAATTATCTTTATGCAAGCCTTCTTTTTAGAGTGCAGCTTTTTGTCATTAATTTATATTGTTGTTAAAATTGCAGTTTCGCCGGAGTACAGAGATACATGGCCCATATAACAGCAACAGCAAATCTCGATATGTGGAATTGGTACTAGTCAATGACAATAAGTTGGTAAGGAAACCATTAGAAAATAGCATGCATTTCTTTGTCCTTTTTTTTTAAGATTTATTAACTTTTTATATTATTTTTACTTATCCTTCGTTTTCTTCCGCAGTATAGAAAAATGAATAGAGATATTGAAGCTGTAATTGCACGCAGCAAAGAAATTGCTAACATTGTCAATGCAGTACGTGTATTTAGGAAAGTCATATTAAACGCACATAAATGAAATTGCCTAATTATGAATTCTAAATTGTTTATTTATTTAGTTGTATGCACCTCTTAACATATTCATTGCACTAGTAGGAGTTGTAGTATGGTCAAATATAGACGAGATTAGTCTTGCGGAAGATGGAGATACCACTTTAACAAATTTCTTACATTATCGTAAGCATCGTCTAGTGCAGGAACACCCCAATGACAATGCACAACTCATTACGTACGTTTATGTTTTCTTTATTTTCGTGTTTAAATTTTATAATGTTAATCGCTAATTTGTATTGCTTATGTATCCAGAGGTATAACATTTAAAGGCGGAGTTGTGGGAAAGGCGCTTAAAGGGCCAATATGTACTTATGAGTATTCTGGAGGAGTGAATATGGTAAGTTTATCAAATTGAAGTTCTATTTTCAAGATTTTTAAATATAAAAGATTCCTCGAATAATTGGTAGGATCATAATACAGTGGTAGGACTTGTAGCAACAACTGTTACTCATGAGTTAGGGCATAATTTTGGCATGGAACACGACAATGACGAATGCTGGTGCCCTGACGAGAAGTGCATTATGGAGCCAGCATCTAGGTAATTTTAATAGCTTTATTATATAATTTTTATCGCAACGATTAATTGACAGACTATGAAGAGTTTTAGGAATTATGGTCTTGCAATATAAATATGTAGTTTCACTAATCCATTCCAAGATTTGAGTACCATTATTATGTGATTTTTAAAAGGCAGAGTTGTTTATTGTACATGTTATAAAATGATTGTCGATTTTTCTGTACTGTTTACAGTCATACTAGCCCTACTCATTGGTCTTCATGTTCACAAGATTATTTAAAGTCAGCTTTTGATCATGGTATGGACTACTGTCTTCGCAATAGGCCTACTACCCTTCTCGGCCCTGTTTGCGGAAATGGTTTTGTTGAAGAAGGGGAAGAATGTGATTGTGGACTCAAAGATGTAGGTTACCGGCAATTACTTTGACAAAAAATGCATCACAGAGATTTTGCAATTTGTGATTTCTCCTTCAGTCTTGTGATAATAATAGATGTTGCAATGCATCATCTTGTACATTGTATGCCAATTCTACTTGTGCCACTGGAAGCTGCTGTGACTTGACGACCTGTCAAGTAAGTAATGTTCATTTTTGAACACCTTTCAGTAATTACCTACATTTTATATTATTTTTAAAACTGCTGTAGGGCATTATAATAACAAAACTCACTAAAATTCTTCCCTAGAGAATTCCTTACACTCCTTATTCGTGGCTTGTTTGTGTCTTATTTCCCATCTTTGGATTTTAGCTTTTTTAATGTCTTTCTGATCATTATTTTATTAAGTTTTTTATGTTTTTATTAATGTTATGACAGATTAAGCCAGCTGCTACTTTGTGTCGGGGAGAAGTAGATGAATGTGATTTACCTGAATTTTGTAATGGTAAATCTGAGTATTGTCCAAATGATGTTTACAAACAGGATGGAATTCCCTGCAAGAGATCACGGGTGAGGTTCAGGACCCTGAATGGTTTGAAATTACCATAATTCTTTGCTGAATTAGATTCTTAAGAATACATTCTTGCTGTTTGTTGTAGGCCTATTGCTTCCAAGGCCAATGTAATACTCATACTGATCAATGTAGATTGCTTTGGGGGCCTTCCGGACAAATGTCTGATAAATTATGTTTCGATCACAACAGTAAAGGCAATGCATTAGGAAACTGTGGATATTTTCAAGTAAACAAGACATACAAAAGCTGCCTTCCAGAGTAAGAATTTAAAAATCAGTAACCCTTTGTCCCTTTGTTTAATGTATAAATAATGCTTTCTATCTTCAACCTTTGTAGAGATAGTTTGTGTGGCATGTTACACTGCACTCATCTAAATGAACGATTAGAATTTGGGATGGAATCTGTAGCAATACTATCTCGTTCATTCATAACGGAAGGCGATCAAGTACTTACATGTAGATCAGCTATTGTTGACCTTGGATTGAATAGTATTGATCCAGGATTAGCACCAAATGGAGCAAAGTGCGGGGAAGACAAGGTAATGTCATCGAGTTTTAGTGAAATGTAAGATTAAAAGTGGTTACTAGTGTTACTTATTATTAAGGACATCTGATCATTCTTCCAGGTGTGTGTCAATCAACGTTGCCTTCCGGTTAGCTCTCTAATGCATCACAGTTGCCCAAATGATTGTAGTAATAGAGGGGTAAGTTCATTCACATTAAGACGTTTTTAGAAATATGGTTACTGCTGTATTTTATAAACAGTAGGCTAATGTGGCGCTGACTCGTCATCGTTATTCCAGTGATATCCACCCTTCCAACCAAACCAGGTCTCTTCAGGTCCCCACTCTGAATCTATCCATAGCGCCTGATGTGAAATCTACTTTGGCCTCCTTTCGCCTGTCTTACCTTCTATGGCCTGTAGTCCCGTAAAGGACCCAACTAGCTCATTTTCTCCTTGATGTCTATTACAGTACTTATAAGCTACTTAAGATCCATTACTTCCTAATCCAGACAAGACACATAGCATCCATATCTCACACAGCATGCACTAGTCACCACCATTGTGATGGTGAAGTTGACAAGTTTTTGAAGATTGGCTTTAACGAGTGAACGTTCAAAATTGTCAAATATATTTCATAAGTTTTATTTCCTTTATTAGATCTGTAATAGCAATGGACGTTGTCATTGTCACATAGGATATGAACCTCCTAATTGCGACTACCCTGGTTCAGGAGGAAGCCTTGATAGTGGACCAGCAAGTGATCCTAACGGTATTTAAGGAATTTTTTGTTACTTGAAAATGGTTAGTCATAGTGCTTTACGCGTTTCAATGATAAATTTTCATTTGGGTCGTATTTTTAGCAACAAACCATTTGGCAACTGCCATGTACATCATTTTCTTGGTCATTGTTCCAATGTTAGCTGCGTCTGCTTTCGTTTTCTATTATTATCGAGAGCACATAAAAACGTGGTGGATTACAAAGGCGCGTGAGAAGGCCATAAGGTAAGTCGCTTCTTTGCATGGGATACATTACATTATTAGCTGACGATTAACTTCTTTACTTGAATTATACTAGCCGCCGGGCGCAAAATGCATACCAGAGACGTATGCGGCTACCACCAAAGTCTTTACAGGAGGCTGCCAATAATATGGAAATCTCGCAGCCGATGTCTACTGGTAGTACAGCAGCGACGATATCAGTTGGGAAACCATCCACACCTTCATCATTAGATATTATACCGACGCTGCAAACTCCTAGTACTACTATTTTACCACCATGCAATTCAAATTTACAGCGCACGCACAGCGTAAAAGCTGCAAAACTTAATCTTGACCGCAACAGTTTACGAAATTTAGAAATTTCAAACCCTATTCCTCAAGCCCAGGGAACGGTGTCGACATCAGTTGTTAAAGCATTACCAATCCGACCTGCACCACCAAAGCCTAGCAGTTCACCACAGATAACCAGCGGAAGAGGCTCAGAAGAAGGGAATGTTGGAGTGAGGTTTCACCAGCCTAATGCAAATAGGCCACGACCTCCATCTTGGACATCTAATATCCCTGGAAGACCTGCTCCAGGTCCTCCATCTGTGACTAGAGTTGCAAGTATGAATGAAGGTAGCACAAATACAGGCTCAGTACGTTTGAAGAGGTTGAGCAGTGGGAGTTTCAGACCTACAAATCCTCCACCTTGTCCTCCACCTCTGAGGGGTATCAACGTCGGCAGGAAATTGCCAGAAATTTCACCTACGGAACAAACCTATGAGTCTGTTATTTACAGTGAGCCTGATGTTGAATTTTGTCAAAAGTTTGAGAAGGGCCGTTTACAATTCATGGAAGAGGAACTTCCGCGTCCTCCACCAGGCAACGTGAACAAAAATAATAATGCTGCTTTATCAACCAAATCAAATGTAGCAAACAGCAAGCCTTCCAAGTTTCCATCTTATAATAGTGATGTGTATTCTGAAATTAAGCCAACAGGTCCTAAGTTGCCAGCGAACCACCCAAGTGGTATCGGTAGTAAAGTAAACAATAACAGAACAGGCAGTGCTGGTAGTAAGTTTTCAAGCAGTACCGTTGGCACTAAATTACCAACAGGTAGTGCTGCCGCATCCAAATGTACAAACTCTAAGTTGGAGGAGAAAAACAGGACTAATGGAGTTTCTGCTGCACCATTACAAGTAGCAGGAGGAAGCTCGGTTGTAGGAAATTTAGCGAAGAGGTTTGAATCTCAACTAAGTAGTGATAGTACATCATCGTCTTCATCTAAACCACAAGCAAAAGATAGTTTTAAGTCGGGAAATTCATTCAGACAAAATAAACCTTCGTTACCTCCAAAATCACTAGGAAGTGCCACTAGTAATTGTACTAAACAATCGTGATGCATTTTAGCATCATGAGTTATAGTATCAAATCTAAATGCAAAGTTTTAAAAACTAATTCATTGTTTTTAGAATTTTTTAAAAACATATAGTATTCATTTTAGCCTTTACTATATCTTCATATCACTATAAGACTAGCCTTTACAATATCATCTTTTTTTTTTATTTACTTTTTTTTTATCAATCAAAGATTCTTGTCATCAAAATATGAATTGTTATTCACATATGTAGCAATGTCTATCGATTTTAAATTTAATTTCCTTTATTACCTTTGAGAGAATGAATTTTGCTATTAATTATGATGTTTTATACTTGTATATATACACGCACGCTCTTCAGTTTGCTCATTAGTTAATAAATCATAGTTTTATATAAAAGTATAATGATCACATTATACTTAAATGTCTCCTCAATGAAGGTATCACATTATTTACAACTTCATTTGTAAACTGTAGCGGATGTAGCCCATAGAATCAATGGGGGATGGCTGACGTGCAGACAGGCAAGTGGGGTCCTAATCAAGTTTGATTTGATTTAATAAGGGTTGGGGGTGATGTCAACTGCCCTAACAGGCAAAGCCCTAGGGGGGCAGTCGGAGGGTGATGGGGAAGGATTAGACAGGGAGGGGGCGGGGTTAAGCAGCTAGTAGTGTTGAGTCTACGTGCGAACCTCTTTTCTGACAATAGAAGATCATCCCAAGTTAAATGTAGCCTGTTAAAGTCTAACTGGGCTCTGTAGATAGCTGATTTCGACCCAAATGTGTAGCCAAAGCGTTGAAAGGGAAGTTTTTCACAGGACAGGGGTTAGACCCGCTATGCTAAATACACCATCGTTGGGCAGTGAGAAAGAGCAACGTTAATAATTACAAGTAGCCGGTAGATGAGCGGGGTGCCGAGAGATGATAGTTAGGAATGAGTATATTAGAGGTAGCCTGGGGGGGGGAATATCGCGGAAAAAATGAGGGAGAGTAGATTGAGGCGTTATGGACACGTAATGAGAAGAGGGGAGGAGGAGCTCGTTAGGTCGATTTCAGCAAGGCAGGTGGTTGGAAGCACCCGGGGCAGGGGGAGACCGAAGCAGACGTGGGAGCAAGTTCGTAAGGACATGGTAGTGTGCGGAGTGGACGGGGACCTGGTGGGAGATAGACGGGAGTGGAGAACTAGAACCTGCAGGCCCGACCCTGCCACAGGCCGGATAAGGCTATGAGGCTTTAGCGTGGTTCCAAAGTTTAATTCATGCCTACTGTTGTGGCATTCATAAGTCGAGTATTTGTGGATGAGGAATCTCTTTCCCTTTTATCTTTCTAATCTGTTCATGTTTTAGTTGTCTATCAATCCTATTTGTCTGCCTGTGTTCATATCCGTCATGAAAGAGGTTGCAGTCAATAATGCTCAATGAGCGCTCCAAAGCGTTCATTCACTCGCGCTACTGTAGCCTCTTTCAACTTACAACTACTCGCACAGACGTAATTCTTCCCAGAATACAAAAGAGATACTCATAATTTACTAACTTACATTATTAATTCACAAGAAGTTTTCCTTTGTCCGTGTTTAACGTGTACAGATAGGTGGGACGGTACAAATTAAATGGCTATTCTTCAGCGCTAGTGAATGAACAATGGAGCACCTGTGTGTAGCAACGACTATTAGAGGGCAATTTGATCGTACGGACCTTGTGAGCTACTGTATATTAATATTGTCTTACGGTTGCCATGCGGTTAGCGAAATCAGAGTTTGTGTTTTAAAAATAGTTTTGTGCCGCCCAAGTTGAAAAAGATGGGAAAAAAGCGTTCCAAAACCGAAGATGTAGACATGGAAAACAGTGTGGCGAAAGAAGATAATGCAGTGGTATCAGAGAGTTTGGGTACCGAGAGTTTGAGCTATGAAGAGAAGTTAAAGCATGTTAATGGTATAGCAAAACCCATGGCTCCTAAAAAATTAGCAAAAAAGATATACAAGCTGATTAAGAAAGGTAAGTATGTCTGCACTGTATTTATAATAATTGAAGTTTTAAAAATTAACTTGTATAACTGATCAATAGCATTGGCCATCTGGGACCTTCAGTTTTGCGTTTATCATTTGCTGTGAACTGTCTCATGCTTTAAAAATTAGCGGTTAACAATTGTATTACATTTCGCCTCTCATGTTCTACTTTCTTTTCTACTGAATACGGCGGAGGATGCGGTCCTAAAAGGTAGGCCTACACAGGAGGTCGCGTGTTTGGGGTTCACACTGGCCTCGCCCTGCAACAGGGCTCTGCTCAAAACGGCCCGAACAGAGCAAGGTGTTTGCGGTTGAGCAGTCTGTCATGTGGAGCGCGTGCAAGTGTCTTTATCATTGTATCTAAAAACTTTCAATTTGACATTAAACATCATTTTTATGTGGTAATTTATTGACTTTGGGGTTTCCACAATTTTGTTTTCTCCCTAATTAGAAGTTCAATGCGCTTGTGGTCAGGGCCGCCGAGAGTTAGAACGCGCCCCAGCAATAACAATCTTTCTTGACTTCCCTGCATTACATCTAAAACAGACAATTATAACAAAATAACTTATGCTCTATCTGGGATACTGGTCACTCGTGACAAATACCAGAAAAATGCAAAAGTGGGATCGGTCCGGGGACGCTTGTTGGCCACCCCTGAATTAATGTATGGTTTTTCAATACAACAAAAAGACACTTGCACTAGTTCTACATGGAACAGACTGCTCCTCTGCAAACCCATTGCTCTATTCTGTGCTATTCACTGCTGTTTTACGTAGTTCTGCTCCATTTCGATCCGAGCACTGTTGCAGGGCGCGGCCGGTGTGGAGCCGGCATTAGAGATACATTAATTGAAAAACGAGTCTTAATATGCGTCGAAGTGCTAGAAGATTTTTGCAAACATAATGAAGTGATAAATCTTCAGTCACATCTGATTCTTTTTCAATTTCCCTAGTATCATAGCTTGCAGTATCTGTCAGGTAAACTTTCCAACCAGTTTGTCACATATATTCAAAAAGGACGTCCTACATTTAAACTGATAAGAAAAGTAGTGTGCCAAACTACTTCTAAGGGATGCATGTCCAGCTACCCATGATGTTTAACCTTTACCGTGAATGTATGAAAAAAATCTAGAAAAAAAAAGATGCATCCCAGGAATGCAGGTGATCGGCAGCATCCGGGGTAGGGGGAGACCAAAACAGACGTGGGAACAGGTTGTCCGGAAGGACATGGCTGTGTGCGGGGTGGATGGGGACCTGTTGGGAACAGACGGGAGTGGAGGACTAGAACCCGTAGACCCGACCCTGCCATAGGCGGGACAAGGGTATGATGATGATATCTATTAGATTAGCCGCGACCTGCACAGTGTTAAAATTTTAAGTTTGTAAACAGTCTATCGAGATAAGCAGAGACTTGGTTTGTTTATTACTGTTAATTTATTTGTCGATTTATAAAGCCATGTAACCTCAAATTAGTTATACAAGTTAATGCAAATTGCTAAAGTTGACAAAAATGGCGTAAATATACTGCTTAAAACATTTTTATATATTTTCAGCAACAAAACATAAGAACATAGTGCATGGAATTAAAGCCACTCAACGAGAGTTACGTAGAGGAGTACGAGGGTTAGTACAAACAGCATAAATTAATATATTAAGAGGTTAACGCGATTGACAGAGACATTGGAGAGAAGATGGAGTCAGATCAGGCACGTTTTAAAAAAAGGGGAGTAGGAGCTGGTCCTAGATAGTAGACTTCACCAGAGGACAACATGTAGCTATTGAAATAGCAGTACGAGTGTTTGAAGTGAACAAATTGTGATAGGTTAAGGTTCTAGTCCTTGATTGAATCTAAACACAAGTTGACCTTACTTACATGCATAGTGTGAATGAATTGAGGTTATGGTGGTATTTTATTAACTTTAAAAAAAAAAAAAGAGTTTACTTTGTATTTCTCATGACCACCGTGGTAAGCATTACAACTTTCTGTATTTTTACATAGGATCATGGTTATTGCTGGTGATGTCACTCCAATTGAAGTCCTCTGCCATTTTCCTGGAGTATGTGAAGACCTTGGAATGCCATATGTGTACACACCTTGTCGATCAGTAAGGATGAATGCCATATACCATAAATACTTATAATATGCAAATATACACCTGCAATTTAAAATTTCAGGATCTTGGAGAGGCAAGTGGACGGAAGTACCTTATTTTGGTGTTAATAAAACAACATGAAGATTATAGTGATTTATATCAAGAGTGTGAAAACGAAATTAATAAACTTCCGCCGCCATATTAATAAAGTTACTCTTGTTATGGTTTAATGCTATTTTCTTAACTACCCTGACTTCTCAAAATTTTGAGCTCATTTTCTCTCCTTCATTAAGTCATTATACACTCAGGCCTTGTATAACAGTACTTCCATAACGCGGCTGATGAATTGGGACAAAATTTTGTATAACACGATTTTAGAAAAATAATCAAAAACATTACATAACGTCACCTTCTTTAAAAAGCACGCAAGTTCAAAAAAGCCAATTTTACAGGAGAGAAGAAAAACAACTTATAACTTATACTGTTATCTGTAGGTAGGAATAATAAGCCTGTCCTGCAGAGGGGCACAAGTTTCTGGCAGACATTTCTCAGATTGTTTCACTAAGATTTCTTAATATAAAACCCAAGGAAAATTGGACCTATGTGGTTTTTAAATAAAGGTGCGATATGTGTTTTGAACATTCATCTGGAGCAGGCCATCACAAAACGTATTCTATTTGACATGTAATGACTTGTTATAGTTGATGAGAGGATTAAATGAACCTGCTAAGATATCTGATACAGCCAGTGATTGTAGAAATACAGCTAAATGTTTCACATTCATCATCATGCCCTTTCCCCCTTGTGGCTGGGTTGGGTCTGCAGGTCCACTGAACATGCTCTGACTGGGGCACCCCAGCCAGGCGTCTGGAACCCGCAGGAATATTGGCTGGGTTGTCTGTGGGGGATGCTGGCCTACCCGACTTGTTCCAACATCGCATTATGCAACCAACATAGAAACTTTGGCAGGTAAATTAATGCTTTATTGGTTATATTGCGTGGTGTCTGACCTATTGCACAATAAGAATAAGCAGTCCAATGTACACACCAATTTCACATTAAAAACAATAAATGAAGGCTTCGCTGAAAAATTGGATCATTTTTATACAAAGTGATCCTATTATGGAAAGAAAGAAGTTTATAATTCGAGAGGAATGATAAAAGCGCTTTGCCCCTCTCATGAAATACTATACATAAGAATTCTCATTTGGAGTTTTTAAAGGTGAATTCTCAAACTGTTGCATTTTTAAATTATGAAAACTTACAGCCAGTCTTGAAACGAAGTTGAAAAAATAAGATTATAAGTGAGAGTGACGAAAAATGATTAATATACAGTATTTAAGAAGTATTCTTCAAAGTACGTGCTTTGTATTTTTAATTGCAAAAGTAAAAGGTAGAATTAAACTGATGTTTTTTGGAACACAATTTTGTATGAAATTCTAACCTTATCTAATATGGATTTATTATAATCCACAATGCTTTTCTGGAACCACATAACGATTCTACAAGACCTGAGTATATTTTTGTATTCCAGAGAAATTTTATTTTACTATTGTGAATTCTTGCCTTATTTCATACCTTCTTAAAGTAAGATGCCCTTATTAAACATGAATCTTAATGACTGCCATATGGTTCATGCTTTTTAGTATTTTGTATATCCGAAAATTATTTCCTGTCAGTTTTTCTAAATATGATCCTCATTCAAATGTCCTGCAATTTGTACAAATGTCCTCATACAAATATCCTACAATTGTTTTATTATTGTGGAGAATAAATATAGCCAACCGAATCATTTGCCATGGTTTTGCATCATTTTGTTGAATATTAATAGCCATTTCATAAATTAATCCTTGATACCAAATCATTACTTGCAAGCACAGCATTACAATTTAGTCGAATAGCAAAGGTCCTTTTTTATGCATCAAAGGCAGTTGTAATCTCATGAGCAATTCATTACTACCGGTATTAACAGTGTAATGCACGGTCATCTGAAGAGGTGATGGATAAAACCTAATGTATGCACTTCACCCCCAGTTTTTTTGTATGAGATAAACATGTGAATGGTCTCTGGGAGCTCATGGTTCAGTTTTGATCTTGATAGACGTGGATGAAAGGATCGCCTCGGACGATCGACCCAATTTTGGGATGTCGACGTTAAATTCATGTTCCATTCATTATCAGGACGGTCTAGTTGTAAATATCATTACCGTCTTGTCTGTGGATCCTGGCTCTCCACCCCTGTCTATCACTCACATAGTCCCCATCCGCCAACCCCCCCCCACACGCACACTACCATTTCCCATTGTACAACCTGCCTTCCAATAAGCACCAGGAAAGATATTTTTGTTGCCTAGTGTCGTGCTGCATCACACCCTGAATGTAAGTGCGGTATGCTTTGCAGCACTGCATAGCAATCGTTTTCTAAATAAATTTTAGAATAAAAAATGGCGATGGATGAAGAAAAATGATTTAGACTCTTTGGCCTGCCAAAAAGTTTAATGCGTATATTAGAGGGGGTTCCCATTATAGGTAGTCTGGGGGTGGTGGACATCGCCGAAAAGATGAGGGAGAATAGGCTGAGGTGGTATGGACACGTTATGAGAAGAGGGGCTTGTTAGGTGCATTCCAGGAATGCAGGTGGTCGGCAGCATCCAGGGTAGGGGGAGACCGAAGCAGACGTGGGAACCCGCAGACTCGACCCCGCCACAGGCGGGATAAGGGTATGATGATGATGGTCTGCAAAAAGTTGAAAACACACAGGTACATCTCTCGGTCAACAGCATCAATGCCGAGAAGTCGGCGCATGCGGCCAGGCACTTTTCTCTGATTAGCTGAACGCTGCATCGTTTACCCAATAAGCGCTCCTCTCTATTTTATCATGCTATTTGAATTTTACGGCGGTAGTTTTCGAAATTGTTGAATTGTTATGTTGATTGTCCTCAGTTATCTATTTGTGGGCTTGTTTATTTCATAGGTATGTTAAGTAATTTGATGTTTTGCGTCTGAAATTATTCGTGATGAAAAGCTATGATTTTAATATAGTTGAATCACAAATGTAGTTATAGTTGTGAGAAATACTAACCAACAAGTTGTCACAACGCTTTCGATTATTTTTCAGTGATTTTCTAATTAAGTACAATGTCAAGTGATCAAAATACAAGTAATCCAGGAGATAGTGTTCTAGATCCGAAATGCAAATTATATCAAGATCTGGTAGAGCAGGACGAGCCTGTAAAAGTATATCTACGAATCCGCGATTGTACAGAGGATGAAAAGAGAAATCGGGTTCCATTGGTAATTCAACCATTGTTTGCAGCTTTGGGTTTGAAAGTCCGAATATTTCAACTAATTTGCGTATTTTTAGATGTGTCATAATATTGAAACAAACGATGGTACCATGAAACTACACGTATCTGGAAACAACAAATTTAATCTGTCTTCCCAGTGCTTCAGCTTTTCAAAAATTTACAACCAAGATGCTGATCAAACTTTAATTTTCAATAGTGCCATATCCGATATCATTGGAGATTTCATAAATGGCACTAATTGTTTAGTGTTCAATTATGGTGTTACAAATTCTGGTAAAACATATTCAATGCAAGGTAATTAAATCCCCCCCACGCAGGTGGTACAAAATGTACAGTATTATCAGCGTTTTATTGTGGACTAATTGATAGTCTTATTTTAGGAACTCCTACACAGCCTGGAATTCTACCACGTGCTTTAGATGCCATTTTTCAGACCGTTGAAAAAAAATTATGTCCCACCATAAGACTTAAGCCTTACAACGGAGGTATTTTGCGCATAGGGCCAAGAGAAGCTATTCAAGAATACGAATTTAAAGAGAATATCATTAAAATGGTCAGTAAAATTGGCTTGGTCGAAAAGATTAAGTAACCCCTTGTCTTTTAATGGAACCATACGTTCTCAGCAGGATGCCGATGTTGTTGGAAACACCTTTATGGAAACGTTTAGATGTTCGAAGTCATGCTCCGAAGAAAGTATCAATCTCACTGGCAATTCCGGCTCTACTAATATTTCTGGAGGTATTCTTACGTTTTGTTCCAATTCTGTGTTCAATAGAAATGTCGTTTTACTTAGCAGCTAGGATGCACACAACAGTGTGACTAGGAAATCGAAGTACCGTCTTGTTGAATTAACATCATGTGTGACAGATCAACTTGGGGTTTATATTTTGTCCTAATGGATCATTCCATCGTTGGTTTAGGAACTGAGTACTAAGAGTTTTTAATGAGATCAGGGTTTAATGGTGGTGAGATAGAGGTGATGTTAAATGAGAGCAGGAACATAGCATCAAATTTAAGGCACTGCAATTACTATTCAATTATTTATTAAAACTGAATACATAATTCTCATTGTTATTGAGCTACAATAATGAGCAATAATGCTACTGATGACATAAACGAGTCTAAACGATGAAGGACTAAAGGAAATTTAATGAATAGAATTTCATTCTTATTCGCCTTTCCCAACAGATGCATCATTACAACAATCCAGCTACGGCTTTACAAGAGATTCTCTTAGTGATTTGAAGTACTCCATCTGGGTGTCCTTTGTTGAACTCTACAATGAGCATATTTTTGATTTATTGGTAAATGTTAATACTCAGAAAAGAGTGCCATTAAAATTATGTGAAAGGCGTGGTGGACAGATGTTTATTAAAGGTGAGAATTTCTAAGTAGAAAGAAATAAGAAAATTTGATCATTTTCCTACATGCATTTGTTTAAAATGTTTCTTCTAGGAGCCAACGAAGTGTGCGTTTCGTCAGCTGAAGAAGCCTATACAATCCTGCTGATTGGACGAAAGAATCTTCATTATGCAATGACAAAATTAAATCATAACTCGAGTAGAAGTCATTGTATATTTACATTAAAACTTCTTAGTGCAACAAATGGAAATGCATTTCATGATCCTATGATAACTCAGTGCGTAGTTTTGGTTCATCAATTGCGACATATTACCCTTTAATGTCAAAGCGCATAATAATTAAATGTTCTTCAGATTGGCTTTTTGTGATTTGGCCGGGTCAGAAAGATCAAGCAAATCCAATTGTGTTGGCGACCGTCTTCGTGAAGCGGGTATAATCAACACGTCTTTAATGGTCTTAGGCAGGTGTATCGAGACAATAAGAAATAATCAAGGATATAGGTGATAGCACTTAGATATTTGGCATATTTAGTACCATTCCTATTTCTCTTATGTTGATATTACATACATTTTGTTTTATGATAACAGAGAAAAGTTAATGGTACCTTTTCGTGAAAGCAAGCTCACTCGACTTTTGCAGAAATATTTCACAGAAAGGGGCAAAGTAATAATGTTGGTCAATATTAGTCCATGTGAGGATGTATTGGATGAAACACTTCATGTTCTAAAGTTTTCTGCTATTGCAAAAGAGGTTTGTTAGCATTTTGCTGTCATTTGTTGTGCATCCTAATGCCGCGGTGGTTAGGGTTTCTTAGACTATAAACATAGACTATTATAATAATCTTTTTCAATAGGTTCTATTGACCAATTCTATGGATATCTTGTCCAAAGGAAGACCAACAAAACTGTCGCTAGATTTCTTGAGACAAAGTCTAATTGGAAGGGACTCTGTGCAGTGGGAAAATTCTGTTGATGGTTCATGCTCTACTTACGCTAACGACGTTCTTGATGAAGACGAAGACGAGAACGACGACAAGGTATGTCACAACTATTAATTTAATTAAAAAATGTCTACTTTCATCCTATATCATTCATTCTAGATCCAGCAGCTCGTAGAGATTATACAATTACTGCAACAACGTTTAGTGGAAGAAAAACGCGAAAAATTCAACATAGAAAGTACAGTTAGACAAGAACTATGTAGCCATTTTGCAACCCAAATGAGGGAGATGGAAGAATATTACAGGTCATAAATAATAACAGTAGTTTGAGTGGTATGCTGTTTAATTTATGAATGTGTATCTTCGTGGAAAGCAGGGATAGGATAGCAGAAGAACTTGAGGAAGCTGATGAAGTTTCAGAACAACGGCTTAGGATTTTCACTGAGTACGTACAAAGTAATAAACGTGAAAGGACTGAGGAGAGTGACGCCACGACCATTGTAATGACGTCTTCAACTACAGTAAGTAACTTTTCCTGTCAACAGCATAAGTTTCTTTTACGATGTTTTAATTTTATTTAATGTTATCTTGTAGGAAAAAGACTTGCAAATTGCAGAGCTTCAATGTGAAATAAAGTTACTCGAGTCCAATATTGAAAACCTCAAAAGCAACTTGAAGGAAGTGTTGGACTCAGAAGCGAGAGCTCATGAATTAAATACACGTTTGAAGTTTCAAATGAGTGAGATGGCACATAAGGTACGAATTTTTTTTCACAACTGTATGTTACTGTTTAACAATCTTTTTGTAAGCGAATTGATGTAACCAATGATGTTATGTAACTTTTAGTCGTTACGAGAAAGAAGTCTCAGTGGTCATGCATCAATAAGTACAGAAGAGAACATTTGCAAGGTATTTACGTTTGTTGAATGGTATTACGTGATACTAGTAATACTGAAGCACAGGTGAATGTACAGAATAGCAGTCATATTAATATCGAGGACCAGTTGCACAAACTACAAGAGGACTTGAACGATGCTACATCCCAATTACTAACCGCCCAAAACAAGATCACAACCCTTCAGGAATGCATTCGCTTACTGGAAGGTAATATCGATCTATATGAATAAATACTATACATACTAAGGTTATAAATGATCGTGTCTTAATAGATGAAAAGAAGTCTTTAACAGAAAATGAGTCTTCTAAAGATAATGAATTGATGAAAGAATTTGAAAATGCCAAACGTCTTCTGGTACAAGAAAGGGAACGAAGTGCCGCTTTAGAAAATGAAAAAGCGCAATTACAATTACTGCTAGATTCAAAATCTAATGTAAACCTGGAAAATGCAAGAATAGTAAACAGTCTGTCAAAGTATTTGCGGGTAAGAGCTCTTCCAAGAATTTTCAATTGTTACTTATAAAACTATAAGATTGTATTTCTCTACTGTTATTTACAAATATCAGCAAATGGAGAACTGTGTTAGTAAACTGCAAGTTGGCAAATGTGACCGTTCTCGAATGATGTCGTCACAAAATTTACACCAGACGCTATATTTTTCTGCTTCCACATCAGTGTCATCATCAGGATCTCAAAGCTGTACTGACGATGTTTTTCAAGACAAATCAGTACCTATTGTGCAAGCTGATAATCGCAAAAGTGTCAGATTCTGTAGTGAAAGTCAAGAGAACACAAATGAAACGCAAGCGTTGATTGTTAATGATTCATCTGCAGATGATGTGAAGCAACATGCTTCTTTCAACCAAGAAGTTCAAGAGCAGTGCACAAATTATGAGGAAATATCTGATCGCGAAAAGGCCTTAGAAAGTGCTGGCAGTGAGAAATGCGAATTTCTTGACAAGCAACTGGAAGTCAGTTTAAATCAACAAAAATCTGAAAACAAAAGTTTGTTAATGAAATTAGAGAAACTGGAAAGCGACCTAAAAGAGAGCAATGCTGAAAAACTGGAGCTGCATGCGAAATATTGCGACTTAATGGCTATAAAAGAATTACAGACGAATTATAAGAAAATGTCTGTTCATGAAAACATTAGTAATAATGATAAAAATAGTTCTAACATGCAAATTGAAGACGAAAGTTTATCAAACGCCGATGACGTTGCACCATCTGCCAGTCCCCTAAAATCTGAACACAGAAGCTTGCTAACCAGAGTTGAGAAATTAGAGAACGAGCTGAAAGAAAGCAATGCGGAGAAACTAAAACTACAAACGAAGTATCACGACTTAGTCGCTCTAAAAGAAGAATTGCAGGCACAATATGATGAAATAAGTGTTGTAATTTCACCCAAGGTAGCAAATATGGGCTGTGGCTCGGTAATAGATGGTTTGCAAGCAATTATGGAGGAGAACAGAATCTTGCTGCTCAAATTAGAAAAAACTGAAAATGAAATGAAGGAGAGTAATGCCGAGAAGGCCGAGCTTCTATCGAAATACGAGGATTTAACTACAAAAGAAGAGGAGAACCGAGTTGCGAGCGATGAGCGAATAAACATGGAAGCAATTTTAAGTGTTTTGAAAGAAGAACGAGATTCAATACATAAAGAAAATATTTTACTGAAAAAGAAAATTCATCAATTTGAAGAGGAATGGAGTGATCGTTCCAGTCAAGATTATGGAGATGACGACAACAGTGACAGTGAATTTCGTTTGCCAATCAGTAAATCACGAAATAAGAAAACAAAGGCATATTACGAAGATTCAGAGGTACGCTTATCTCCAACATACTGTAGTTCTTGAATAGGTTTCATAAATTAAATATCCATCGTATCTTATCTATGCAGAACGACACAACATTTAGGACTACCAAGAAGTCCACCAGGAAAACGCGTGCTGCCGTTTTGAAACCAAGTTTAAGTGAAAACTTAAGTCAAAGTATCCAGAAGGATAGTGACTTTGTGTTGCATAAGTCTAAGCAGAAAGTTAATCTAGCAAAAAAGTCACAAAGATGTCTCGTTGCTTCACCCAATAAAGTACGTCCTCTTTTCATTTTTGTTTCTAAACTAAAGACTTTCCCTTGTTTTAATAATTAATCTAATATATTCTTGTAGGAGGAATCTCTATCGGAATTACAAGATATCCAAACTCAAGTGATGAGAAAACTTCGCCAAAGACGAAAATAGCTCCATTTTTTGAATACCAGTTTTAAATGGTTTGAAATTTTACTTGATAGAAGGGGATATAATTTCATAATTCAGTTTAGAATATTCATGTTTGAATTATCTACTTATTAAATTGTTCTAGCAAAGTGCTTTTTTACAGCACATTAGTTTCGTGGTCCATGATTTTAAACTGAATAAAATTGGATAATTAATTTATTTACTGTATGTTTCTATAGAGGGAATTGGAATTTTCAAATAAAAAGAATTATACAGTAAATCCCTATGCATTTATGTTTTGCAGGAGTTACTTCCAATCTATTGCCATATTCTTCTCTAGCGAACGGCAGGGTCAGATTTGCCAGGTCCTGTCATACCTTGACCATTACTTAGTGCTAGGCGCAACGTTTGGCTATAGGCTTCCCTAAAACGACGACAAAAGAGCTCTCGATATACCGTATGAATTTCGCAAAATTATCTTAAGAGAACTCATAAAATGGAATTAAACGAGAACGAGTGATAATCCAGATCAATGCATTGGCTTATTATCTTAAGATGGGTAACGAAGATGACCGCGTCCTCTCCTCTAATTAAACCAGTTTTAAAAACGCCTGCTTTCAAAGGAGTGCATATAGTATGTAAATATCTAAAGATGTCAACACTTGTGTGCCCTTCGAAAATCATGTATCAACATGTAATGGGTTTTGTACGAGTGACTAGACCTAACGTCATCAGTGTTTTTATTCCGTTTGGAGGTTTGGTTTGTGTGCAGTTCACTACGTCCCTAATCATGAACCATTTCGGTTGTCCCATACCATTTTATCCTTCTTAATGAATTGAACCAGATCATACAAGCGGAGTATCGCGCAAAAGAAAACAAAAGTTAATTAAAACATCAGGGCTTGCAGATTCACTCCATTAATACAAAAATACTTGAAATACATTATGTTCACTAATTTGAAAGACATTTCTGAGACTTGAATCCTCTCGCGTCGGTAACTTGTCACCTGGTGGATAAACTTGGAACTATGAGGCGCGTATTAATGCTGATGAGCATGCGCGTGTATTAGCAACGGTGTCATACTTCATGAGGGAAACACAAAAATGGCGGAGGAACAGGTGAGTTTCTAACGGTTATATTCGAGTAGCTTAGGTTTTTAAATATTTTTGATTTAAAATTAAAACTAAGACGAGTGATGTCATGCCATTCTCTAAAGATGTTGTCGTCTATAACTATATAAGGGATGATTTGTTTGACTGCATATATTCGGAAGTTCAGCAGCTCTGCTTTTGTAATTACAGCGTATTTATCCTGTTGTTCCAATTTGAGAGCACGTTGATTTGTGCAAAGCCTGAGAGATTTACGTTTTAAACGCTAAATGATGACCGGATTGAGTGTGAGTGCATTTAAGAAACGGATATATTGGATTCGAATGTAGTCAATAATTGTTTATTATTTGCAGACGGGGTCAACTAGTGGTGCCCTGTTTTGGAAGTAGAATGAAGTATACAGTCCCACAGGCTCATTAAGTTTACTTATTGACCTGGCTAATTTCATTTCGTGTGAATTTTAGAGATATTAATTCAGTAATCATTCGCCAATTACATGCCGGCAAAGGAAACTAATCGGTTTTGGAATCGTTGATTATCGAATCGATTAAGTAGTTAATTTCATTAGACGTGTTTAAGATGTATGAGGGAAGTAACGTTGTGCAACATGGATACCGACTAATAAATTAATTGCCCTAGTCAAAAATCGCATTTTGCGTGAAAACATTTGTCGTTCAACAATTTTATATGATTCCCAAATACCTAGACCGGTTGCAAGACGATTGTTTTGGCGGCGTCTTTGGATATAATGTGTTGGAAGGGCTGTTGTTTCCATTCAAAGTCATTCGAGAAACAGTCTAAAAAAACTAATTCGAATGTGCCAATTCTGATGAGATTCTTAAGTTTATATATTAATAATGATTTGTGAATTATATGCGACGTTCAAACCTGATAATTCAAACGGACAGACAAATAATAAAGTCGTTAAAATAAGTCTTCGACTTATAGATGTTTTATTATACATTCGTTGTTGATTCAGTTCGTGACATATGAAAGAAATCAATGTTTTTTGATTGAATTTATTTTTTAGTATGAATAGGAAAACTTTGAATTTTCAAACTAATGACATTTTAATAACTATTTCATATATAGGAATTGGCTCAGTTAGAGCATCTATGTAAGCAGTTATATGAGCCGTCAGATCAAAATCAGAGATCTGAAGCGGAAAAAACTCTTGTAAATTTTGTTAATTCGCCGGATTGCCTCACCAAATGTCAACTTCTACTTGAACGTGGTGATGTAAGTTTTTAACTTTTTTAGCAGAACTTTGGAGAAAGTATGTGATTATTGACGTCTGCCAAGAAATTCCAATTTGTCGGCCTTTACTACATTTTTGCAATGTATTATGAATGATGGCTTATTATTAACCATTTCACGTAAAGCTTGTTTCCTTACTAATTCGATCAGCAAGGCCATAGTTAGCATGAGTCTTTGTAGATTTCAAAAATAATCAAAAGAAGCTCACTGTAGTATTGTGTTACAGCATAGATTGCATACTGGTGCTTTAAGGAATACCCATACTATTAACTGTGTGATTGATATAAGTGATCATAATATACATGAACGGAGGGTTACTCCCATTGCGACCTGTTCCAGATCGTGTTGTTTTTATAGATGCATTAGCGATCATTTAGCTAAACAATCGGTTACAACGGATCATGCCATATGCAAAGGGAGTAAACTTAGTGCGGAATCCTGTAATTGCAATAATAATCGCACGTCATTGTATTGTGTTCCAATGTTCATTCGTCGATCTCATAGCCCCTATTTAATTCCATGTTCCTGTTAGGTTTCACATCATGAAGTCTCGTAAGCGTAAGCCGCCCCTTCCACCTCTTCCGTACTTCAGTTTAAATATTCCATTATTGTGAAAAATTATGCCTTGTTAATTGGACACTGTTAACTAGTTTCTAGTAACATTCTGGAATATATTTCCGTTCTGGATGTAATTTGCAATTCATGTTACCCAACTATTGTCGTTGTTTTCATTTAGCCTGTGTTAGTCATGGGTAAATGGCTTGTTCGTTGATTATAGTATATATTTAAGCTGCAAATTCTTATTTATGTGACATAAAGTGCCATTAATCATTAGTCTGATTGCTAATTGTTTATCCGTAGTCGTCATATGCTCAACTTTTGGCTGCCACTACGCTTACAAAATTGGTATCTCGTAGTACTACCAACCTTGCCCTGCATCAGCGTGTGGATATAAGTTAGTATTTTTTTTAAAATGGACTGATTTTTTGTTTCTTTGCTTTGATGTACATTTTGTTTTTATAGGAAATTATGTTCTTACATATTTGGCAACTAGACCAAAGCTGGCTAACTTTGTTATCCAAGCCTTGGTTCAGCTTTTTGCACGCATCACTAAGATGGGTTGGTTTGATATGGAGAAAGAAGAATTTGTATTTCGCAATGTCATCTCTAACGTGACAACTTTCTTACAAGTAAGGAGAAATATTCGTTGTAGGATAAAAGGCTGGGAAATAAAATCCATCATTAACATTTGCCATGTTACATATACCGTATTTCACGCATATACCGCGCGCAGTATGAACGAGTTTGAAGGCTGCACAGTTTGCGTCTACCCAAATCTGCGCGGTATATGCGTGAAAATACGGTAACCATGTAGAATATAATTAAATATTGGTTATAATACTTTAACAATTCGGTAGTGGTAACATTTGCGATATTACATTAAGAATTTTTCATCATTCCCGTCGTCATTGTTACCACGAACTGGTGAAATGAATCATAAAAGAGAATTCATGTTTCCCCCCACTACAATACCTTTAAAAGCCCAAAACTGCAACTTAGTTAAGTACACATTAAAATTAAATCTTGGTCATGTGAAAAAAAATATGAAGAATCAAAATCAAACGAAGGTGAAATCATTTTACAGATGCCATTAAGATTGTAGATTTGCCACATTGGTGCATTAAAACACTTTGCAGCATATAATTTATAATTTCAGGGTTCTGTTGAACATTGCATGATAGGTGTCCAATTACTTTCCCAGTTAACTTGTGAAATGAACCAAGTTAGTGAGGTATGTATTGTAATAAAGTTATTTAAAATTGATGCTTGTTAGCAAATTGGCGTGTTGCTAGCTTTGAATGTTAATTTATTGGTTCATTTCGCTTCATAAAAGACAGAGGCTAATAGATCTCTGACAAAACATAGGAAAATAGCTGCATCATTCAGAGATACTCAGTTGTATGAAATCTTCCAGTTGTCCTGTACTTTGCTTAGAACGGCCTTAGAAAACTGTAAAAATTTGAATTTTAATGATGAAGGTCAGGTAAGCTATAGTTTTCTATCTTATGGAATGCAATTTAATAGTTTTGCTTTATACCTAGGTATATCCATAATCTGTCACTTTTTTACAGCATGGTCTTATGACGCAGTTATTAAAATTAGCTCATAATTGTCTTACGTTTGACTTCATTGGCACGTCTACTGATGAATCTTCAGATGATTTGTGCACAGTGCAAATTCCTACTAGTTGGAGACCAGGTAGATTTTGAGTTTTTTAGTGTAACATTTTAAACCTAAGGGTCGTATAGCATATCCATGCGAGTGCTAAAATGAAGTATTTTTATTTTATGGTTAGAAATGGCAGTGACTAGCTAGCCTTAGGGGTGCAATATGTAGAATGATTGTTTTCCCTAGAAAATACCTTCCTGTATGAATACAATAATATGGGACTACTTGTCATGAAAAACCATTGATATTGACATAAACTACATTCATGATTATCAATCCGAATGTGAAGAAAAAAACCTGATTATTTTAAATAATCGTGTGATATACGTTGTGCTTACGTCGCAGTTGTTTTTCTTTCGGAAAAATCGAAAGGTTTTTGGTTCGTATTTATGGCGGGATTAAATTACCTGAACAGAAAATGTTTGTTTTGGTTTTCTGACAATTTTTACTTACATTGGTTTCGTTGTATCTGTGATTACGTGTACTAATATTCACTTTTTATTTGCAGCATTTCTAGATTTCAACACATTGCAGTTGTTTTTTGATCTCTATGCTTCTTTACCGTCCACGTTATCTCCATTGGTAAGCTCGCTCCGGTTTATTAACTAATGTCATAGTTAAATAATAGCATGACGTCAATTAAGTGGTTAAAAAGGGTTTCGAGTTCTATGTGTGGCTCACAAGTGTCTTTTTTATCCAATTTTTGACTGATTACATATAACATGACGTTTCCTTTTTACATAGCTGTCATTGCTAATACTTTTTAAGATTTTATAGTTGTTCTTAATTACTTGCATAGGCATTGTCGTGTTTGGTTCAGATTGCATCTGTAAGGCGGTCTTTGTTCAACAATGAAGAGCGAGCTAAATTTCTCTCGCAATTAGTAGGTGGTGTAAAAGCTATCTTAGAAAATCCGCAGGTACTGTACAGGACTGTTAAGCTAAGTTTGTCACACAATGTAACACTTTTGAATTTCATGAAAATAGATTTTTTTCCGTTCTCATTGAGTATCTTCCATTTTTCGTATATTTCTGTTTGTAGGGTCTTTCTGATCCGAATAACTATCACGAATTTTGTCGACTTTTGGCGAGGTTAAAATCAAATTATCAGTTAGGTGAATTAGTTAAAGTAGAAAACTATCCCGAAACCATTGCTTTAATTGCTAAATTTACAGTTACAAGTTTGCAGGTATTTCTATTTATAGATATTTAATCCGAAGCATTCAGGTTATTAGTTATGATAATATACTGCATTGTATTTGTATCATATGACATTTAGATGTGGCAGTTTGCACCAAACAGTGTTCATTATCTGTTAAGTCTTTGGCAAAGAATGGTAGCCTCAGTACCGTATGTTAAAGCATCTGAACCGCACTTATTAGAGACATATACACCCGAAGTCACAAACGCATATATTACATCTAGGCTGGAATCTGTGACTGTAGTTATCAGGTTTGACATATTGTTGCAATGAAACTAATGTATGAATGGCTTGCCATAGCTTTGCACTTAACAGAATATAAAGTTAGTACTCCCTGTTGCTATGTTAGAATCTGTTAAGCGAGGATTTCATTGCCAGTGAGCTGTTGATCACTTTTAATGTTGCTACATATTTTCATTTATTAAATTAAAATCTTCATTTGGCAGGCATCAGATTTGTTATGAACAATAATTAACCCGAAGATGTGTGCTGTGTTCGCGTAGTTGCTAGTAGATTAGATAACAGTAGTTCTGCAGTTCAAGAATTTCATTTTTACCCCTGCATGTTTGTGCATGATGACCCACTTTTGTGATAATTTTTATTTGCAATTGGTTCGACGTGGATTAATTTGTGTTCAACATCTTGCTGCTGAAATTCTAGCTTAATCTAGCATAGAAGCAAGAAGTGCTAATAATCTGGCATAGCTAGAAATATGAAAGATTATTATGTAGGTTAATGATTTTAAAACGTAAGATTTATGCTGGTGTACTTCCCCAATATACATTAATTAACACGACGGTTATAATTTAAGATAAGCTGTTATATTTGCATTCTGTACTATATTTCATGTTAACTTTAGTCCATTTTTGTGTGACAAATCAAATGGCTTATACAGAGTGATTTAATTTTCCATTCACTTTTTTGCAAGTGTCTGGTGCTGCTTTCCTATTAAAGGCACTAACACTGATAATGAATGAGAACGAATTTTGGGTACCCTTTTTCAATGGTTTGACCATAGGTATTGGTTAAGACATAATGGCAAGTCCTAGTAACGTGCAGTAGGTAGCGAGATGGAATCGAAAAAGTGAGTAGTTTTCGTTACACTTCTTTTAGTTGGAAGCATTGCGTTTTAGTTCTTTAATATGCTTTTTATCTCTTGAATATCTTTGAGTTTAATATGAATACCTATGATTTAAATTTTTTGCTTCATGCTATACGTTTTCGCTTTTTAAAGACTATATTGCTGTAAACACCTTTTCGGCTCCAGGTAAAAGAGAACTTCAACCTATTAATAACATTATTATGGTTTGGTTATTTGATGTTAATTGTCTGTGTGACTCAAAGTGCGTTTACTACGCCGTAGTTTACTTGTGACCAAATGTAATTGTTAACTATAGCATGTGGAGAGTTTTGATGCGTCATGTACCAAATTCATATTGCAACTTACTATGAGGAATCAGTATGCATATGCCACTTTCATATAAGTTTAGTGTTAATAGTTGTTTTGGCAAGTCATTCATAAACTATATATACTCTGCGTGCGTCACAAAAAACGTGTTTGGATAATATATTACTGTGTCTCTAGGGAAGGCTTGGAGGATCCATTAGATGACTTAGGATTAGTGTCCCAACAATTGGATCAGGTAAGAATCTTAATTGCTTTAATAATTATTTTTTTAAAATTTACTTACCTATTTTTTTTCATTCAAACGTTTTCTCAATTCAGCTCTGAAATGTGATTTTTTTTCATAGTTGTATACAATAGGACGATGTGAATATGAAAAAACGTGTAGTCTGCTTGTGCAACTTTTTGATCAAGCAGCTCAAACGTATCAAGAGTTAATTAATAGTCAAAATGCACAAAGGATAGATATAGCAATACAAGAAGGTGATCGGAACTATATGATGTTCATTGTCGTGTTGATTGATCTGAGGATAGTTTATTGGGGTTTTAGCCTTGTGAAATCATTTGTATGGGTGATGGAAGCCAAAAGTGAAATTTTAAGCCTCTAAAGTACCTCAGGTCTACATCATGCCTTTGTGACGTGGCTTGTGAATCTTGAAGTGTTAAAGTCATAAGTGGTAGATAATAGTTGAAAAAAATGAGATTTATTGTATTTAAACATTCTAGGAAGGTTAACATGGCTAGTATATATTATTGGTGCTGCAATTGGAGGCAGAGTATCATTTAATAGTAATGACGAGCATGATGCAATGGATGGAGAACTCGTTTGCAGGTTTGATTTTCTGTAAATTGTGAGGCGTCAATTGTATTGAACTTGTAATTTTAAAAATGATATCTTCAGGGATCTTACATTTGAGCGTGATATTGGAAGTAAAATGATGAAAGGCTTTCATTTTCAGTATTGTAATTTCAGAGTTCTGCAGCTAATGAATCTAACTGATTCCCGTCTACCGCAACAAGGCTGTGAAAAGTTAGAACTTGCAATGCTGTCATTTTTTGAGCAGTTCAGGAAAATTTACATTGGTGACCAAGTGCAAAAGACTTCTAAGGTAATTAACAACTGTAATCATGATTGCTCGTGGCATTAGAAATTGACTTTAAATGATTTTACATAGGTTTATCGAAGACTTACAGAAGTATTAGGTTTAAGCGATGAATCTATGGTGCTGAGTGTTTTCATAAGGAAGATGTAAGTAGTTAACATTGTTTTACAGAGTTTTCAATCCTTCTCTAAGTGTTTCATCTGCATGTTGTTGTTTTTTTTAGAATTACTAATTTAAAGTATTGGAGTAGTAGCGAGCAGATAATTTCCAAAACGTTACAGTTGCTGAGTGATTTGTCAGTGGGTTATAGTAGTGTTAGGAAACTAGTCAAACTTGACGAAGTCCAATTTATGATTAATAACCACACAGTAAGTGAATTTTTGACTAGGGTTGCGGTGAAATTCGTAACACGGTTTGAGTTACAAAATGATGATCTCTGATTATCTTTTTAGAGTGAACATTTTCCTTTCCTTGGTAACACTGTGCAGATTTCAGATATGCGGTGTCGAACTACATTTTACACATCTTTAGGACGATTGTTAATGGTTGATCTTGGAGAAGATGAAGAAAAGTTTGAGCAGTTCATGATGCCACTTACTGGTTAGTTCAAATAAATAGCAGTTCAACCATTTTTGCTAATCGTCATTGTGGGCCTCCAATAAAATGGCCATTGAGTTTCTTTGTCATCATTCGTGTGACGTGTATGAGATTGCATTCTGATTGCTGTGGGTTATTTCAGTGTCATTAGATGCAATAGGGAATCTGTTGGCAAGTGCAGAAACAGCCTTATTTCGTGAAGAAGAAGCGAAAAAAGCCTTAATAGGCATTGCAAGGGACTTAAGAGGAATTGCTTTTGCCTTCAATACCAAAACAAGTTATATGATGTTATTTGATTGGATGTATCCTTTCTGGCACTGCTGGGTACGTTGATGCAGTACGACAAAAATCTAGTTAAGCTTACTAACAGTAATATCTGTCTGCAGTTTCCTTTGTATCAGGATTAGCAATTGTCATCAGTGTAATTTAGTAACGTTTTGTTATAGGGCATTCGAGGAATTATGTCCCTTCAAATTAGATCGGTGCTTTTCATTTCAATGAAGGCTTTACTTTTACCCATAGCATGTTTTTCATAATTATATTTTGAAAGTTCATTTTGTACTCTTGTGCGATATAGTTACCTTAACGACGTCAAAGATATCCTACTTACACACCAGTTTTACTTAGAGCTATTGAATTGTGGTATCATGATCCAGCTGTAACGACTCCAGTGTTGAAGTTAATGGCCGAATTGGTACAGAATAGATCGCAGAGGTTGCAGTTTGATGTGTCATCACCCAATGGTATTTTACTATTTCGTGAAACTAGCAAAATGATAGTCGCTTATGGTAAGTTTATTACGTTATTAATCAGAATTTGTGTTTTTTTTTACTATATAGAGGCTTGTTAAATGTTGTTTATCATTCTGCTGTAGGAACACGCATTCTTACTCTTGGTGACATTCCCAAAGACCAGATCTATAAAATGAAATTGAAAGGAATTTCAGTGTGTTTCTCCATGTTAAAAGCAGCTCTTTGTGGTAGTTATGTAAATTTTGGTGTCTTCAGATTTTATGGGGATGATGCTTTGGATAATTCGCTTCAGACGTTTGTGAAACTTCTACTGTCTATTCCACAGTCTGATTTATTGGTTAGTATTATGTTGATAGTTTCCTGAAGTTTCAAGAGAGTACGATTTAATTTATTATTTTGCTAAGATTGTCAGTGTTCTTGGCGGAAAGAAAATGTGGTCTTATTGTTGTTTCTATAGGATTATCCCAAGCTGAGTCAAACGTATTACGTCTTATTAGAATGTCTGGCCCAGGATCATATGAGTTTTATTAGTAATCTCGAGCCTCATGTATTTCTTTACATTCTTTCGTCCATATCAGAAGGGCTGACGGCATTAGGTAATTTCTTATATTTTGCCATTTACTTGAGTTTCGTTTCTTTTATTTTAAGCCACTCGCGAAGATTAGTATCAGTGTTTACTACTAAATTGTTATTTATTCTAGTGGTCTAATTTAAGAGGTTAATTTACGTTTGAATTGCAGATACTATGGTATGCACTGGTTGTTGTGCAACTCTGGACCATATTGTAACATACCTTTTTAAAAGGTTATCTTCGAAGGGGAAAAAACATCGTCCAAATCAACCTCAAGATAGTGAGGCATTTTTAAGGACGTTGGAGCTACATCCTGAAATTTTACAACAAGTATGATTAAAATTTGTCGTTGAGTTTATTAAAATGATAAAGATATGATCTACCTTTATTGGATGTATGTCTTCTTATATTTAGATGCTCTCTACTGTATTGAATATTATTATGTTTGAAGATTGTCGTAACCAGTGGTCAATGTCACGACCTCTTTTAGGACTTATTATGCTTAATGAAGATGTAAGTCATTTGTGTAGGATTTTTTTACAAGTAATAATGTCGTTTAATAATTTGATAGCAATCTGGTTTTGTAGTAGTCACCTAACTTGTTATATTTAGTCCTATGCATTTCAAATTATTTTTTGTTGCTGTTTTTATTTACGAAATCAGATAATATTGTTATATTTTTTTAAGTGTTTTAATCAGTTGAGGCAGTCAATTATCCGTAGTCAACCTCCTGACAAACAGGCAACAATGGCTCAGTGGTTCGAAAATCTAATGGATGGTATTGAGAGAAATCTTCTAACCAAAAACCGTGACAGGTATCCTGTTAATTTGCATAGTGGCCTTTTATTTGTATTTTCTACTCATGTTGACGTTATTATTTTCAGGTTCACTCAGAATCTTTCAGTGTTCCGACGTGATATTAACGACTCATTAAAAGGTCCTAGTTTAACAAATACTTGTGCAACTGACATGATGACGTCCTAGTTAAAGCCTTCTGCATGTTAAAAGAATTTTAGTTCATCATTCTCAAAGTCAGAAGAAATTTCGTTTCGAGATTGTACTTTGGTGTGAAATTTGTTATTGAGAAGCTTCAACGTATCTGATAACAAAGAAAAGCATGCTTTTGTTGTACGACTGCTTTTTTGCAGTTTACACACACCTTGATGACAACCCTTACAAAAGCTGCTGTAGACTTGCATCATACCGTTGGAATAACACTTTAAAAGAGTGCAGCGTTGCTGGAGAGTGTGCACAATCATTATGTTATTTCCATGTTATGGTTGTACTCTGTGTTTAATCACTTCATCGTTTTTGGAAAATTTCTTCATTTTTGTCAACTTCGTTTTGTTAGTTATTTTGTTTCTTTGTGTCGTCCTATTTTTGGAGGGAGCGAAATTATTGTAGAGTGAGAGAGAAAGAGAGAAGCAAATAACAAATTATTTGCATTGTTCAATAATGTCTAATTTAGTGATGTGTATTACGCAGAGAACAGTTATTGAAGGATGCAAGAGTGGTGATTTCCACACAGTATGTGCTGTTGGATCGCTGTAATTTGGATGGTTTGGCCGGAACCAACAGAAACCATAATTCTCATTATTCAAGCGTGTTTTTGTAAAAGATATAAAATCAATTTCTAAAAATCGAGAACTTGTTTTTCAATTGTGTTTTTGAAGTGATAAACATATCATTTTACAGTAACATTACATCCTTTTTTGTACTTCCCATATAGGATGCTGTGAAGAGATCCACTACTGCTAATCTTGTTTGAAATAATTCCTTGTCAACGTGATAGAGGACAAAATTTGACATCAAAATGCGTATACTTTAATACGTTTTCAAAGCTATAAAATCAACAGATTTGGCTGTTTGTCGTAAACATCATGTTATTGCGGAAATCCCGTGAGTTTGAAAACAAATTGCTCGTAGTTACAGGAATTAGCAATTCTCACCAATGTTTTTTTTCATGGGAAATTATAGCTTGGACTCTAAAGTAATATAAATATTCATCAATCAAAGGTATGCTTCATTATATTACTTGTCTCAGGTGTGAGACCTTACCTGTCATCAATGAGTTGAGAGCGCCAACTTTGCTATGGCGACAAGGAGCTAATCGTATTTCATTTGGCCACAGTTGAGAAATGAATATCAAAGCTGTTTTTTAGGAATACTAGTGATTATTAATATTTTAATTTGTACGTTTTAAATGCATATTTGAAGACTTAGTGGTGTCACCATTAATCAGTACAGTTTTTAACTAGTACCATATTGGCGTTATGATTTTATAGTTGGTTTTATAATACCAATCTAAAACATTTATAAATTCATCATCTCTTTATGGGGATTTTTATATTTAAAGCTTTCAAGGACTGTTACTTAACAGAAGAAACCAATAGGACACTTAATTATTTGCTCATATTAGGGTTTATGTTGGTTGCCCTCACAAAGAAAAAAACTAGATCGACGTTAAATAAGTAAGGGGGTCCAGCATAAGTCAACAGCCGACTTTGTAAAATATCGTCCATTAGGTTGTCCGGTGTTAGTCTTCGTGGTTCCACGGGAGAAGAAATAGGTGTCATCCCTGCCACTGGCAGGGAATAGATGTTAGGAATGATGATTAGGGCTTATGCTGTATACTTATGGCTAATTTAGTATTCTTAATTAATGGAGCATTATATTTTGTGGTAGGTTTCATAAGTTTCTTATATTTATCCTATCTTTGAGTCATGTCTTAATTATTTAAAATCAATAACAGCTCATTAATCCTTATTCTTCACTTCAGAATTCTCCATTTTAGTTCTACAGTTCGTTCCTTTTCATGTGACACGCACCCAGCGACATCACGCGGCATATGATTGACTTATAATGGCTACCAAGAAGGTCAAACATGCGCGCATAGAAAAGAGTAGGTAAAGGGGGAAATATAGTAGGTGAAAACGAGTTAACATCCTGTACAAGAGTTAACCGAGCCCGCTTGCGGAATAAAACGCATAAAAAAGTATCATTGCTTTTTTTTACATAGCCCCGTTCATTGCCGCAGTCATGTACTGCACGTCAGGGGTGTCAAACTGGCGGCCCTTGAAGCCTAGCGTTGTGGTCCACACAATCACTATCATGCGGTATACATACCTATACAGTCTACTACTCAGAGGCGTAACGAGAGGGGAACCGTTGCCCCTTGGCGTAGTTGGAATGGGGTGCTATGTGCCATATTATGATTAAAATTATTATCAAATACCATTTAGGCAACTGTCAGGTTAATTAAACTCCACGCTGTCAGGCCCCAGGGCCTCTTGGTACTTTTAAAAACAAATTAATAAAAAATAAAGTCAACACTGCATGGCCCTCATGACAACGTCCATGAACCAATGTGGCCCTCGGGGTACCCTCTGTTTGACATGCCTGCTGTACATTATATTGGAGTCGCACCTGCCTTACTACTAACGCCTCTGCATTCAAGTATAAATCCCTTTAAACGTTGGTTTGAAATTGGATAGATCCCGACCCACCTCTACAAACTTAAAATGAAACATTTAAAACCAAAGACTTGCATGGAGGAGTGCCGGGTTTGATAGGACTTCGCCCTAATGAAGCATAAAACAACGTCATTTCTTTCCAGCACGAGTTTTTATTTTGAAGATTCATGCTTTGTAGTTTAGTTACTTTTTCCTTTTAATTAAGCCTGCACTTTGCATAAGGATACGGCACAGGCCCGGCCTTAGGGCAAGACGAGGGAGGCAACTGTCTTGGGCCCCGCGCTTTCAGGAGTCCCCCCTTGAAATGGTTTTAATTTTTACAAATATACTGTATTTTTGAATTGTATACAAGAAACGCTATTTTATTATAAAATTAAATAGAAACACATTTATAAATCATCTTGTACTAATTTTCACAAACATTCGTTATCCCCCCTCGTATTTGATTCCCGTCTCGGGCCCCGTGTTTCTTAGCGGCGGCCATGCTACGACATATCCATTGTGTCTTAGACGTCCCTGGAATGTGTGGTAGCACCTCGGAAAAAGTCATTTCATGAAGACGGAAACTTATAAATTGTTCATAACTCAGTGAATTTCGGTGCAGCCTCAGTTTTTACCACAATAGATAACTGGAGGGGGTATTTTTGCAATCAAATATACTTTTGCCACGTCTTTGAGCCGCCTAAACGTGTCCCTAATTGTGTCGCGTGACGTGTATAGAGCGGCTGTATTGTGTTGGACACGCCAGTTCTTGTCTGATCACTGAAGTTAAGCAACGCAACCCCAGATAGTACTAGCATGGATGACCGCTTGGGAACACGGAGTACTGCTAATACCCAAATCGTTGTGACAGCGTAGTGTCTGTGCAGACTCTGCATTCGAACTACGCAGTGGACGGGGCTGGTTGAAGAGCCCTAAAACACCAAGTGTATAGATTGGCAAAACTTTCAGCTGTAGGAATTTAGCTCCCGACTATGCAACCCGACATTAAATAACGATATATAATAATTAAATCACCTTGACATCATCCATCATTTCTGTCTTGACTATTTGTATTAAGAAATGTAAATAACATTTCAAGGATAGTTATGATTTCAAATCAACAGGTATGCGAGGATCTTCAGCGCCCGTCTTCAAATCTCAAGTAGCCCTCTCCGTAGTTTGAGTAATCAAAGCATCGAAGTAGCCCCTTTTGTGGTAGAGCCCGCCTGCACTACGCGTTTTGAGAGTTCGCTTCCGCAAGGTCTGAACGCCAGATAAGGAGTGCTCCTACACCTGGGAATTTTGCCTCATCTACCCGTTGCATAGTAACCCGCCGCGGTGGCGCAGTGGGTAGCACCCTCGGTAACTGCATTAGTAGTTCTAGGTTCCATACTGGACCGAGGTGCGTCGGCATCTTTCGGGCGACAGAGAGAGGGGGAAGCCCCGAGTGCGCCTTCTTTCGAGTGAGAAGTAAACCCGAAGTCCCGTGTGGTGTACGATGGCTTTTGCACGTCAAAAAGCTCTCTCCACTGTGCATCGGGTAGATGAGGCAAAATTTCCAGGTGTAGGAGCTCGCCGCCGTGGCGGAATTCCCCAACGAACAATAGACCGACGATAAATAAGCTAGTGGTTGCAGCTTTGATCAGCAGCCGTCTGCGGGAAAACACTGTCCATTCAGAGGGACAAGATGGGTACCCGACCCTGCTATAGACGGAGAAAAGATTAGGAGTTGCTTTGCTACCCGTTGCATAGTAGAGAGGGTTCTTTTAAGCGCAGATGCCCTCGTACACCACACAGGACCTCGGTTTTACTTCTCATCCGAAAGAAGGCGCACTCGGGACCTCTCTCTCTCTCTCTTGCCCGACAGAAGCAAATCCACTTCTGTCCTGTATCAAACCAGGGGAGCGGCGAATTGCGTTGGACACATCAGTTCTCGTCTGATACTGAAGTTAAGCAGCGCAACCCCAGCTAGTACTGACATGGGTGGCCGCTTGGGAAAACTGGGTACTGCTAATACCCCAAAATCGTCACCTTAGTGTAGTGTCTGTGCAACCTCTGCATAAGAACTATGCTGTGAACGGAGCTCTAATGACCTTGTAGTTGAAGGGCCCTAAAACATCAACAAACAAACAACAATCAAACTAAGGGCGGATATTAAGGGCGGATATTTTAAATATTCAGAATCCCTTAGTATAAATTTAGCTATCAATTACAACAGGTCCTCTACTGCCATTTAGACAATGTGCTATCTGTCACGCAGGGCTGGCTCTCGAGTTTGCAGGGCCTAAAGCAGCAGCCGATAGTGGGTTTGGTTTGTTGGTGTTTAAGGTCCCGTCAACTACAAGGTCATTAGAGACCCGTCCACTGCATAGTTCTAATGCATAGTCTGCACAGACACTACACTAATGCGACGATTATTGGGTATTAGCAGTGCCCGGCTTTCCCCAGCGACCACCCATGTCAGTACTAACTGGGCTTGCGTTGCTTAACTTCAGTGATCAGACAAGAACTGGTGTGTCCAACGCAACTCGCCGCTCCCCCGATAGTGGGACCCCAGTGCCAAAATTTATGAAGTGGATTGCTTACCAATACAGTACTTAATGTCTTTAATTAAACACATGAAATCAAAATGTAGTCTTTCAATTCACCAGCGCGGAGCCCAAGGCAGTTGCCTCGGTCGCCTTGCCCTAAGACCGGTGCTGGGCCCGTGATCTGACATGAGTTTGGCACTGCTAAAATATGTCATTTAACGAAATACTAAGTGATCATTCGTTTGATGGGTGAGTTGTATCAAAATTACAGTGTATATATGTAGTTAGAAATTTGAGTTTAATATGCAGTGTATGTAAATTGAATAATCTACATTTATTTTCAGTTATTAAACTAACTTGTTGAATTTTCAATTAGAAATTCAAACCATATATTAATTTATTCCGGCATATACTATTAATCTTAAAGTGAACAGTGCACAAGATTTACTATTGTATTTGTTATTTATCAAGAAAAAACGTGTCCAATCGCGTACGGAGGATATGGATAAATTTTCGGAAAGGCGACGTTCATTGGTTGAATGTTTGCTTTCATCTAACTTTAGTGGATTTGTCTTTGAACTTCACGTCGTCTCACTAGATGCAAAAATATGAAATTCAACTTAAATGTTAAAAAACCTAACAGTGAGTAACAAACAGCTGAACCGGAGTTTGAAAATCAATGTTCCTGTTGTTGATTTATTTTCAATCGACAAAATAACGGAATCCAATTAATGATTATTGAGGTACGGTTTTAAAACACAATCTTGAAATAAGTTTATAGTTTATTTGATTGACAAAGAAACTTTTCTTTAAATTACAATTTTCTAAACTGACTACAACATATAAATAGCAAAATTTTAAAATACTGTATAACTAGTTGAAGTTGATAACAACACGTTATCAGTGTCTGTTTTAAAAATAACAAGTGTAGAACATTAATTGACACATTTGTAGTCATGTTATCTTGAAATTGGTTATAAGTGATAAAAAGTCATCTTAGTAATAATAATAATAGTAGTAGTAATAATAATAATTGTATGTTTAACTTCTAGTGCATAAAACTTACTAAAATAATGCTTTCCATTCTTCAGCAAAGGCCAGTCACAACTGGAATTCAGATTAATGAAGACTACAACGAATTATTTTTAAATATTCCATCAAATATTGACGTAAAGATGACCACGATGACCACCACCACTTCACCAACGAGCAATTCTAATAATATTTCATCGTTTCGAATCGCTGATATTTTAAAATCCAAAGATTATAATGAAGACAATCCTCGTCCTCCTCCTCCTTCACCTGTGCCAACAGTAGGGACAAATGTGAAATATCCAAAACCAACCAAACTCCAACCTGTTACATTTAATTTTGGACAATTGACTCCAACATCTTTCTTCAATTCATCACTTTTGAATTCAACTTCTTGTAGAAATTATATTGGTATTAATCAAACATCAACTTCAACTAAATCAAGTTTTAATTCTTGTCATAATCATCATCATCATCATCATCCCAATACCAACGGGTTTTCAACTGTGCATCAAGAACATGTTGATGAAAGTGGTGGTGATGGTGGTGCCGGTGCTTACCATCCCGGTTGTGCTGGTGGTCATGGTCATGTCATGAAGTCCATTTCTTCAAACAATGTGTCAAATACATTTCAACATGTATCACCGGTTGCTTTAACTTCACCTTCAGTGTGGGATTCCAATATCCCAAATTTCACTGGACATCATCATCATACATCTTCTTTTATTTATCCTCTTTCTTCAGTTCAGACTTTGGACACTTCACTAAGTGATGCCAACACTCCGCTATCAACATCTTCATCTTATGCACTGCCATGTGTCAAGCCTGAATTTTTTAGATATTCTTCATTCGATGGCATATCATTATTTCCTAAAGGTAAGACGAAATTAATGCTTTTCTTTACATTTCCATTTTATACTCACCCTTATGTGGAGGTATCCGCTCGGTGTGCTGGCGAACGGGGTTCAATTCCCAGCCGTTGAAAACACGATGACGTCGTCACCGCTATTGTTTTCCTCCTCTTCCTCATTTATACTTTGAAGGACATTAGCCTGTTATGCTAAATGTAAAATAATTATTTTTATATTATTTATTATTTAAACCGTTTCATAAATTCAATAATTACATTTGATGCCAGCAAACCGAATATACCGCTGTTATGGCCAGTCAAGCTATGTATGGTAATTAGGGAACGTAATGTCCAGCGAAATAAAAATAGTCTAATATTAAAATTATAACTGGAGCAAGATTTAACTGGCTCACCGATGTATTCGGTTATCCCCGGCAGACCGTCATCGTCCCAAGCCCAGTGCGAGTTTCTTCCACAGCCTAATTTTCTGTTCGGTCCCACACTGTTCTGGGGTTAGGTTTACTTGGTGGCTTTCCACATGTGGGTGCCGGGGCAAAATATGTAGGCTCACTATATCTCTGCACGGCATGGCATTCGGCCCATCGTTCGAAAGCTGCTCCAATCAGCTCTCTTTGTTTATCAGACCATTTTGCCGTTGTTGTTTGTTTGTTGATATTTTAGGGCCCTTTAACTACAAGGTCATTAGAACTCCGTCCGCTGCATAGTTCTAATGCAGAGGCTGCGCAGACACTACACTAATGCGACGATTTTTGGATACTAGCGGTACCCAGTTTTCCCAAGCGGCCACCCATGTTAGTACTAGTTGGGGTTGCGTTGCTTAATTTCAGTGATCAGACGAGAACTGGTGTGTCCAACGCAATATACCGCTCCCCACCATTTTCCGAGGGGTGCAGATGATAAAATGCGGGAGCGGCAAATTGCGTTGGACACACCAATTCTCGTCTGATCACTGAAGTTAAGCAACGCAACCACAGCTAGTACTGACATGGGTGGCCGCTTGGGAAAACTGAGTACTGCTAATACCAAAAAATCGTCGCATTAGTTTAGTGTCTGTGCAGTCTCTGCATCAGAACTACACTGTGGACGGGGCTCTAATGACCTTGTAGTTGAAGGGCCCTAAAACACCAACAAACAAACATGATAGAATGCACATCGCATGAGGACCACGGATTTATTTTCCATCTGACAGAAGGTGTGTTTGAAGTTTAACCTCTGACCTTAATGAATCACCCCTCTCGATCAGGATTGAATCTGTGATCTCAAAAGTCAGTCATTCTGCTTACTCCGTATTTTTAATTAGTAAAAAACGGTAAATCCAACTGGTCAAACTTCTTGATTGAGTTATTTGGTCGCCCATGAGTGAACGAGTATGTGCACTCATAAAGTTACCAATTTATTATGTTTTTAATAAAGAAAGGCTTTGTTACATGCACATGACATCGACCTCTACATGGGGCATGTTTCCTCCTATACTCTTTCGCCATCTCAAAACCCAAAATAAAAATCGTTACTCTCGGTTAGGATTGAACCTGTACTATTTTCCGAGCTGTGCAGATGTGCAAGTACACGTAACGCGATGCAAGTCATTTATTAGGCAGTGATTAACTCGTATCATGGGACATCGAAAGGGGTTATAGGTCTACAGAATTGATTTTTTTTTTGTTGTTTGTTGGTGTTTAAGGTCCCATCAACTACAAGGTCATTAGAGACCCATCCACTGCATAGTTCCAATGCATAGACTGCACAGATACTACACTAATGCGACGATTATTGGGTATTAGCGGTACCAAGCTTTCCCGAGCGACCACCCATGTCAGTACTAACTGGGCTTGCGTTGCTTAACTTCAGTGATCAGACGAGAACTGGTGTGTCCAACGCAACTCGCCGCTCCCTACAGAATTGAACTGGCCTACTACGGTACCGAATTTTCCCTAGTGCCCCATCGTTACTTCTTAGTTTCCTACACACTAACGGGTTGGTCAGTGAGCCAGGTAGCCATAATAGGAGCTAAGTGGGGGGGGGGGGTTCTTGGGGGTTTTGGCTATGGGGGGTCACCTTTATGTGTTTCTCTGGGCTTTATTTTCTGGCCATTCCGACTCTCTAAATCTATTGTATCTATTGCCTTTTTTTTCGAAAAGGGGACTTCGTTTGTTTTTTTGTTTCGTTGGTGTTTTTTAGGGCACTTCAACTACAAGGTCATTAGAGCCCCGTCCACTACATAGTTCTAGTGCAGAAACTGCACAAACACTACACTAATGCGACGATTTTTTGGTATTAGCAGTACCCAGTGCTCCCAAGCAGCCACCCATGCCAGTACTGGCTGAGGTGCGTTGAGAAAAGGAGACGCATAAAACCCCTGCCTAAGGTGGAGGGGAGATAAGGGGATATGATGCAATTTTATTGCCATGGTTCAAATTCAAAATATGTACACTGTCCTTTAAAGAATTCTAAGAAAAGTGTAAATTTTTATCACTAATCCGTCAATCACACATTTTTTTTTCAAAAGAGACAAAGCTCAAAATGAAATGAATTTTGTCATCTTGTAATACAAGAGTAGGCGTCCTATTACGGTAATGAAATTGATGAACTATAAACGACAACGAATGATAGTCTATAATTTTACCTGTCATAAAATTGATAAAATGAAGTACCACTTCAATTGATAGTGGCCGGGAATTATTACACATATTAAAATCGACTCCAAGAAAAATACAAGGGAGCGGCTTATTTCGTTGGACACACCAGTTCTCGTCTGATCACTCAAGTTAAGCAACGCAACCCCAGCTAATATGACATGGGTGCCCGCTTGGGAAAACTAGGTACTGCTAATCCCCAATAGTCGTCGCATTAGTGTAGTGTCTGTGCAGTCTCTGCATTAGAACTACGCAGTGGACAGGGCTCTAATGACCTTGTAGTTGAAGGGCCCTAAAACACCAACGAAACGAATGGAAGTTTCTGACATTGGGGGTATATAAGGCGAATTCTGCCATCAGGTGGCAAGACTTGCTATCCAACCGAATAGAAAAGGAAATGGTTGGCCTATAATCTTAGCTGCCCGTCCACCAGCCCACTCATTTCATGTCATGATCATAGGTTCGAGCCTTGCTGATGAAGGGTGGTAACTTTCAAACAACAGAATGGCAAGCCACAATTGTGTCTTTGGACAACTGAAACGGGTCACATCGCACTCCTTATGATATGTCACCACTACCCGTTAAAGAACTCATTCTTTATCCTCATCAGCAGCTTTACTGATTCTTCTCAGGTGTGGATCCCGTTGGTCTCAGGCGGCTCATGGGGCAGGCAAACCTAGGCGGCTGCCTAGGGCGGTTAGTTTCAAAGGGGCGGCTAATTTCAGAGGTACTTCCTTGCCATGCAGTCTATCGGTTATTTAAAATGTTCGTAGTCCTGGGGTACCCAAACTTCTCTGATTTGTGAGGCCTTTTCTAAATGTTGGCTTTCTGAAGGCGCCCTGTTGCAGAGTTGTTGTTGTTTGTTGGTGTTTAAGGTCCCGTCAACTACAAGGCCATTAGAGACCCGTCCACTGCATAGTTCAAATGCATAGACTGCACAGACAGTACACTAATGCGACGATTATTGGGTATTAGCAGTACCCAGCTTTCCCGAGCGACCACCCATGTCAGTACTAGCTGGGCTTGCGTTGCTTAACTTCAGTGATCAGACGAGAACTGGTGTGTCCAACGCAACTCGCCGCTCCTCCTGTTGCAGAGGCATAGCAATGCATTGGCAATGGGAAAAATGCCAAGGGTGTGAGGAGCGCTCGGACAATTTAGAACTGCATTAAATTAATGGGGAGGGGCCGATGGATCCACTTGCTTAGGGCGCTAGAAACCCACGAGCCGGGCCTGCCGTTGGTACATATAAAAGAATCTTGTAAAATAGACGTGTAGATCGGCAAAATTTCCCTTGAGTAGGAGTATGCCTTCACCTTTTGGGTCGGTGAATGATCTCGTAACATTATAAAACCATCAGTATCACTCCTAAACCCTTTGCCTGCCAATGGCGGTGTTGTGTTCCAGCATTTGTCCCGCTGGAACAGGAAACACACGGGGGAATTACTGGTTAGTATTTTACCTTTACCGACTCCCAACCAATTCTTTCGGATGACGAGTAAAACCGAGGTCCCGTGTGGAGTACGATGGCATTTACACGCAAAAGAACCCTCTCTACTATGCAACGGGTAGATGAGACAAAATTTCCCTTTTTTCGTTTCGTTGGTATTTTAGGGCCCTTCAACTACAATGGATCATTAGAGCTCCGTCCACTGCGTAGTTTTAATGCAGAGTCTGAAAAAAACAAAACACTACGCTGTTAAGACGATTTTTGGGTATCAGCAGTACCCAGTGTTTCCAACCGATCACCCATGCTAGCAAAATTACCAGGTGTAGGAACTCGCCCCCTGGCGTCGGTGGAGTGCCCCAACGAACAGTAGACCGACGATAAATAGGTATAGGGGTTGCAGCTTTTGTCGGCAGCCAGTTGTGCCACACTGTCCAATGTATCACCCTTGTCTCCATTCAGAGGGACAAGATGGGTACCTGACCTGTCCATAGACGGGAAAGGGGTTAGAGTTGTTTTTTTTACAGGGCAGTGGTTAGGCCAACTATGCTGTATGCAGTGGCGTCACTAGGGGGATGTACGGGCCGCACCGGGTGACACCACTCGCACCATGACAAATGGGGTGACACCAAAACAGAAGCAGGAACAGAGAGGCTTTTTTCGAGAGCGGCAGGTGACACCAACCCTAGCGACGCCTCTGGCTGTATGGATCAGAGTGTTGGGCAGTGCGAAAAAAGCCATAACAATAGAATAAGGGTAGCTGAAATGGGGTTGCTGCGGCACATGGGTGGGGTGTCGAGAGCAGATAGAATTAGTAATGAGTATATTAGGGCTAGCTTGAGATTGGGGGACATCGCGGAAAAGATGCGAGAGAATAGACTGAGGTGGTATGGGCATGTGATGAGAAGAGAGGGGGAGGAGCTGGTTAGGTCCATCGCAGAAATGCAAGTTATTGGAAGCACCCAGGGCAGAGGAAGAAATAAGCAGACGTGGGAGCAGGTTGTAGGAAAGGGTATGATCAGTGCCGGATTTAGATATTGAGAGGCCCCAGGCCAGTGGTGGCGAACCTTGTGACCCACTGAGCAATTTCAAGTGACCCGGCCGTGAATCATATCTAGTTTATCGTCTCATAAACAACAGACGTGAGAGCAGGTTGTCCGTATGCAGACCCGACCCTGCCACAGGCTGGATAAGGGTATTATGATGATGGTCTTTATTTGCTACTTTAATAAACTTTATTCATTATTATTAATAATGTATTTTATTCATAAAATTAAATAGTGCTTGCACCTGACCCGCGGACAACTTTTTGTTTTTTTTTCGTGCTATTGTGACCCACCAGTCTTCATAAAAAGGTTCGCCACCACTGCCCTAGACTATTTCAATTTTGAGGCCCTTTTCATAAATTTTGAAGCCCGCTAAATGTTGAGGCCCTAGGCTTCAGCCTACTTAGCCAAATGGTAAATCCGACACAGGGTATGATAGTGTGGGCGTGCGGAAGATTCGTCCCCGATAATTCGTCCTCGACAGTTCGTCCCCCACAGTTCGTCCCCGACAGTTCGTCCCCGATAATTCGTCCCCAGACAATTCGTCCCTGGGAAAATTCGTCCCCACACAATTCGTCCCGAGGAAAATTCGTCCCCACACAATTCGTCCCCGACACTGACAACTACAATGCTGTCGTCATTTACAATGCTGTTGTCCCTTACAATTTGTAGAATTCACTCAATTTTTTTCAATTGTTAATGCCGAATTGTAAATTTTAATTAAAAAATTTTTAAGAATAATTAAAAAATTTAAAAATCGCAGAATTTATTCAATTTTTTCCATTGTTAATGTCATATTGTTCACAGACTGTCGGGACTGTCACAGAATTGTCGGGGACAAACTGCTGGGGACGAATTTTCCCAGGGACGAATTGTGTGGGGAAGAATTGTATCAGGGACGAATTTTCCCAGGGACGAATTGTCGGGGACGAATTTTCCTAAAACCGATAATGTGTGGGGTGGATGGGAACCTGGTGAGTGATAGGCGGGAGTGGAAGGGCAGAACCCGCAGACCCGACCCTGCCACAGGCGGGATAAGGGTATGATGATGATAAATGGGAGATAACTGAAAACATTATTTGAAGTTAGGACTGCTACATGTTAAAAAGGATGTACAAGTTACAATGTCGACGTGTTGAAATCTGATAACAAAGTGCCATCTCAGGGTGTAATCTGTGACACTAAGCTATTTGAAGTTCTGTTATCTCTGCCAATTGACGTGTAAACTGCAAACTCGTAGGTTAATGACTATGATTTATTAAGTCTGAGGGTTAACCATACTTACTCTATATTTAGCACCCTGCACCACCTAATTGTCGCTGTCAAATTCCTTTGGTGCATCTATTGAAGTTATTTTTAAAATATCATTAAATTGAAAATGATTAGATGTATAGTTGTTATTATAGAAACACATAACCATAATTATTTTTTTATTCCTGATAACAACAGTTACTTCCTTTTGATTCTGACTATGACAATAGCACTTAATGATTCCACTGATAAACTTGCAGTCTTACAAACCATAATATCTAATCTAATAACATTTATGAAGTAAAGGGTTGGACTTCCGCCTGCCATGCAAATTACCCAAATTCATTTTCACACAGGGTTACCACAGAATTACCCAAATTCATTTTCACAAATTCATTTCACACCCTTTTCACACAGGGTCTGACACCCATTTGTCCCCCGCGAGCGGTTAATTGCGTTGGACACACCAGTTCTCGTCCGATCACTGAAGTTAAGCAACGCAACCCCAGCTAATACTAACATGGGTGGCCGCTGGGGAAAAACTGGGTACTGCTAATACCCAAAAATCGTCGCATTAGTGTAGTGTCTGTGCAGTCTCTGCATAAGAACTACACTGTGGACGGGGCTCTAAATGACCTTGTAGTTGAAGGGCCCTAAAACACCAACAAACAACAACCCATTTGTCCCGTTTGGAACCGAAAGCACACGGGCGAACTATTGGGCGGTGCTTTTATGCACACACATCAGGGTTGCAACAACCCTTTAGCGCCGATCGCCAGGGAGGTTGAGCTCCTGGAAGTTTTGCCGATCTACACTTCATTACCCAATGTTATCGTACAGGCGGCCTGATGTTTCCTTAGGATCTCTTTCTCGGGTAGGGTAGGGTTGGGCGCTGTTATCGTTAGGATCTGATGTGGACTAAGTTCGATAGGACTCTCAGAGTTCAGTTGAATTCATGGCGCGTAGCCCTTATCCTGACCAGGGTCGCGTCTAAAGCTCTTTTGGCAGTAGAGGGCCCTACACACTCGGGCTCATTCTTATATAGGCAAAGGTGGGTTTATTTATTGCATTCAGTAATGACATATACCTCTGAGTGGGTCCCTCTTTCAATGGACCTTAGGCACGTTTCTACTTTGCACACCTCTGATCCTGACCGAGACCTGCTCCAGCTCGTCCTTTCCGTTGAGAAACATGATAGCAGACTTGATCCTTGTCGAGGTGGGGGATTTCTTTCGGGAGGAAGGGGAGAGGGAGAAGTCTAACATGTTGACAGACCTACTTAGGACTGGGGGGAGTAAAGCCAGTGTCCTGTCTTGTGTAAGTGACGAGGTGATCGCTGCAAGTCAAAGAACCCCTTCTGCGTCACCATAATCACTAACCTGCCAGTGGCAGGTCCGATGCCCATTTTTGTCCCATTTGAGACACGAGCGACCTCATCATCCTTATCTCGCCTGTGGCAGGGTCGGATCTGCGGGTTGTAATCCTCCACTCCCGCCTATCCCTCACCAGGCCCCCCATCCACCTCGCACAACCCCGTGTCCCTTTGTACCGCCTGTTCGCTTTGGTCTTCCCCTACTCCTCATGCCTCCGATCACCTACAATCCCATTAAGGACCTAATCAGTGCCTCCTCATCATCTTTTCAAGATGTTTCCCATCCCTCCAAGCTACTTCTAATGTAATCGTTTCTAATTCTGTCGGCTTGTGATACCCCACTCTTGTCCCGCAGCCTACACAGTTCAACCACTTGTACCCTTCTTTTCGTCGATCTATTTTGATTCGTTGGGGCACTTTTCCTCCATTGCCGCCAGAAAAGGGCCAGCTCTTACACCTGGTAGAACTTCTACCCCGGAGGTCGTGACAATCCCAAGGTTAGCGTTTTTCAAAGTGCGGTCTGTGGCCCACCACAGGGTGGCGAGAATTTCTTGGTGGGCCACAAGTTTTATTGCTACGTGTGTCTGGGTTAGATTAGGGCCTAGTGGGTAACAGCGTTTTATATGCTTTTTGCAAGTGGGCCGCTATCAGAAAGGTTTGAGAAACACTGCCTTAGGTGGTGGTGTTGTTGATCCCCAGTCTCGATATAAACTATACTAATAAGGCTTGAGCTAAATTCCCGTTTGGAGTTTGCAGCCCTAATCTCAGTGCTCATTTTTTAAATATTGGTATAAAAATAACCCTTTTACTGATATTGTGCTTTTTGAAATGATTGATAGATTTTTAGATCTCAAACGTTACTCTGTAATTTCCTGGTCTTAACATAATAATCACGGAAGTTGTTTTCCTTATAAAATATATATTTGTTAATGATTATTATCTCTGCAATTCAGCTCCCGCCATCTGTAATAGTTTGTAATTTTTGATGAGAAGGAGAGTTTCTGTTTAAATTCGCAAATTAATGATCACGTGACTCCATTTTAATTAAATTTTTAAAATAATCAGAAAATGACTTCGTTTAAAACGATATCAAGTACTCTCTATCTGTTAGTATATTTTGTAACGATAACGTGAAATCCTTGGACCTTTCACTTACAAGTTCAAAAAAATGGTGCTTATCGATAACAATTGTCCTTTTCATTTAAACCCCAATTGAGTGGACACACAACTACAATCAACTTCTTAATTTCAGTTGACGAAAAAAAAAATCATAAACGGATGCGGATCGAGTGCCATTCTTTTGACGCAAATTCTGGTCAGTACTGATAAATGAGAGCAGGAAGTAGCTCAATATTTTTCAGCGAATACAGGAAGCAATGGGCGTTTAGATAACTTTTATTTCAAACTATTTCCTAAATAAGCTTTTAAAATTAGTTCAAGAATTTGAATTAGCGTATTTTTTTATCTGCATTATTAATCACATACAAGCTTATTACTTTCCTAATAATGAGGCGGCCAACAGTCAGCGTTACTGCCGGCTTCTGTTGGGTTCCGTTACTGTTAGGTTCCCATTAATTTAAGATTAAAGTAAAGGGAACCCAATTTCAGCCTTGCTTCGTCTTTTTGGGGGTCCGGCACTTTCCCATAGGGAGCGGCGAGTTGCGTTGGACACACCAGTTCTCATCTGATCACTGAAGTTAAGCAACGCAAGCCCAGTTAGTACTGACATGGGTGGTCGCTCGGGAAAGCTGGGTACTGCTAATACCCAATAATCGTCGCATTAGTGTAGTGTCTGTGCAGTTTATGCATTAGAACTACGCAGTGGACGGGTCTCTAATGACCTCGTAGTTGACGGGACCTTAAACACCAACAAACAACAACACTTTCCCATATTTCATCTTAAGGTCCTCTGCTGTTCCTTTTATTTTGGGAGTGCCCCAACGAACACTGCCGAGAATAAAAAAACAGTGGGTCCCAATAAAGCTAAAGGGCAAAGTTTACAGAACGGTCATTAGGCCCGCTATGCTGTATGGCTCAGTGTTGGGCAACTAGGAAGAACCATGAAAGGAGAATGCAAGTGGCTGAGATGCGAATGCTGCGCTACATGACTGGGGCGTCACGGGCCGACAGAGTCCGAAATGATTACGTTAGAGGTAGCCTGGGGTGAGAGACATTGCGGAAAAGATGAGGGAGAAGCGGTTGAGGTGGTATGGGCATGTGATAAGGATAGAGGAGGAGGAGGAGCTTATTAGGTCCATTATGGGTCTGCATGTGATTGGGGGCACCAGGGGTAGAGGAAGACCAAAACGGACGTGGGAGCAGGTGGTGCAGAAGGACATGGAGACGTGCGGAGTGGAGAGGACTTGGTGGGGGATAGGCGAGAGTGGAGGATAAGAACCCGCAGACCTGGCCCCGCCACGGGCGGGAGGAGGGTAAGATGATGATGAGTGGTTGCAGCTTAAGGCGACAGCCGGCTGCATAAAATGCGTCCATCCAGTTGGACAAAGATGGGTATCGAACCTGCCATTGGCGGGAAAAGGGTTAGTATTTGCTAGTTGCTAATCCATCCTTTCGGCCTTGGATCCATAAAATCCTTACTCTGGCACTGACGGGACCTTTTTGTAAGTAATGGCATGAAGTTCTTTTCCAAGTTCTAAGTCCACTTCTTGAATGGGATTAGTAGATTGGTACAAATGACCCGAATTGAAGTCTCTGCTATTGCCCTAGCTTTCGGTGTGCCCTAAACATTGGTCACTTTCAACAGCTTTGATTACGAGTTTGTTACGTTGACTAATTAATTGCACTGGCCTATGAGGCATTTCTTCTGAATTAACAGAAAACACAAACCCTCACGAACCTAGAACTTCAAACTGTAACTTACAAGTCACTTACCATGCTATCAGAACCATCAGTGCTAAGATGCAAATGGCAACAACCCCAACAGAAGTCTTGCAGTTTAACCATGGCTTATCATTTCCTGGAGTTAGATTTCTGAACTGATAGTCACGTATGGGAATTCCTTGTAAATATTTTGGTTATTTTCACCAATTCTATCTGCTGAATAATTAAATTAAGGCACAGACAAATAACCGAAATGCCGTCACAACAAAACTGAGCCCGATAGGCAAACACTGTTTTCATTTTGGAATTCTGCCCCCCCACGACTTACCCAATAGCACCGTTCATTCACATTCGTTATAACAACAATGCTGTTGACCACTGTTATTTGATGCCTCAGTCTCTCAACTCTGAATGAAGGCTTACTTATCGACGCTAGAGAATTTGGTGAACACCTTCCCCAAGTAAGAAGTTTATCGATTTATATGTTCTTCTGCTGAAAACTTCACATTTGAGGCAGGATTTTTATTTTCGATGCTTCTGAGGTTTCCTTACGCCCCTTTTAAACAAAACCACTGACCTCTGCCAGATTCAATTCTGCAGTCATTCTCACGCAAGTCAAAAGTGCTGTCGACTGAAGTCCTGCTTATTATATGCTTGGCCACAATAAAGATTAGGTGCTTTTTGGAGGGTCACTGATGAGTAGTTAGAGATTTTGAGGTCCTTACAGCACCCCAATACTAGAGGTGCTACCTTTAAAGTCAGTAAACATATTAAAATTAGTATTGGATTAAGATTTCCATTGGCCTTAGACTGAAAGGACAGAATTAGTCCCTCAAGAAGAGAGCCCCAGCCGCCGAAATCGTAACTTTTATTCAGCAAAGGACCTTATGATGGTGTGAAGAATGATAGCTCAAATAATGGAACTGCAAATATAGGAACATATGAAAGTTAAGATTAAAATAATACTTAATATTAAATAATACTGAGAGAGAATAGATTGAGGTGGTATGGTCATGTTATGAGAAGAGGAGAGGAGGAGCTGGTTAGGTTCATCACAGGGATGCAGGTTATTGGAAGCACCCGGGGCTTGATGACACTATCCTTTAAAGAGGAACATTTAACAACCGTTCAAAAATCAGGATTTGAAATGTCAAAAAAAATTGTCAGGATAGTTGTGGTGCATTTGAGTCATTCTGTTCCTAAAAGGATATAATAAGATGTAAAATGTTGCATAATTTTTTATCGTTTAACAAATTTATACTTATACATACAGTACATTCAAATAATTTCCTATGATAAGCACTACATATTCTTGTGATTCTCGTGTCCATCTGAGTGGACACAAGGGTGATCTATTGCAGGGGTGGCCAACTTTTGTGTACATAAGATCTACATTTTATCTTAAAAAGTGTCGCGATCGACTTTTTATCCTAAAAACGTGTCGCGATCGACTTGTTGTCATAGGCGTAGTCAAAGTGGGGAGGGGGAGGTTCGATACTGGACCCACCTCGGTCCAGTATCGAACCTAAAACCACTGACGCAGACTTAGAAATACTAAGTCACTACGTCACCGAGGCGGGTGTTAAGTCAACACATCGCGACTGATCGACCAAAATTGGCTTCGCGATCGACAGATTGGCCACCCCTGATCTATTGGACAGTGTTTTTCCGCAGCCGGTCGCCGACCAATGCTTATTTATCGTCGGTCTACTATTCATTGGGGAATTCCACCGACGCTGGAAATTTTGCCTCATCTACCAGTTGCATAGTAGAGGGAGTCCTTTTACGTGTAAATACCGTCGTACTATTCGTACACCACACGGGACCTCGGTTTTACTTCTCATCCGAAGAAGACCTCTCTCTCGCCGACCCACTTCGGTCCAGTATCGAACCTAGAACTACTGACGCAGTTACCGAGCGTGCTACCGGCCAGTTAAATATTGCACCTATACACTGAATTCATATAAAATAATTGCCAAGATCCTCTATTAAAGATAATCGTCAAAATTACGTGATTGCTTTTGATAGAAATGGACAGTTCATATATTTATTTATACTGCAGTCGGAATAAAATTGGTTTCAAACTTACTTAAATGCGTTTCATGTGCAATATTAGTTACTGTACATGGTAAAATCTCTTTGATTGTTATATGGCCATTAATACGTCGACTAGTATTTTATCAGACATAAGATTCATGATGTTCAAGTAACTTCAGTTATAGCGACAGTATATCATTTCATCTGATATTATTCATCCCATCAGTAATAATAAAAAAATAGACTAAGTTTATGTGATTCGTGAGGGTGTGTTATATAGAGTCGTCCATCAATACAGATATTATACATCCGTATGTGTATCAATATAGAATGTATGGAGCATGATGTTGTAATTCTATATTGTAATCAATGTTGACGGTAAGAGAGGCCCATAGCATCATGGCGAACGATTTCTAGTCCTAATCTCGGTCCTTGCACACATCTGTCGCGATTGACTCAATTGGTTAACTATATTTACATTAGGGATATGAATGAGAATCCAGATTGACCATTACTGAAGAAGACAAATTGTCTGTGGATACCACTATCTTGCCAAACGTTGCAAAAGTGACGTTGGAAAGTGATGAGCTGTCAACTGCAATATACACGAATGTATCATACAAGATAGAAACACATGTTTTTTGTGTGTGTGTTTCTGCGTGGTAGATTATTGCACGGGACAAATGACATGACGACCATCTCGAACAATATATGATGTGGAAAGTTGAAGTTTAAATATCCAATAAACCTACTGTACATGCGAATGTGACGAGACACTTTAAGCCAGTGTGCAAATTTTCTACTGCCATCTTAATTCTAATATTAAGACAACACCACTTAAAAACATTCCCAGTAATTATATTTTATAAATCAGTGCCATTGTGTGTAACATTCGATACTAAAGTTTTGTACCTGACTGATGGTATGGTTGGTTGGGCATTCATGTGGCTTAAAAGGTGATACCAAGTTCAAATCCTTCGCAGCAGAGACGTACTGTATATGGGTCTGATTTCACTCTTAGACTATAAAGTATAAAGAACTGGTCCCGGTTGTGTCCCAAGTAAAACAGCAATAAATAAACAAAAAAAACGATTAGTTTCCTTGCCTGTTACGCGAGAAGTGTGAGTTCAATTCCATGTAAGAAAGAGATGTGTGCATGCATGTGCTTCCTAAGATTCAATGCAGAAGCGTTAAATTAATGCCTAATCTCCTTTTAATAGGGCAGTTCTATCATTTACTAGTCACAGCTTGTTTGGTTTTAAAATGTTAGCGACCACTATCTCAAATCGAGTGAATTTTAATCTGTAATAACAATTGGAGATGCCAGTTAATGTCATAAGAGGGATACACAGCAATCTGACCGTTCTCGTATTTTGTACATTAAGAATACTGTATATGACGCTAAGTTCATATGCTGCAGGGGCGGATCCAGGATTTTCGTCAGGGGGGGGGGGGTGGGCCAAAGGGAGCCGGTGGAAACCCAATTTTTCTTTTGTCGGGGCAAAGGTCGACCCAAAATTTGGGGGGGGGGGGGTTTGCAACCCCCCACCCCCCCCCCCCCTTGGATCCGCGCCTGTGCTGTATATAATTACTCCATGTAAGATAGTTGATATGGTAGAGCAGAATTAAAAGAAGGAAATGTCTAGAATGAGTCAAGATTATGTGATGCAATGTGTTATTATGTGTGGCTCGATACTATTAAGCTCATTTTTGAGTTATTCAAAATCATACGATATACTGTATGCAGGTTTGTTGGAACGTTGATGCAATTCCTGTTCAGTTTCTTTCATTTTATTCAGCCGTACGCCGACGCAGGAAAGTCAACTAGTAGGAGGGACGTACGGGTCACGTACCCAGTTGTGGAAATTGTGGGAGTAGGTTGCCGAAATAGGATGAAATGATAGGATACTAAACTCGGCTTGCTCAAGTGTCGTGAACACAGCGGCCTGCCAGTAGTGTCTCGCGCCTGTGTGCAAGACCTTATCTAGCGCCCCTATTCCAGTCCTCTCGCCTAATACAAAATAGCTACAGTATATAAAACAAAAGTAACACTAACAGCACAGAATACAGAATAAATTTAAAAACTTCAGAGTTTCCTCATAGAGTTTTAGAGCAAATGCAAATATTTCCTTCTCCCTTGACATTTTTGGCGCCTTTAATATCCTGGCGCTTGTGTGCATTGCACACTGTGCCGGCATCCCAGTGCATGGACCCCCTCACAAGGAACTTGTGGTACAGCCAAAGACGAAATTCATTTTCTGCTCCTGTCTTCAAGTCTTTTGTTTCTGATTTGGAGTCAGGGTCTGATGCCACAATGGCATTTAGCCGCCTACAATCATACAAAGGTACAGCCGGCATGATTGTCGACTGCTGAAATAAATTTGACAGTAGTCAAAAATTCATTACGACATTTCATTATTCTACTGATGAATGGCGTCACCTACGTACATCTACGTGTGCACTTTGCTGAGTATCACAACTTCCATTTAGAATAATGATTTAGTTTTTGGAGGATTAACTGAAAATCCTGCCTTCCCACAACTGCGGCCATATTATTACTAATCCATTTCTATTATCATCTAATGTTGTATGCCCTTGTAATTATCATTGAACGGAAAATTTCAAGCCCGAATTAGGCCAGCGTGGTGTCCAGTCTCAGCCACCGTCAATCCTGTTCATTTATGAATATGAATATGAATATGAATATGTAATCCTTTGTGACGGATACCTTGCTAGCGAGATTTTTCATGCCAGGCCCATATACCTAGATCTCCACCAGCACCCTAGGAGTACCTTTGCCTTTCGCACCCACTCCAGCCGCTCCACACCAGAACCCCTCAACCCCAGAACCTCTTCCAAGGTGGGGGTTCCCCAACTCATCCTGCAGTGGCCCAGCGCTGGACAGGCCAGGATCACATGCCTGACATCCTCCACTCGATCCCCACACAATCCACAGCCCACCTCTCCACCTGTGATCTTTGCCATCCTCTGTTTTGTCTCCAGTGACCCAGCTCTTGCCCGAAACAGAAGTGAGCTCTCCCACGTATTGTCATAGATTATCTCCCTCTCTATGTTAGGCTTGTTCCCATACACCATCAGCGTTTTCTTTGCCGCCCTTCCCTCCATACTCTGCCGCCACTGCCCTAACCCCCATTCCTTAACTTTGTCCTGTACTAGTCTTTGCAATGTTGTTGCCCCCTCCTTGCTCTCCCTGGGTTGCAGTGTTATGCCTATCTTCTTTGACATCTGGTTTACCCTCCTCTCCCAGTTGGTAAATACCTTCATGTTGTTTACCCATGCATTGACCTGCCATACTGGATTCTCCTTCCCTAGCCCCCATATCCTGCATAAGTATAGCAACTTACTTATCATTTCTCTCTGTTCAAATGTAGACCACCCCATGTCCCCTTGTATTGCTTCTACTGCTGTGAACCTATTTCCCCCTAATGCCATCCTGCCTAACCTTCTTTGGGCTACTTCCATACAGTCCCTTACCTTTTTACTAATGCACAGAACCTCATTTCCATACGTTAGCCCTGGAACTGCTACAGCTTTCCATAGCCCCCTAACCATTTCATACCTTGAGAATGAATCAAACGCCAGTTTCCTTATTAATCCTTCTCTGGTTTTTATCTTACTCATGATGTTTTCCTCCATTGCCTTTAAGTATCCCCTATCATTTGTGAGTTTTACCCCCAGGTATGCAACCTCTGACACCACCTCTATCTCCCTCTCCCCAAGCTTGATTGGCATCTTATTACTAGGCTGCATGCCATCCTCTCCAATGATCATCAGTTTTGTTTTATCTTGACCAAATTCTAACTGGAAATCCCTACTGAACTGCTCACAGATATCCAGTTCTTCTTGGAGCTCTCCCTCACCCTCTGTCAGCAGAACTATATCATCACACTGAAAGATGGCTGGCAATTTGTTACCATCCCCCAGAGGAAACCCCAGCCCACTATCTTGGAGCTTGAGCCCCAGTTCATTGATGTACACTAGGAACAGCATTGGTGATAATGGACAGCCCTGTCGCAATCCCTTGTCCACACCTATCTGTCCCGTATTTATTCCCTCCCAATGGAAATCATACCTAGTGCCCATATATAGCTTCTGGAGCAGCTCCACTAGCCCCTTATTAACCCCATACTTGGGAAGAACTGCCCATAGCTTCTCTCTATTCACCTTATCATATGCCCCCTTGGCATCCAGGAAACAGAGGTATGCCTTCCCTTTCTTTCTTTGTACTACTTCCATAATCTGTGTAATCATGTACAGACTATCACCCATTCTACGCCCCTTTCGGAACCCATTTTGGAATTCTACTAGTTTGCCTGACCCTTCTATTATTGTCCCTAATCGCCCTCTTACTAACCCAGCAAATAGCTTATACATGCAACTGTTTATAGCTACTGGCCGGTAACTGTCCAAACTTTCCTTGCTCTTTCCCTTGCCCTTGTACAGCATCACTACCCGTGTGATGCCCCAGTCATCTGGTAATTTTCCATCCCCTAAACACCTATTAAATATCCTTAAGAGCAGTTCTCTACCTTTACTTCCTAGTGCCTTGAGAAACTCATTTGCTATCTTGTCCTCCCCACATGCTTTTCCCAACTTCAATGCATTTATCTCCTTATCTAACTCTACCCTGGTAAAGCATGCCTCTCCAGCTGATGCTCTCTGGCTTATTATTGGTCTGTTTGGCCCTTCCACCACCTTTCCACCAGTAGAGGAGAACCCACATCCATACTCCATCAAAATCCTTCTAATGCCTTCTCTGCTGGTTATATTTCTGCCATCCTTATCCACTAAAGCTTTCCTACCATCACCTACTACCTCACTCCTCTCTCTACGTCTATCCCTGACATATCTCCAAAATTTCTTGGTCATCTGTTTTCCCCCATCCATGATTTCCCTCCATTTCCTCCTATCCCCCTCTGCTATCTTCCTACCCACTACTTCCTTTGCCTCTCTTTTCTTCTGTTGATAGGCATCCCATGCTTGTCTAATGCTTTCCTCATCTCCCCCTCTAACTGCTTGCCTATGCTTCCTATTAGCTTGACGTCTACTTTCAATAGCCTCCCATGCCTCATCATCCATCCATGGTTTCTTCCATTTATTCCCATTTCTTTTACCTCTTCCCTGTCCTTCATTAGCTTTGTCTATTAGGGCACTTATAAGTTCAGCATATGTGGCTTCTTTACTTTCCAGTACAGCTTCCATGTCCTTCTGGAACTCCTCCTGTTTAAACCATTTCTTCAGTTGCCAGCTGACTTTCCTTCCCACATGTATCCGTTTTTCCTTTATGTTCCTATCCTTCATAGTAATCATAATTAGATTATGGTCAGAATCTAAACCCACCCTGTTTTCCTCATCCACTGTCATTCCACACACCTCCTGCACTAGATCATTCTCTACCAAGCAGAAGTCAATGCATGAGCCATTCTGTGGTCCCACCCTTGTGATCCTTCCCTGACAGCACTTCAGAAGGTTAACTATTACCATGCCGTTTTGACATGCAAAGCCCTTTAGCATCCTACCATTTCTATTTTCAACCCCATCCATCTCCTGTAGATGCCCATTGAAGTCCCCCACTATTACAACTTGGTAGCCCTCCAGGTGCAGGCCCTCCATGTCCTCCTGTAAGCAGTTGTATATACGTTCATTCCAGCCCCCTCCTGTACCTTCTATACCCATGTATACTACCCCAATGGCCAGCTTTCTACCTCCTCTCTGTACCTTTATCCACCCATGCTCCCTACAATCCTCACCCCACCTTATTCCCTTAATTTTCTTCCCCCACATGATTCCAACCCCACCTCCTTTCTTCTCACCATCCTTTCTGTTCCAAAAGGTTGCATTGACATCATCATCTACATACCCCTCCTCCCCCCTTAGATGTGTCTCAGCCAGCCCCATGATATCTACCTTTTCCTGCCTCATAATTTCACATAGCTCCTTCCACTTCCCTTTCCTCCTCACCCCTTGCATATTTGCAAAAGCAATCCTCAGGCTTCCTTGTATGGCCCTATCACTCTTGCCTCCCTTGCTCCTTTCTAGCTAGGAACTCCTTCACAAATGCCTGCATCTGATTCCTCATCAATCTGGTGCCCTTTCTTGTGGGGTGGTTACTAGTTCCAATCCAGCATCTCTCCTGTCCTATCAAGGGGGCCCTGCTTTCTATGAGCTGGATGTCCAAGTCCTTTCTGTACTGCCACAGCCTTCTGTTTATCCAGGTTGCCCTTGCCCTCTCCATTTTGTTCTCACCATTTGTAGGGATAGTGCAAACTCTGATAGATACCCCCCTTCTCTCCCTGCAGCCTGCAATGAGATCTGTCAGTGCTTCCCACACATTCACAGCATTACTTTCTGCCAGTTCCTCTGCTCCAAGGCAGATGACCACCAAACACTCCATCCCTTCTCCTCTAAGTAAGTCTTTTAGACAGTCCCTATAATCTCTGATTTTTCCCCCTGGCAGTGATACCACTGTTACCTTATCCCTCTCCTTGCCATTCATGGTCAATTGGTTTAACCCATCTGATACTGCCCTATCTCCCAGTATCAGGACTGACCTGTCCACATGCCCTTTATCATGTCCTTTGTCTCCTTGTCTGCCCCTTCTCTTCCCCTCTGTCTCCCTCTCACTCACCTTTATTCCTGCTGTCTTGTCCACAGTTTTACCCTTCATGTCTAGTGCCCCATTGCTTCCATGCTTTTGCCTTGCACTAGCCATCATCATACTTTCTAATCTCCCTATCTGCCCCTGAATTTCTACCAGCTGCTGAGCCAGCAGGTCAATGTGTTCCTCCATGCTCCTTGTTTTGCTGGTTGTTTGTCCCATTATCCTGTCCAGCCTTTCAATATCCCGCTGAGATGCAGCCAGTGACCACTTAATGGAGCACATTAAGCACCTCCAATGGCTGTCCACATGTACCTCCTCCTTGTACCCCATTGGAATGTCCACCCCACATTCCTTGAGGTGGGAGATGCTGGTGGCATTTAAGTGACGTCTAAACAATGGCGATAAATGTTGGAAAGTTTGTTGAGAAGTTAAACCCCCTTGAGTTCCTAAATTTGTTTTAAAGGTAGGATTTTATTGTAGGGCTTATTTGAATTGAAGACAACGTGGGTGGTTTTAAATGCTATCAGAAAAATGCTCTTGTACTTCGTGAATTTCTTCGTTTCGTTGATAAATGTTTGAAATTTAAAAATTTCATTCCTAATTGGTTATGAATGATCGCTAGAAACATGCTTGTAGTCCATTTTTGTTTAGCCTCATTAAAATACCTCTCTATCTTTGCTTCACATCGTATGTTTTGTTATGAAAACATGACCATTCTCCCGTCACATTGAGTAATGTTTGGTTTCGATGCCTGGTAGGCATCACGTCACTTGTCATATCTTTCAAAGCGCAGTTGTGTCTGTAGTAGGGGGACTGTAGGCAGGCCTCTATGCACCAACTATTTCAAGATGAGAGGGAGTTGGTGGTTTCCGTGTGGCCACTATTTTAACACTGCTAGTGTCCAGGTTGATAAAAATGATGCCTTTTGTTATCTGTCATTCTTCATATGACATGAAGTCCAATTGCGCTATAACATCACTTGGCGTGCAATAAATCTTGAAGCCCTATGTTTCATTTACGTATAAATGACAAAGTGATTGGTGGTTGAGTCGAAATAAATTGGCTAAGATTGTTTTTTCTTCAGCAGGAATATCTAGAGGTAACCAAGCTGCAACGTACTGAATATAATAATGACGATGAACGGAAAAAATAGCTAAGAAAAAGCTACATTGTATCACCCATAGTAGATGGTGATTGTGGCTAATGACCGGACTATACCCGAGAAACAGTAGGCGGTGGCACGGAAGTGGTTTTCCCTCCACTTGGTGCGCAAACACAACAACTGTCATCGAATAGCAATCCATTAATTAAGTAATCGCCCGTTGTAAGGTTTGAAGTTCCCATTATGCAATTCTTAACCCCCGTGCCATGTTATAATCCATTCCATTGATTTCAAGCTGGTTTTGATTATCTTCTTTTTTTTAATATTAAAACGCGTTGGGTTATTTATGTGCCTGAGATGGCTTTTATCTCCTTAATGAACAACGGTGTCCACGAGTAGCTGCAGGAGTTATAACTGATGTCGAATGTTCCTCCAACCATTGTCACCTCCTAACCTGTAGCCCTGTCTGACACAAGTGTTCCAATACTGTGTATTGTACAGTATATTTAGGCCAGCATGTTATACTTACCTGCCTTCAGAGCCGACGCGAGGTTTTGCGGGGCCGGGTTCAAAAATATTTTGCGGGGCCTTTTGTAGGAAAATACATTTTACATCTTGTTGTAATATAGAGGCCCGCGCGCGAGGCCGGGTTCTGGTGAATGTGGTGAACGCGAGCATTTGTAGATACCGGCCTAAAAAATATTTTCCGGGGCTTTTTGTAGGAAAAGGACATGTAATATAAAGGCCCGCGCGCAGGGCCTTAATAAAAGCGGGACCGGGTTTGGGTTTGAACCCACCTCTGCTTGCCTTAAGACTACTGTAGATTAATACACACTTACCTAAGGGCAGCTCCATGCAAGCAAAGGCTCTCATGTACCTGAATAGTGAGTAGTCGCAAACACTTCTCGTATAACGCTAGAGGAAACGAGTCAATTTTATTCAGAACCCGTGCTAGGAAGATGTACCATACCTAGAGGAGCCCACAAATGAGTCATAACTAAAAGCTTTAAATGTTTGCTTATATGAATTGCTGTTCGTCCTAAACAGTTTTCATTCATAGTCGCCCACGTTCCTGTTGTTGTTCGTTGGTGTTTTAGAGCCCTTCAACTAATGCAGAGATTTCCCAAGCGGCCACCCATTTCAGTACTAGCCTGGCCAGGGTGTGGCTTTTCCGTATGGATGGGAAGCAAAGCTGTGATCGGCAAAATTTCCAGATGTAAAGAGCTGGCCCCCTGGCATTAAGGGGTAAACTATCTATGTAATTCATACTCCGCGTATCGTTCGATATAGAGTATCACAATTGTCATCCCCTAATGCAGTAGTTGTAGTAAGTCACTAAGCTTCATTTTTCTTTTCTTTTCGAACAGTTCCACCAAAGCAAGTTTTTTGGGGACCATTTCTACATCGTCCAAATCACAAACGCAAAGGTGGTCAAGTGCGCTTTTCTAATGATCAGACAACAGAATTGGAGAGGAGATTTGAAACTCAAAAGTATTTAACACCTCCAGAAAGAAAAAAGTTGGCGAAATTATTGAGGCTTTCTGAACGTCAAGTAAGGGTTAATTTTGACCTAACTCCAGTTTAATTAATTCCTTTTTGATATTAGATGATTTTAATACGTGACTTATCTTCTTCATAATCAGGTGAAGACGTGGTTTCAAAACCGAAGAGCGAAGTGGCGACGTTTGAAACAGGTAAGAAGACATTCATTAGGCGGGTCATTGTAAGCCATGTACAACTCCTAAAGTATTTATAATTGATGAACAACTGGTAAAATGAATGGCGATTAAAGCAATGAACTGATCCCTCAATTGAAAAAAAGAGCCCAGTCTTGCTATACCTTCAAAAACCGTTCTTAAATTAGACAACATGTTAATTACGTGTTGTTGGCCTGACATGAAGTGTAGATACAGACGACAGAATCACATCGTCCTTGCCAATAGTTTTTAAATTTAGGATTGTAGCCAGAAAAAGAATGGTAAACAAGCAATTAGCGTACGACTGCACCAAATCTCACAGATGCTTACGGAGGTAAAAGAAGAGTCCTACAATGATTGACAACGAGATGGCAGGGTGTTGTATTTGTAAACTTATCTCAACACATGCTGAATGTCAACGCATATGCAATTGTGGTCTGCCTAATCCTCATTCAGCGAGGATTAGAGCACTAATTGGACACTAGTTTAGATATTAGGCTTTACTAGTATTATTTATCCAACAACATATGTTCAAATGTTAAAAAACTGTACATCTGTTAGCTCCCTGCCAGTACACGCAGTTCAGAGGACAGCCTCGACCAACATGCCTAATAGCAACGGAATTTCCTTGGCAGTGAATTCCAATAAGGGAGGCTGCTTTTCCTCTAGTTAACACGAATGACGAGGTCGGTGATCATTTACATAATTATTTCTTTAGCCACTGACGCAATAACTTCCATACCGGTACCTTTTCATTCTGGCTATGGACGAGCTGCTGACGGGAGTAGGAGAATGGGCCCCTCAGTGCATGGTATTTGCTGACGATATAGGAAAACCTAGCGAATCCAGAGAACAAGTAGAGAAGGGCCTAAACGATATTAGAGGAGCGATGGAAAAGGGGGAGGACTAAAGATAAACAGAGTAAGAAAAGAAAAGATAAGACAGAGTATTTAACTTTCAATTGGGAAGGACAGGAAAATAGTGGCAACGCACTCTCTCTAGGGGTGAACTGATGAAAAAGGTGCAAGAGGGAAAGCACTTAGGATTAACATTCCAAAGCAATGAGTTAGACTCGGATGTGACCATAGAATCAATAGGGATGGTTGAAGTGGAGAAAGGCAAGTGGAGTCCTGTGTGATAAGACGGTCCCAATAAATTTGAAAGGGAAGTTTTACAGGGCAGTGGTTAGGCCATATGGATCAGAGTGCTGGGCAGTGAGGAAGAGCCACGTAAATACAATGCAAGTAGCCGAGATGCGAATGCTGCGGTAGATGAGTGGGGTGTCGAGAGCTGATAGAATTAGGAATGAGTATATTAGAGGTAGCTTCGGGTGGGGGACATCGCAGAAAATATGAGGAAGAATAGATTGAGGTGGTATGGACACGTAATGAGAAGAGGAGAGGAGGAGATCGTTAGGTCCATTACAGGAATACAGGTGGTTTCCGGAAGCACCCGGAGCACGGGGAGACCAAAGCAGATGTGGGAGCAGGTTGTTTGTAAAGATATGGCAGTGTGTGGGTTGGATGGGGACCTAGTGAGAGATATGGGAGAGAGGAGGGCTAGAACCTCTAATGATGCCCGGACGCAATAAGTACATGGTTGCAGATTCGAGTCTCACTGAGGTGGCTGAAACTGGCTGCACGTAAAAGAACCCTTTTTCCATGGAGTAAAACCTAAATGTAGATAGGCAGTATTTCTAGGTGTAGGAGCTCGCCTTTCCCTCCCTGACGTCGGCAGAAGATGCTTCCTCCCAAGAAGAAGGTAGTCCCACGTTAGTAAGCAGAGGCTGTGGCACTCGATTGGCAGCCAGCTGCGTAAGATTCTAATTCTTATTATTCTTATTCTAATTGAATACACTGCAAGCAGCCCTGATAGGCCAAATTGGCAGTGGAGAGTATGGCTCTCATTCTTAATTTATGACCCATCAGGAATCTGAAGCATAGCTTCTATTCTGTGAAATATTGCATACCTGGTATAATGGCACCTTCTTGCAGAAACTCCCTCACTGAGAGAATTCCTTAACATTGTGTTTCTGGTACCAACGAGACTCATGGGTATCCATCCATCCCTGAGTAGGGGTTCTCAACCCCGTCCCCGTGGATGTTATGGCGCCCGCCACTATTCGACGATGACAATTTTTTTTCCCAAACACATTAAAAATATTAACAATAATAACTATAAACAATAATTTTTATATTTTAATACTATTTTTTATTTATTAATCCAATAATTAATATCCTTAGAAAAAAATAGGTGGTGCCCGCCGTCCTACTGATATTTTAGAGTGCACTCTAGGGTGCAAGAGGGTTGAGAACCCCTGGATTAGAAAAAGGGTTAGGGATGATCAAATTTTTCATTCACTGTTTCCTTCCACTCTGTCATAGCCGTATCCAGATATATACCAACCTTAGGATGTTGGGTTCAACACTTGGGGTTCGTTCCTCTCTGAGCGAAGACGCTCCACGCCGTGGCCAGAGCCGAACCACTGAGCTACCAATGAGAGTTGCCCTTCAGGCTCTTTTCGTCTATAAACACCTCCGGATACACAAATCCAGATAACCTTGGAGACTACTTAGAAGTCTTTTTTTAGTTTTTATTCCTAATTGGTGTCATTTTGGGCTAAGTAGAGTCTAAGTAGTGGGCTAAGTAAATCTGTCCATTTTTTTGACGGATACAATTTCCAGACTAGTTCTTTTATGGATTATAAGTCTTCGGTTATGAGATTATTGAATTATTAGTAATGACGGTTAATTAACTAGTATCCTGCTTGGTTTTTGAAGTCAAGATACGTGCCTGTGTCTGAGGAGAACCCTCAAATGTAGATTCCGTTGGATAGGAGCTAAAGGGCTAGTCTCGTGTGTGTTCGACCCTGGCCCGTTATTTTGTTTCACAGGACCTTTGCCGTTTTGAAGGATCTGCATGTTGTCAGAACTTTTTTCCTGGTTCACTCAGACTCATTGGTACCTACTTAGTTAGGGTACTGCTTGTCATGCATGTGAAATGCATTTATTTTACGTACAGTATGAGAATTAAAAACCGTATTTTTTTTTGTAGGAGTCTCCAAGATCAGCAGTTAATGGTCAAGGGGAAGTACTCACTGCTTACTCTAGCAGTTCTACGTCGACGTCCAACTTCAATTCGAAGGAAGGGAGATATGAAAAATTGCCTGAGGGTAATTTTTATCAAGCATCAACCCATTCGTCAGTGATGAGTTACTCGTCCAATAACCCAAATAATACAGACACCCATCAGATGAATGATATTGAAGAAAACATTGATATTATGACGTCACTTCCTGTCTGAAGACTTATTTGTTGTGAACTAATGAGTGACTGTTGCACTGTTTTTTTGCAACTGTTTTTCAAGTATAGTTGAATATTTCCAGTGTAATTTTTGCCAAATTGATATTTTACTACTTACTATAAAGTACTGGAGAGTTCCGCATGCGGTCTGGTATATCCCTGTTGCTTATTGTTATTGTACAATAGGTCAGACACCATGCAATATAACCAACAAAGCATTAATTTACCTGCCAAAATTTCTATTTTGGTTATATACAGTAATGCGGTGTTGGAACATCGTTGGGTAGGCCGTATCTCCTCCACAGACAATCTAGCCAATATTCCTGCGGGTTCCAGACGCCTGGCTGGGGCGCCCCCAGTCAGAGGGTGTTCAGTGGACCCGCAGACCCGACCCTGCCGCAGGCGGGATAAGGGTATGAGGATGATATAAAGTACTGGAGAGTAAGTACAATCCTGGAAATAGAGAGAGAGAGGAATATCTTCTTTCCTCATTTACTTTGAGCTAAGCAAGATTTGATCTCTCGTCTTTAAAGAAACGCTGATTTTTTTTAACTTATTGACGTTTTTTCTCGATTTTGTTTTTTAATAATGTCAAAATAATATGTAAAACTGCATGTTTTTGTCAAATACCAACAGTTTTTCAGACCCAAACATGTATCGTTTTAGATCAGCCGTTTTATTGCAGGGATTGGGATTCTGTGCCTCATCGAGGTCAGCATAAAATTATGTACTGTAAGCCTAACGTCCTCCTATGCATTTACTTCGTCGTTTTTATATATTGTCTGTTATCCACTTTAATATTATTCAATTGTTGTCTGGGCCGGCCTTAGGCACAGGCAAAGCAGGCAGTTGCCTGGGGCGGTAATAATGTACGCCATTGCTCCAAGAAATGTAATTACAAGAACTTTAAAATAATTTAAATGTATTTAACATGGCTCAGCAAAGTGTTTTGGAGGTTCTATATTGGAGTAACCGTAACGTCAAGAAGGTCCAAAGTCCAAAATGTATGCTTTGTCTGGGGCGCCGTTTGGGCTAAGGCCGACCCTGAATGATATTGTAGAAGAATTGCACGATAAAATGGATAAAGTTTGGGACTTTTCCGGACAAACTCCAGTAATGTCTGTTTACCAATATTTTATTTATGTTTCTTGTGTGGGTTTCGAGGTGAAGCCGGCTCAAAAGGTAAAACCGTCGTCCAACAGTTCGTTTACAAGCTACTCTCTTCTGCCAGTTTTCTCTTTCCATATTGTCATTTTGTGCTTCACACCTTCAACTCTTCTGTTTCTACTTCCAAATTCCGGGCTCTGCCATAGGCAGAAGTGAAGACGTTTCCAATGAGATTATTTAGCGCTCCGTTTCATCATGTTGCTCCTACGTAGCTCAAAATGCTGGATTGCGTTTATCTGTTTTTTTACACAGGTTCTCTCCTGGCCATATCGGCGCATTTCTCAATGATAAGACAACACCTAAAGTGGACCTTTGGTGAAATGTGTTTGTGCACTGTCCGGACACTAGCCCGGACCCGTTTATCACATTACTTCAGGCTAGGCCTTTTGGTGTCTTTATGGCTTCACTGGTTATTAGCGTGAGCCTGGGACGCTTCTCGGTCCAGCTCACTCTTCTTTTCACGTCGTATGTCCTCGACGTATTGGGAGACCATGTCCCAGTGCCCCTCCCCGAGTATGGTGTTAGTGATGATGTCAGGTGACGTTTGATGGCCGTCGTTGTTCATCACTGGGTAGAACGCACACTCCACGGAGTTCACTTTTCCGTCCTTATGCCGGTAGGCGCAGAAGTGTCGATGTCAACTCTGCTAGATGCCGCTTCTCCAATGACGTGCTGCTTTCTTGATTACTTACTATGGTTACACTATCATATCCTTACGGACAACCTGCCCCCACTTCAGCTTCGGTCTTCCTTTGCTCCGGTTGCTTCCAACCACTTGTATTCCTGAAATGGACCTAACGAGCTCCTCCTCGCCTTTTCTCATTACGTGTCCATACCACCGCAACTTACCCTTCCTCATTTTTTGGCGATGTCCACCACTCCTACTCGTTCCTAATTCTATCAGCTCTCGACACCTTACTCATGTACCGCAGCATTCGCTTTTCGGCTACTTGCATTCTATTGACGTGGGTCTTACTCACTGCCCAACACTGATCCATATAGCAGTGGTTCTCAATCTTTTTGAAGTCGGGGAACACTAAGCTGTGACATTTTACTAGCACGGAACACTTACAATTCAACATAAACTTTAAAGCAGGTTGTACACATTCTACACTTGGTATTTACTACATCATCATCATACCCTTATCCCGCCTGTGGTAGGGTCGGGTTTGCGGGTTCTAACCCTCCACTCCCGTTTATCTCTCCCCCACTTCCCCGTCCACCCCACACAGTCACATCCTTACGGACAACCAGTTCCCACATCTGCTTTGGTCTCCCCCTGCCTCTGGTGCTACCGACTACCTGCATTCCTGGAAGTAACCTAACGAGCTCCTCTTCCCTTCTTCGCATGACATGTCCATACCACCTCAGCCTATTCTCCCTCATTTTTTTCGGCGATATCCACCACCCCAGGCTGCCTCTAATGTGCTCATTCCTAATTCTATCAGCTCTCGACAAGCCACACATGTGCCACAGCACTCGCATCTCGGCAACTGACATTTAATTTATGTAGTTCTTTCTCACTGCCCAGCACTCTGATCCATATAGCATAGCTGGTCTAACCATTGTCCTGTAGAACTTCCCTTTCAACTAGATTGGGATCCTTCTATCACACAGGACTCCGCTTGCCTGTCTCCACTTCGGTCAGCCCCTCCCCATTGATTCTGAAAGTCACATCAGAGTATCTCTCCATCGCTTTATTTGTGCATTATATATTTTCGCGGAACACTTGAAGTGGTTTCACGGAACACCAGTTTTCCCCGGAACACGCTTTGAGAACCACTGCCATATAGCATAGCTGGTCTAACCACTGCCCTGTAAAACTTCCCTTTCACAACTTGATTGGGACCCTCCTATCACACAGGACTCCGCTTGCCTGTTTCCACTTCAACCATCCCCCATTGATTCCTCATGCCATCTCCCCATTGACGACCAAAGCTACAATCCCTATGCTTATTCATCGTTGGTCTACTGTTCGTTAGGGCACTCCACCGACGCCAGAGGGGCGAGGTACCTGGAAATTGTGCATCTACCCGTTGCATAGTAGAGAGGGTTCTTTTTACGTGCAAATGCCGTCGTGCATCACACGGAATGTCAGTTTTCCTTGTCATCCCATGGAAGGTTCACTCAGGGCTTTTCTTCCACCTGAAAGATGCCAACCCACCTCGGTCCATTATTATCAAACCTGGAACCACTGACTCAGTAAATCGAGCACGCTACCTATTGCGCCACCGAGGCAGGTTAACGGTCTCTGAGAACGACAAGTGAAATATACAATATCTACAGTACTTTCTGCCCTGTTAATGGCAATAGTTGTCCAAGACAATCAAAAAATTGTTTGAAATGCATTTCGTCTTCCTCTAGAAATAAAAGACAGAAGTACAAAAGTAAGTCTCCCCGACGGGGAATCGAACCCCGGTCTCTCGCGTGACAGGCGAGGATACTCACCACTATACTATCGAGGAACTCGAAAGTCTGAGGGCTATCTATATAAGTTGTTGGTATTTTAATACAAATAGTCGCTACTACGTGTCGCTCTCATCTTAGTCGCTGCAATTCGTTCTTTTTTTGGCAGACAGGGGAAAGAAGCAATTGTAGACGATAGTAGAATAGAAAAATCTGCTCTGAGCAGCGAACATTGTGGATGATGGCAACATGGAAGGAAAATCAGCGACGTCAAGTTTGATTTCAAATATTACACCTCCTAATCAAATCATTACTCCGGCTGGTCTGGAATCTCTATATAATGCATGTAGAAAAGTATATACCAATCAGCCAAATCCATTACAAGTAACTGCGGTTGTCAAATATTGGTAAGTCGAAGCATGAACTTGTATAAACGACAACTACTGTTGAGTGACGAAAGAAATGGTTCTGTCTTTCATATTGAGTAGGCGATGACTTTGTTCCTATCTGACAGCTTGTCAGCCCAGTAGTTTTATTAATAAAATATTGTTAAAGGAGTTCATTTACTCTGTGTTTATTTGTAAATTTCCCGCACATGACCATTTTTGTAAGCGCTGAATCCTTAATCTTAACGAAAATAGATCGGAATGCGGAGGATTGACAAGTACATTCATGGTGTTTTGACCATACATAACCTTTTTTTTTGTTTCATTTTAAATATCTACATCTGCATGTTATTTCAAGTGTAGAAATGTGATAATTAACTGGTAGCAAGTTACCCAAAAATCTCAGTGCTTCCTAACATAAAAAATAAACGGACTTAATCACTTTGGTGAAATTTAAGCCCAAAAAGGAAGTGCGAAAGGTGAATAAAGGAATGACTTCTGTAGAAAGGAGCATTTTAGTTTTTGTACTTAATTGACTTAATCTCATATTATTGATATAGTTAAACATAATACTTGACAAGTTACTGTTAGAGAATGTAATAAGGTTGCTGAAAAGTTTACAGAAGTACTATAACGTTGAACTGTGAAATTTTTCTTAGTTTCTTAACATTTCAGTGTTTGTAATATTGATGTTTATTTATTGACTGGTAGGTTGGGCGGTCCAGATCCTCTTGATTATGTAAGCATGTACGCTAATGACGGAGATCCCAGTAATGGGATTCCTCCACACTGGCATTATATTAGTTTTGGACTGTCAGATCTACATGGAGATGGCAGAGTCCATCAGTAAGTCGGAATAATATTTATTCCTTACAACATGATTTGTGATTTAGCGAAAAGCAATCTAATTATCATTTTACAGGATAACGGGTAGCGACACACCAAGTGGATTTGGTTTTGAATTAACATTTCGCCTGAAACGAGAGCCTGAAGATGCCGCACCACCGACCTGGCCTGCTGCTATAATGCAGGCTTTAGCAAAATATGTATTTCAGTCAGAAAATGTGCTTTATGCAGGCGACCATGTATCTTGGCATTGCTCCTTAGATAATAGTGAATCTCGTATTCAACACATGTTGATGACAACAGACCCACAGCTTGGAACTGTACAGACACCATATGGTTCCGTTAATTTTATTCAGGTGCGTTTTACCCAGGAAAGTCAGATGCAGTAATGCAATATTATTTTGGTAATATTAATAAATATTATTTTATATTATATATAAATATATAGATAATTGGAGTTTGTGCAGAAGAACTACAAGCGGCTCAACATTGGAATGGACCAGGTGTTATTGAACTAATGAAAACTGTACCAATGTTAGTAATAACTAGTTTGCCATGTTACGTTATTTAGGAATCTTTTCTTCCTTATTTTGATTGGGATAGGTTTGATGAATACCAAATTATAATTCATTGTTTTAACGAGGCATATGTTTGGATTCTTTTGCTTTTTTATAAACAGTGCAGGGGGGCCATGGTTAATAACAGATATGAGACGAGGTGAAACAATTTTTGAATTAGACCCTCAAGTTCAGGTAATATGACTACAACTTAAGATTTAATGAAATTTGTTAAAATAGTAAATTAAGTTATTAAAATTTTTATCGATAGGAGGCTTTGGATCACGGCATTGAAATGGAAGGATCGAATCTAAGTGGTGTAAGCGCAAGGTGTGCATGGTTGGAAACCGATGTATCGAATTTGGATGATCGAAAGAGACCTAATGAGAAACATATTGAAAAAGAATTTGAGCCTTATCTGCCACAGATATCTGATTTAGGTGAATCATTATGCCTTTTGAAACTAGTATTTTTAAGGCATGTCAAAGCTTCAATGTAGGAGGATTTATTTTCTGACATCACATTAGTGACATTATTGTTACATCATGTATCTAGAATCAGAAGAAATTAAGGCGGTTTTGAAAAAAGGATTACTAAATAGTAAACCAGTGCTACCTCCAATTCCTAGTAAAAGTTGCACCGAACTGTTAGTATTGGTTTGTGTTATGTCCGTTTTCACCAGCAAATATGAAATGTTTTAATGCTGTATTAATTTCATTTTAGTAATGATAGCAACTCTCGCAAGGAATCTTATGATAGCAATGCTAGCAGTGACACTGGTACTTTAGAACTCCTTCGAACTAGAAACCTGGATGCTGTCCATATTACGTTAAATTTAGAGGCTGGTTGTCTGCTCCCACTTGCGTTAAGGTTGTCATTTCTATATTAAAACCCAGCTTTTTAAAAGATTTGTTTTCTTATAATGATATTTTCATGTTTTATAGAGGAAGATTGAAACATGGGAGACATTTTACTTTTAAAAGTGTTGTGGGTGATGTAGCAATTACGTTTGTTGCATCTTCTGTGGTTGGTGCTATTGTTGACCAGGAACACCCATTTGCGTCACATGGGCCTTGGCTTCAGGTGGTAACATTCAATATGCATGTGTTGTACTGTAATGTTGGCCTCCATCATACTTGAATGATTCATATTTTAGATTCTGTTAAATGAAGATGATGTTACAGATATGACAGTAGATTTAGGAGTACTATGCAAACCAGATGAGGTAAAAACTTATAATATTGTTTTGTAATTTAAATAGCTTCTTTAGCAATGTACCTTGTGTCCCTCTTCGTACTTTCGCTTGAGGGGTAAATTTTTAATTATTGTTTAAAACGTGTTTTTAGTTAACTCTTCCGAAGACTTTTACTTGGCTGGAAAAGAAGTTAGCAATTACAATCGTTCCTGATGAGTACTAATGACCATTTAAAAAAGGAACATAATATGATTGATGAGAATACACGAGTACACTTATGAAATGTAATATATATCTTGAAGTGCCTGTAGTGATTTGTTTCAGTGTTGAACGTGTGTGAAGAAATATGTTACTATAAAGTGTATCACTATTGAAGATGAGAAGATCGCTAGTTCGTCAACTGAATCTATCAAGAGTCAGAGAAAGGTCAGAACAACGGTCCTATTTTGAAGAAAATGGTAAATGAAACGTTTTTCGATTAAAAACTTAAGAATCAAGTATTGATTTGATAGCTAAGCAATTGTTTACTTAATGGCGGACCACGGAAGTTTCAGGGAAAAGTTGTCTATCAGCATGATGACTTTGATTCATTTATGAAACAGCGATCATTATACTAATAATTTACTAAGGTACATTCAACATGGGAATGCAAGCGAGATTCTTCTTGAAGTGCTGATTTGTGCAGTGATTGTGAATAGGCAGGATTGTTTTGACTAAATCAGTTGTCCTCTGAAGTGATTATCTATTGCAGGTACAACTGATAAAATTAATTTATTGATAAAATCTCGTCCAGTTTTGATATTAGTATAAATTCCTTTTTTATACCGAATGCAACATAAAATATTTTGCAACACAAATTAATACAAAATATCTTTTTTGGTGCTTCTGTTGTTTACGTATGATCCTCAAATGTTTTTAATGTGTTTGTAGTTTACCATTTTTCATAAAATTGTTTGTAAGAACCTTGGTTATTTTGTTTTTTATGAATTATTTTCAGTTTAATAGAATAACTATTTTTATTCAATTTTAATTAAAAGATATAATTATAAAGTATCGCTGTTGACGGAAATGTATCCAACAAAAAATAAATGGTAAGTTGCAATATAAACATTTCTAACATAAAAGTAAAGAACACATGGAGTATCCCTACCGGTAATGTATCATCGGAATATTGAAATTAATCAAATAGGCGACATGTTGATGTTTACTTCACGTTATGCCTTATAATAATTTATGAGGTCTATAATGATTCATAGAATTATGGGACACTTTATACATGACATGGTGTTTTGCTCCATGTAAACTTTTGGGAATTACTTTGACTGGACATTAATGGACTGTAATCGCCACCATTATAAAATGAATGGTGGCAATTACAGGGGCTTAGAAATAATTTTAAAACATTAAACAAGAAAAAAAAACATAGAAACAACAATGTATACGTTGCATTGGCCCAAACATGGATAACTCAAAATATTTATTTTACATTGGTGAAAAAAAAAATACGAAAAAAAATTCAATTCTTGATGTGTTAATTGCAGACTTTACCTTCTGCTTACTGTCTGCTGGCTAGCTTCTGCTATAAATCATCGACGTCGTTTTTGTGAGGCTGAATGATGCAAATGTTCAGATGACCGTTTGGCTCCACAGTGAGGTACAGAAGAAACTTCTTGCTGCGTTTTATTTGTACGACCGCGTGCTGTAAGTTGCTCTAAAGTAGTATTATGTCTCGTTCTGCAAATGACAGTAAGAATATATTGCAATAATTTCATTTCATGCTATTAGAACTAGTATTTGCGACCTGTGATTTTGAGTATAACAACCTACTGTGACATCTCTTCAGAATCTTTATATCCCGTTGTATAATGAGGTCTTGTAGGAGAGGCTCCACGACGACGACTACTCGAGAACACTGGTCTTGGCTTGTATAAATCGGTATCGTTGTACCTCTGACTGTCGCTCCTATCAGGACATTATAAGATTTTAAAATGAAAGTCTTTAATGCATTCATTAATACAACCGTGAATACAAACCGAGGCGCTCGTTTTTGACTGGGAGGTAAATCAACTGTGGAATCCCTACGATGATATCCATCACTCCTTGGCGATGTCATTGTAATATCGATCGGTGAGGACCTATAAAGTAAGAGTTCCATTATTTTGTATCAATCATGTTCAGCAAATAAGTTATAAAGATACTTACTGATATCTCTCAATCTTTCCTCTTTTTGAAGTTGAAGGTTGTTGGGAATAAGCTTTTGGTGGAGCATCAGGGCCATCGAGACTTTCTGAAATGTTACTTCTTGGATCATGACTACTATGATCTCCATCACTACTTTCTGATGGTGAGAGCCACTTATCTGTTATAAAAGAGAAATGAAAGACTATATTGTGATTTAATGCGACGTACATGTAATTGGGTAAAATTACTTTTCTCGCTGCGTTTATTTTTGGTAGGTTCCTCAAATTCCGACACGTCGCTCAAAGGACTTGTAGGTAATTCATTGTCATCGGTGGCAATCGAACTCCCAGTGAAACGACGACCTTTAGAATTTGCATCGACAGTATCAGCACTCTTGGATATGTCTTCTATCGTGTAGTCTAATGGATGGCCGTGGTAACTTTTCTCTTTGCCAGTGTTGAAAATCGATTTGAAATCGTCAGATGCATAACGTGGATTTAATTTTCGTTGGCGCCTTAGTTCCCTACGCGGTTCTCTATCAGTAACATCAATTTTTTCTTTTGCTTTAAAGTTAAAACACAAAATTAAGTGGAGAGTCAAAGTGACATTTGTGTCAGTTTGAAATTTACAACCGTAAGACGTACTATTCAGGAAAGTTTCAGACTTCGTTGAGGTATCACTTTTATGGGAAGTTACAGTGGATGAATCTCTGTCCTACAATACAAGATCATTTATTGCAAGATACAATCAAGATAAAATGGTATGTTTTTAATGCTTATGTCATGGTCTTACCTTTGCTATAACCTTATTTTGACTTTCATTAGATGAACTTTTTTCTGCAAGAAAGAGAGGTTCAATACACTTATTACAAAGTATTAGCCATAATCAGTATCACATATTATGAGTAACATTTAATAGCAAGAAATGAAATCTTACTACTTGAAACGTTCTGTTCTTGCTCAGAGTCGCTTTCAGATAGTGTTATTCTATCATCAAAATCTGATAGGTCACTGGTATGAACTGAACTGACAGTCACATCCGAGAGGCCGTCATCAGCAATAGCTGCTAATGATCGCTTGTCGTTTGATGATTCTTTACTGCAGTCCTCTGAATAAAAGCTGCCACTGCTGCTATTCTGATCACCTTTCTGCTTCCTCACAACTGGAAAATCTTCTGATGCTGAACTTGCTCCCAAAATCTTTCGTTTCCCTAGCTTATCCTTTCCACCATCATGTTTTTTGAATCTTGCCTGACTTCCATGCTTGCCGACTATACTTTTTGGCTGTATATTTTGTTCCGAATCTAATGGCGTATCTTCTGGGATATAAGAATGTGGTTTATTATCTTCATACTTTAAGTCAGCACATTTTTCGTCACTTTTGTCAGAATATGTGAATACTTTGGTAGACAATGGGAACTCGTGACTCTTTTCGTCTGATTTAACTTTAGCGATTTCTCTGTCACTTTCTTTTTTCGTTTTGCATTTTTCTTCTTTAGTACTTGAAGATGGCATTCTTGAAACATTTGTGGGTTTTAACTTAGAAGATCCCATCCCCTCCAGTTCTTTAGGTTTTACTTCATATGATGATGATTTGTGTTTCTCCTGCAGTCCCTTTTCAAATTCCTTAACTTTTTTACAACTGACAGAACATGAACTTTTCTTATCACATGGTTTTGCATCTACTCTTGTATCTTCATGCCGCGAAACACACTCACTACTTTTGCTCCTTTCTAGTGATTTTACTTTTGAATCTTGAGGTCTGTCGCTCTTCTCTAAAAGTTTATGTTTACTACTTTCAGGTTTTTTCTCTATTGACGTTTTTAATTTATCTGTTTTAGGTTTGTGATCTCCTTTCGAAAGTTCTGAAGTCTTGATAAGTTTTCCACAATCTGATTTTGATCTTTCATCTTTATTTTTCTCAGTCTTAATACTGTCTAAATTACTGCACTTTTTACTTGCATCTTCTTTCCCCCTTTCGCTAATATTTTTTTCAAATTTGGGCCTTCCTTCATCTTTATCCTCAAATGATTTTGATTTTTGCAAGGATTTATGTAATTTGGAATCTTCTTTCTCCTTAGGCTCAATTTTTTTAGCTCTCTGAGCATTGGGGTCATCTTGGCGATGTGTCTCAGGCTTATTTTTGTGTTCTTCACTTTTGGACTTGGGTTGGTTCTCCAAAACTTTGAAACTACTTGGCTTCTTTTCCATTGTTTGTTTTTTATCTTTATTATCAATACTGCTTTCTTTATGAATATCATCAATTTTTTGACTCTTATTATCACTTCCTTTTGATTTGGTGGGAGTTACATCTTTCTTTCCAGGCTTATCTGATTTAACTTTCAAGTCGGACGACTTTGTCTTCTCATTACTACCAGGTTTCAACTTGTATTCAGATTTGGTTTCTGCCTTCTTCACAGGTTTTAATTTCGCCTTATCATCTGACACTCCTTTGTTAGCGTGTTCAATTTTTTTCCCACTTTCCGGCCTCACAGTAACAACTTTAGAATCACTTTTATTTTCCCCACTTTTATCCTTTTTGGTTTCTACTTCTTTAAGAATACTTGACTCTGGTGAACTATGGCTAAGATCACTGTTGGATTTTACATCCTGTACAAGTGAAGCTGCTAACAATTTATCCCTTGCTTTATCCACTTCTTGCTTAATATCTGTTTTGTTTACATGCATAGGATGTCCTTCATGCATAATACTATCCTTGTTGAAAGTTGTTTTATTTTCAAAAGATGTATTCATTCCAGTAGCAGGCTTTGTAGATGCTTGACTGCCTTCCCCACTGGATACTGGCCCCACTAATAGAGATAACGGCTGATAATCATTTATTACAAACTATTGTATTTTATATAGGCTAAACGAGCAACTGAGTTACCACATGAAGCGCTATTTTGAGAAGATCCCATGTCAATACCAAGTAACTTGTGCACGATTTCGGTTATTTTTGGAAGAAAAATTTTTATAATTTTAGGATTAACAATTTGATCAATAATTCTGTCAACTCCTATGGTGAGCAATCCTGACCTAAAATGTGAGTCATTTAAAAAGTTTAAAAACAGTGCATTCATACGATAGTTGCTGTGCATGAAATACTTACTCTGTAATCTGCTTACGTAACCCATCTCGTAATTGATTTTTATTTAAGTCTGGTCTCCATTGAGTATTTTTTAGATAATCGTTTGCAAACGTTTCCACTCTATGTTGTAAATTTTGATAGGCAGGCTACAACCAAATGTAAATGAACAGAGTCAGACATTTACTTCAATCTACTTTCCAAAGTTCTGAAAATGTTAAAGCATGCTTGTATTTTGCAGCCATTTCATAATTTCTTGATTAGTGTATCACTTAACGTTTTTATACCAAGACAGTTGATCCATGCAATGTGCGACAACCTACAGTGACTATTGCATGGTCAGTTTGTTTTATTTATTCGCTACATGAGTGACGGATTATGCACAAAATGTAGACAACAAGCACGGAAATACTGGAACCTGACATATAATACAGACAACAATTCAATACACATATAAATGCACATTATATACCAATTACAACGAAGTCCAATGGACCTATTAAAGCTCCTAGAATTTCATTAATGCCAAAATGACAATTCAAAAATACCTTAGTATCTACATCTGCCAGGCAGTCCCGACGAAACTCATCAAATATTCCTTGTGACTTCAACTGATTAACTATACTATCGATGAGCTTTGGGTCGCCCGGAGGAAGATTTTTAAGATCTGAATCCATAATCAGGCTCCGACATCCATTACTCGATGTTTATACTACACGCCAGAGATGCTACGAAGTACCACGTGGGTGCTGCCCTCTGGTGTCAAGTATAGTGTTTGTTCTATTCGGAATCGTCTGTGATCTTGGATATTTTATGACACATATGATGAAATTGAGATGTTTATGGATAAACAAATTGCAAAATCGTTGGCAAAGATGTTAGTGCTGTGATCTCAAGTGCCTGAGAGGATGTAATGAATGTGGAAGCAAAACCTTTCTGCAAACAAAGAAAGTTCTAATATGTTGCTCGAACTTTTGGTGTCCTTCTGTATGATGCTATCCATGATATTGTAACAGAATCGGTTATTTTTTCGATGGTGTGCCGTAATATGGAAGAAAAATTAAATACTATGCAATAAACTCATTTCAAGTTTTTCCTAAGGTAAGTAAAAATGCGAGAATCGGTATTAGTAAGTAGAACTTATGATTGTGCTCTTTTTGTTATAAGGCCTCGAAGTAGAATTCAGGCTCAGCTAGTTACCTCAGTATGCCACAAGAGGCTATTAAATGGTTTGTCGTCAGTTTAAGTGTGTAAAATCACCCTTCAATTCTTTACTTATGAGTTATCAGTCTTCTTTTTTTCAGTATTGCTTTTCTGATATCTTTCTTAACTCTTTTCTCACCTGGCAAGCCCAGTTACCCATCTGTCCCACTGCTACCGAGAAGTAAGGAGTGAACTTCGACAGCTGTTAAAATACTGCTTATTTAATGTCACATTTATTATGACACCTTATAAGGAAGGTCTTTTAACTGTAAAATTGCAAATGCATTAATTGAAGTACTGCATCTATGAATTGCCTTCATGGAAAAACTTTCCCCTTTGTTCACATTGGCTCACATCCACGACTTCTCTAAACCTTCCTTGGAGTCTGTAAGTCCCTCCGTCCTATTGGCAAATAGCATGCATTAGTTTATCCATTCCCCTACAGCTGTCAAAAATTCATTCATCAGATGATAAGGTATGAGTGGTGAGCCGTATTGCGCCCTGGGCCTTCACAAGGAAGTCAGTATCTGTTAGTATCTTACACTAGTAGGTTGGGGAGTTAGCGAAAGAGCTATAACAGGCCGAACCCTAAGGAGGTTGCTCGCCGATGAGGAGGAGGTAGGTGAAGGGGATGTAGGAGAAGAAGGGAAATAGCAGCACCCAACTTCCAATACCAACCACCCATGTTGGTACTAACTTGGGTTTGCGTTGCTTAACTTCAGTAATCTGACGAGAACTGGTGCGTCCAACGTAACTCAGCCGCTCGATAGCATTTTCCTGTGCAGTCCCAACTCAGAATTAGATTGTCCAATATCTCTGGCAAGATTGATTGATGTCACGAGCTGCATGTCATGACAGATATGATACTGCTGGGCCCCTGGGTGAATCGGCGGCGACCCTGTTCATCCAAATGTCACCCAGGCGAAATGATATTCAAAAGGTGGTGTATCTCATGGATCTGACATTCTGGTCAGTTTCCATTATATATGTTCGTCATATGGTCCACTAAGTGGCGTAGGAGGTAGCGTGCTGAGGTACTTCATCAGTGGATCCAGACTCGATTCTGGATCGAGGTAGGTTGGCTTCTTTCAGCGGCTGGAATGGGTGCGAAAGGCAAAGTTGTAGCTAGGGTGCTGGTGGAGATCTATGCATATGGGTCTAGCATGAAAAATCTCGCTAGCAAGGTATCTGGCACAAAGGATTAAGGCGAAAGAGAGAGGGAGCCCCCGAGTGTGCTTTCCATCGGATGGGAAGTAAAACCGTAGCCCCGTGTGGGGTACGATCTCAATTGCACATAACAGAACGCAACGGGTAGATGAGGCAAAATTTCCAGGTGTAGGAACTCGTCCTCTCTGGCGTCGTCGGTGGAGTGCCCCAATGAACAGTTGGCTGCTTGAAAATGTAGTCCAACAGATCGCCCATGTGTCCGTCCGGAGGAACATAGACGGGGTACCAAACCCTGTCATAGGCGAGAAAAGAATTACAGTAGTATAGTCGTTTGCTGCCAAGGTTACTGTCTTGGCTTGGTGCTATTGCCCGTGAAATTGTGAAGGAGCTCCCTCTGACGGCAACTGCGGTGTAACTTCCCCGTACATTACCCTAATAATAATGTGTGTCAGTCCCTAATTTTTTACTATTTAGGTAAAAAAAATTTAAACTACTACCAATATGGCAAATATTGATTTTTATTAACTTCCTAAATCTATTTGGAATGATAAATCAGCAACTATAAGGTCCCTAAAGTGTTTCTTTAGCATATTAAATAACTCATCATCTTTCGTACCTCCCAACGATAAAGAATAGTTAGGCAGCTAGCATTAGACCAACGGTTGCAACCGTATGGTCGTGTTTTAGTAGAAGTTTGACTTTACCGAACACGGTTGTGATGACATGGGGATATGATTACCTTGACTTACGTTAACCCCACTACGTCAGTGTCTGAAAGGCCTGTTGTAGTTTGTCTGAACCTTTTTTATATTAGAGAGCTTGAGTGATCCGTTATAGAACAACGTGTGTTACACAACATAAAAACACAGTAGAACGTATGGTTCTGTGAAAAACACAGTTTGAGTGATCTGGAACCACACGTTATCTTTAACGTCCTGCCCTCTATTGGTTGGAACGTGAAACTTGGTTCCTTTCGAAGTCATTTTAGATATTTTGAATGGGTCCGCCATTTTATCGTAACGTTCGTTTAAACCTACGTAGAACGTATGATTACTTCAGCATACGCTCAAACACACGTTTCTAACTTTACTTTGGAATGTTGCACATGCGCAGTAAGATATTCGTCTGCTTTGCGTAACATGCGTTGTTCGAAAACGGATCACTCAAGCTCTCTATTTTCTCGAACGTATGTTGACTGACAGAGCGATTGGGGTCGCAGTGGCTGTTCGTTGCGTTACTGTCTTGTGCTCGTTCTAGTTAATATTTATAAATTGGCTAATTTCGGAAAATGTTGTTTTTCGTCGATTTATGTAGTCGAGATCGTTTATAACAACGAACCTCAAGGGACCGTCAGCTTTGGTATAGTCGGACATATACAGTAAAGCCCGCTTCACAACAGCAACGGGAACGTAAAACGTATTTTGTGCAGAGGGGAGGGGCGCTCCTATTGGTCAAACGGCTTACGTTTAACGGAAAAGTTGAATTTTTTTTAATTTTCCCGGCCGTTGCCGTTCTCGCTCCCGATGTTATTAGGAAGCTTGAGTTACATGTACGTCGGTGTTCAACTTACACCGACGTAAAGCAGACGAATTGCGTACTGCGCAGGTGCACATGCCCCTATTAGGAATGTTGCATCTGCGCAATATGGAATTCGTCTGCTTTGCGTCGGTGTACGTTGTACGCAACGTGTAACTCAAGCTCCCTATTGTGAAGAGGGCTTAACCCGTGTAGTAACCCTAATAGTATCCCGCTATATGGGTCTCGCTATATGTATATCACATTTATCACATATATATTCACATATTATCATATATATATCCCCGCTACACCAGGGCATGTACTGGTTTTGAGGTCTGTGTCCCTGTCCGACAGTCATTTGTCCCGGTCGATTTAACATTTTCGCATGTTAGATGGTATGGGTTGGGTGCAATCGTTTCTGTGGACGGACATCTAAACGCAGAGCGTTACCTGGACATTCTGGACAATGCAGCACTCCCATCTCTCCGACAGCACTTTGGCAATGGCCCTTTTCTGTTTCAGCACGATAACGCACCTTGCCATAAAGCACGGGCTGTAGGCACATGGTTTGATGAAATGGGGGTTCGAGAACTTGACTGTCCTGCACAGAGTCCCGATCTGAACCCCCATCAAGCATCTGTGGGACGTGTTGGAACGTGAATTGCACACTTGTGCAGAACGCTCGACATCTGTGACGGAACTGTAAACCGTGGTAAAGCTACTTGTAGTAGCGCAGCTCCGCATGACAGCTGTGCTTTGCGGTGTAGTAGGATTACGTGGGGCAAAAAGCAAATTAAAAAACAAGTTTTTCACCCAATTGTCGCATACACCCAACTGTCGTATTCACCCAATTGTCATTCACCCAACTGTCGTTCACCCAATTGTCGGGATCCCCATGAGTGGGTCCATTACGGGACTGCGAGTGACTGGGCACCGATAGTAGACGTAGCTTAGGAGTTGCAGCTTAGGTTGGCAGCCGGCTATGCAAAAATACCGTCCAATAAATCGCCCATGTGTCCATTCAGAGGAACAGAGATGGGTAGCCGGCCTTGCCATAATCGGGAAAACGATTTGTAGTTGCTTTTAACAGAATCATAACACATGTAACTTCGTAGTGATTTCACCCTAAGTTTATTATATTTCATTGTGATATTGGCATATTTTTTCGGTGACAAAAAGATGATTGTATTATGTGCCACAGTTAAATTGTGGATCAGACATTATAAGTAGTCAAATACACATTTAATACCCAATATCCTTTAAGACCAAGGTGTATGTAAGTGTCGTGCCTGCCACCTTCAAAGAAACATTGACGTCATTTGTTCCTTTCTAAATTGTTAGATAATAAATGCTATATAATAGTTAGGGAAATTTTGTATGCTTACGGTTATAATGAAACTTTTATGGATTCCAAAAATGTTTCCGTATGTAAGTTTAGCGTTTCTTATGATGCACTGATTCATATAAATTGCCCAATTGATGTGTTCCTGTGGGGAGAAGAAAAGACAAAAGTAACAACGTTCTAAAAAAATGGCGTCCCTGTCAAGAATTGAGATTAACAATTACTTACTGCTGAACATTGTTTCAGTTCTTGGTAGGAATGAATGTTAGTTCTAGTTAAACATGAATCGACCTAATAACAAACAGGTAATGAAAGTTTCACAGTTAAATTACATTTTTTATATTTATAAATTCCTTCTACGCTTCCTTAAATTTACCTTATCGTTTACCGCAGAACAAACCATGGTATCTAATAGAAACATTATTGTTTGTTTCAAACTTAAAAATATACCTATTAACCAATCTGCATTTCCAGATCTTGAATATAATATTAAAATGATTAATTGCTCAGCAAGTGATGATAGCATGAATATTGATACGTTATTATTTATTTCTTCTACTAATTTGCTGAGACGCTCATGATGATATTGATGTTTACATAGAGGCAAATCAGCATTTTTGAATTTCTCATCTTCGAACATTGTTCTACTTACAGGAATGTAGCAGTCGAAACACAGAAGCAAAACCTTACATATTAAGATCATCGAGGTTGAGCAGACGAACAAAAATGAATTTCCGAAGATATACCATATTGCGATGAAAATTTGACTGCAAATTAACAGTAAAGGTGCGTCATCTTTTTCGGGTTTTAAACGGTTTGGGAATTCCATATATTGCTTCCGCATTCCATATAAAACAATAGAGACCCCACATAATGTAGTAATGATGATAGCCATAATAGTCATATTTGACCACTGATGAATTTTCTTGATAGTTGATTGGCGTAAGATTTCTGGCTTGATTCTGTCTACTATAATGCTAATGTTGTTTAATGATATAGACATCCTTTTCAGTAAATATATACAATGTATATACGACGCAGGTAGTCGTATGTTTATCACTGTAAGTATGGTGCAAATGCATACTTCTCTGAATGTCACCTCCAGATCTGGTTGTATTAAGGCAAAAATGAATACGACGTTGAATAGGAATCCCAGAACAAATAATATCATCATACAAGTGACTCGAATCCAGTTAACGCTATATTTCCGATGATCATCAGCATCAATGTTAAGCCCATAGAATTTATAAAGTGGTACTATATACTTCAAACCTACTTTTCTCAAAATCAAATGAAAATTTGTAGTGGGATGCGAGTCTCCTTCTTCGTCGATATGCTGCATTTTTTTATCCCCTTTTAACTTGGCCTAAGATTTATTCTTGTAGTTTTATGATTAATGCTAAACAGTGCCAAATTTTAAATTGAATTTTAATGGCGCCCATGCGAATCCAACTTCCTCAGACGAAAGCTTTTTCGTAATGCACACACTTCTAAAATGTGAGCTTCAGTGCAAATTTATAACTGACGGTATTAGGGTGTAACCAAGACTAATTATTTTAAAACATGCGGAAGTGCATATCGGATAGAACTGAAAAACCAATATTTATTTTATCCTCCCTTCTATCACTTCAGTAGAGCGTTTGCTAGGGTTGTAGGGGTTTGTAGTGGTAGTTTGCAATAGTTCACACAAGTTCATTATATTAAATTTTTGTGCTTATATCGTTATCATTTATCAAACCATTAGCCGAAATTGTTTCATCTTAGTATATTACATTAATCGTGAATAAAACAATGCGGTTTTGATCCTGTGCATTACCGACATAGCCACTAACAACTTCCAAATGAAAAATAACTCTCTGTGTCAGTTCTCGTGTACAAGTTTCGGGACAGAATATTCAGACTAAATATATCCCTGTACTCCTCACTATCTATTAGTTTGAAATCATCATCGGTATCATTCCAAGTTATTTTCCTGCCGATGTCAGAATCGGGTATCATTTGGCCCATTGAAACCAGGAATACACGGGGGTACTGTCGTACAGGCCTAATGATGCAACCTCTTCTTGAGTGCATTTCAGTTGTAAGAAGCTACATTTACAAAACAGTTGACAAATGAAAAAACAATATTTTGTGTCGCTTTAATTTTATTTAGTATTCCTGCATTTAGCCAAACAATTATTCAATTCGTACCATATTCTTAGTTTCTGTTTGGTTCTCTCGAACACAGGGATGTCCGACCAACTGTAGACTGAAAATTGGTTCATTATCGGCATAAGTCACCGTCCTCCTGAAGACCGATGTTACATATACCAGTCTCCCCTCATTAAAAGAGAAGGCTACCTCGGCCAGGATCGTTCCTGTAGCCATGGACTCACGAGTCGAGGGGGGGGGGGGGCAGACACTGAGTCAGAGACAGATTGGACTTGATTAGGTAACGCTAATGGAAATGAATTAATTTAAAGCTCGGAACTCAATAGTGCGTTCATGAAGTCATGCAGTGCCTTCATGGTATTATGTATGCCTTGTGTAGCCTTTTCATTATTTACTTGACAGTAGGTATAACGACTCCACCTGAAAAGAAAACAAGCCAGTTTTATTCAGTAAGTAATGAAGCTATGTAGGATTACTTAATATCCTTCAATGAAATAGGCGCAATGAATAAAATTGAAGACGTGCTATTTGTTTTGATAAAAACTTTTGTTAAGTTATTTCTAAAAATATAAATTAATTAATGAATAATCATACATCGTTTTCAACGGTTTACATTCGCTGAATTCAAATTGCGTCAAATTTACCTGATAGGTAATATATAAAGGATGTTCAGAATGTCGGGTAAGACATTCTTAATCTGGTTTTTACATTTGTCGTTTTTACTTAGAGGTATTTATATCTTTTAAAAATGCTTATTAATAATAGTCATTTGGTCGGCAACTGGATTTATAATGACAGTGAATTTTCCACATTTGATGCATCTACTAGAAAATCGATACAGAAACAGTCCGGACTTCGGATGCTGGTAAACGCTTTTCGATTCTACGGTCTTCGTTTTAATTTGGATGGAAATGAAGAATCTGATGTCATCTGGGTTCACGTCGTATTCAACTTCTTTCTTATGACTTGTGGTTGTGGCCTTTCTGTGGGGCTTCTGAAAAGTTACATTGACAGTGCCAATTGGCACCTGAATGCAAAGGATGTCTGCATGTGTACATCACTGATCGTGATTACTTTTCGAGCTCTGGTAACTTATCTTCATGCCTGTTACATGCGGAAAAAAATGAATAGATTGTTTCACAGTCTTACTCATGTACTTGGTAATATCCAACCTCCTGCTCAACGAAAGACAAACTTCAAACAACTTACTCGTTGGACTACGATAGGCGTCTTTTTGACCATATTTTTCACCTGCGTGGGAATTGTAGTTTCATTGTACAGTATATGGTTTTATCAGATACAAGAAGTTGGTTGGGTGGGTGATCTGATAGGCATTGGCACATTTGTGGTGATATGGCACATATTTGGAAATTCCTTCCAATTGTTATGTTCCATATTGGTCGTTGTAACATGTAAAATGATCAAGATCTCTTTCGATTGCTACATTCCCCCAAAGCAATTATTCACTGATAACATCAGATCTTCACCCAGAATGACATTGTCTTTGGGACGACATCATTATTATCATGAACGTCTCAGTCTCTTAGTTATGCAAGCTGAAGAAATATTCAGTTCGTTCATGTTAGCATCGTTAGTGGAAGAAATTGTGATCATCTTATTGTATTCCAAATTTTCTTACGGTGGAGACCGGATAACTGGCTTATATGTTAGTCTCAAACAGACTATAATGTTCGTAATAATAGTTATCAGCTGTTCTGAAGTTAATGATAAGGTGAAGGAACTAATACTCTTGTTTTTTCCTTTCTCGTATCTAATTCGTAGTATTAGCAGATAAACATTGATAATTACTATTTGTCGTTCCCCTCCTTCCCTAGGTCGCCTCATCTTTATTGCCTAGCTCTCTCCACTCACATGAAGAATTACACGTTTGTACTCCAGTAAGTGTCATTTATTAATAATTTCTAACAGGACGTGAGTGGCGGGGCTGTTTGTCACACAGTGAGAGTGCAACTACACCCGGTTCCGCCGTACTCAGTCAGGATGGGTGTAATATTTTCAATAAATATAACGCACATTTGATTTGTCTATGACCATCATCATCATACCCTTATCCTGCCTGTGGCAGGGTCGGGTCTGCGGGTTCTAGCCCTCCACTCCCGTCTGTCTCCCACCAGGTCCCCGTCCACACTGCCATGTCCTTACGGACAACCTGTTCCCACGTCTGCTTCGGTCTCCCCCTGCCACGGGTGCTACCGACCACCTGCATTCCTGGCAAGGACCTAACGAGCTCCTCCTCCCCTCTTCTCATGACGTGTCCATACCACCTCAGCCTATTGTCCCGCATTTTTTTCTGCGATGTCCACCACCCCCAGGCTACCGCTAATGTACTCATTCCTAATTCTATCAGCTCTCGACACGCCACTCATGCGCCGCAGCATTCGCATCTCTGCCACTTACAATCTATTGACGTGGCTCTTCCTTACTGCCCAACACTCCGATCCATACAGTATAGCTGGCCTAACCACTACCCTGATGTGTCTATGACCCTTTTTCATTTATCCCATTTTCCAACGGGCTTACATCTTTATTTCTGCACATGATCCCACTGAGTCCCACTCATGACCGCCCTGGTGAGTAGGGAAACCAATTGTGTAATGTGATGATTGTTCAGAAGACTAATAAATTAACCAACAAGACAGGATCAAATTTCAAACCAAAGCTGTTTGAAGCCAGGAGACCCAAATTGTGTCCCTGGTATCAAACGTAGATTTCAAAACCTGTCATTCATCATTCGTTCTTTCTTAACTTGCTGACTCATTTTGTGAGTCTTCATGCATTAGTTTAATTATATTCAAATATAAATTTTGTTTTAAATTTCAGGAACATGTTAATTTCTTGACGTATCTAAATCAGTGTATTGCAAACAGAGCCAAACTGACATTTGGAAAAGTCTTTGCCATCCACAAGACTTGTCTCTTTACAGTGAGTTGTTTTAAAATCCAAATATTTGATTTGTCTTAATAATATTTTTAATAATTTTATATGTATATAATTCTGTAGATTGCGGGCACGACTCTTACATATATACTGGTTTTGCAGGATATTAATTTTGGGTGATCGGTTTACACTTATTGCTTTAAAAATAACATACACTACTGATGGCTTTTATCTTCCTTTAAACTGTCAGGCTGTGCTACTGTTTGCAATTTTCTGCTTTTTTGATTTATTATTGTTTTTTTTTGTCAAAATTCTGATAAGAGCCATGAAAGGTATAAGTACAATTTCTCTTAATATAGTTGAATGGTAACCTGTACCCATTCTCTAGTCAACAAATATATCAACAACTTAATTAAAAATCACTTTTTAAAACTTTTTTCTTGCATTCATCAGTAAACAACTGAAACTGTAACAACTCTGATGAATAAAGTGTATGTTTCCCCACTGTTTCTTTAAAACTATGGAGACTATATGTATAAACATCCAAGATGGCTTGGCTTCTTAAGAAGCAGTTTCTTTCTTATCAGGACACGTATTTGAAAAAGAAAGTTTAAATAGTCAATGTTTGTCAAAAGTCTTTGTAGCTCAAATTCAACTGTAGCGAAACCTACACGTATGTTTGTACTCAACGAAATGTTACTATGTTATCAACACTACACAATATTTTTATTTTTGGCATAACAGTGCTCATTGAAATCTATAACAACGGTATTATGTTGACTATTTAATATTCCTTCAGTCTTTAGCGGAGAATGTTCATCACTTTGTTTTTGCACGACGACACAAATGTTTGTTTGGGGAACTGTTGTTGTTGTTGTTGATGATGATGATGATGATTTACTCACAAGAGTTTGTTTACCAAAAGACGATAAGGCACTGAGTAGTGCACTCTCGTTAGTTATATTATGGTAATTATTACAAGCAGTTTGAATAGCTAGATTAAATTCTTCAGGACTGTTATTATAATGTATTTTAACATCCTCTATAATGTTCATGAACAAAAATTCAAGTTGTTGAATATAATGTGGAGACTCCTCTTGGCATTCTTCTGTTGTTTTCTCTTCGTCGTCTATCTCATCCTCTTCTTTCATTTTGTCCTCAGGTTCAATCAAATGTGCCGCACTTTCATGTATCGCCATTTCATTATTATTTTCCATGTGCAATTCATACTGTTCACCATTTGCACCACTTGCAACCAAGCGAATGGTTCTTCCTTCGGGATCTATTGGTATTCCTTCGTTTTTCATATTTACAACGTAAGTTGTGCCTTGTGCCGAGTTTTTTACTTCACTAATTTCATAAATATCGCTGCCTTGAAAACTCTGAAGATTAAGCTCGTCAATTTTATCAACATTAGGTAAATATATCCAATTCACATTAGGACCTTCTGGTTGGCCTAACTGCGTGACGCCATCAAAATAATTTTCTTGCACTTCCATTAAGTCACTCGGTTGCAGTTCAACCGGCTGAACTGGTGTCCGATTCACTTTTAAAAGGGATAAATATTTCTGCTTTATGATAGCTACTGGGGGCCGTTGTTGAGGTTGGTGGTCCATCATTTGGATAGGATGATTATGGACGTGGTTAATATGTATTACAGCTGGGTAGCATTTCAGATATGCATCCTTGGATCTGTGTAAAAAATAATTATTATATACCATTATTTAACGTACAATTGTTTGCAGTCTTAATGACAATTAAATATTACCTTGTTTTTCTAGGCGCAGTTTTTATAGTAACAGATAATTTGGCTGGACATAAAGTATGCTTTTTTGATGGATTTTTGCTTTTGTTGTAATGTGCTAATGTATTATGTTGACATCTATAATCAGCCTAAACGATACCAGAAGTTTACATGTTTAGTCAAATGTTTTCAAAAAACCACACGTTCATGCAGAACGCGATTATTATATCATCGTCTGCATGAACTCTTAAAATCACAAATTGTCAGTTTAATGGTTTTACTTTATACAAACAGTATTTCCCATCACTCCTCCTAGTTCTGCGTAACCTGTACACAATTCCACTTTTCCGTTGATGATGATCCAACCACTCTATGAAATCGTCCTTCGTCCTTAAAGCTATTCGAGCGTGGCAGGAGCCCCCAGTACATTCATAGTCATTGAAGTGATAGGATATTATTTTCGTCTCGTAATTCTCTGGAAACAAATTCTGAAAAAAAAAACAAGCAGATTTTTATGCAAGTTATTCCCGTATCTCTGGACAAGTCATTGCTAAAGATACTTTAAAATCATTATGGGTATTAAAATCAAAAAAAGGGACAAAAATTGTTAGCTACGAAACATTTAATTCATTAAAAGTGAGCGTCTGGTATGGGGAGTTGCGCACATTTTCCCACATTAAAATTCTAATACACAAATTCTCAATGTTAAATTTGATCTGGATTGAACTAATGACCCTTATTAGCAACAAGTGCGACATTAAAACCTACCATAAGACTCTATAAAACTTTATACCCACTTTAAATAACGGTATAAAATTTTACAAAACAAATTCTCAACCTTCAACTAATCAAATGATTTAGTACCCGTATTTAGGGATTGGAGTGTCTGAGCTTCAGTGGCGCCACTTAATGTGTGCAAAATTCGCCATTTCGGTACTCAACTCCATTGTCATACCGTCAGGAATTCACATCGGTTATTATAATCACTTACTCTAAAGAAGTCCGCTTCATCTCCTGAAGTGATCGAACCGACGTCTACTGCTTCACAAAATGTCGTTAACGCCGTGTCCATTTGAGTCCAAATTACTTATAAAAAGCTTAAAACGGTTGTTTCTCCCGTAGTTCGTCATTCAGGGTCGAGTACAAAATACTACTGCAATCTGGCATGGTGAGCGCGCACTCTAGTGAGTACTGATAGCAGCAGGAGGGCATACTTCGCCCTACAACCATCCCTCACACCCTCGCCGGAAGTCTCAGTTGATGCTGGAGGCGAAAGTAACGCCGGCTCGCAGTTAGGTGCAGAACTTCGTGTCGGCTAGAGGTTCTATTCGTTTGAAGGTGTTCGCGATGATATGGCGGAAGGTGCAATTGACGAAAAAGAGTGTATTGCTAATAAGGAGGTGAACGGTGATAGTCGAATTTTAATTATTGGAGCTGGACTTGCCGGGTTATCAGCTGCCAATCATTTAGTAAAGCATGGAATAACTGATTTTAATATACTGGAAGCCAGAAATCGTATTGGAGGCCGAGTCATCTCCATACCTTTGGGTATGTTATGGTTTTACTCCTAGAAATTCTCTTCCCATTTTCTATCCTTACCTTAAATATTTGTACTTATTATTTCAACAATTAAAACAATATAGACTACAAGGTGATGATTTAAATTTCTAAATGTCTGGATTTTCTTTTCAGGTTCTCATAAAATTGAGTTGGGCGCGATGTGGATTCATGGTGTTTTGGGCAATCCAATTTACGAATTAGCCCTAGCAAATAAGCTAATTAATATAAATCTGGATAGGAAAAAACATAATGTTGTCGCGTTTACTGATCAAGGTTATCGGGTTCCGATATATATCATAAAGGTAGGATATACATAATTTGACTTTATAATTCCCTACATATCCCTATTAATTTTAGGAATGAAATGCACTCTGTAGCCATACAATTCGTTAAAGTTTTATGTAAAATTTCTGGCTTATGTCACTCTGTGAAATACTGATGAAAGTGTGTTGTAATCCGTTTACCGTGAATGTTTACCTAATGCTGATATAGAACTTTGGCATTTGATGTGAAGAAACTTAAATCATGAAATTTCTGCCGATAAGCTAACAGCATTGAGATTATTTCATTACATTGCACCAAAATGATTTTTCAAAAACAACTACTGAAAAATGCTTTGTTTTTGGTAACAGCTAAGACAATTTGGCTCTTACTTTAACAGTATAAAGTAATGTAATGAGCAAAATTGCACTTGTTTGCAAGTAAACACTACCCAACGACTTTCACCATCATGAAAGGTTTAGAATGTCAAATGGAGTTGCCCTCTAAGAAGTTTACTTTGTATGAAGAAGTTCGCATCATACAGTACTGTATTTAACTTGCAGGTGTACACGCGAAGACAGTATTACTTCCTTGTGCAGGAATGAAACTTGCTGATGATTCATTTTTGTACTATTGCAAATAGCAATATAACCGTCCTTTATTCATACCTCTCATTGGTAACATAGCCATAATTGTGCATTAATATTACTGCTCGTTAACCATGCCATAAATCTTGAGCATTTTAACCCGGGCATCTAGATATTAAACTGTTTGTTTATTCCGAACTGCTTACTTATAGAGCGTAAGGACATTTAGTTGTCATTGTAGAGAAGACTTCGAAAACAGGTTTGTAAAGTGTTTACCCAGGAATGATCAATGTCAAGTCTCCACATTCTTCTCCACTTGGCAAGTGTCAATCTAAATTGCGTAAAGTGCTATTAATGAGATCGATGGTAATATATAATGACTGAATATTCATTTTACTTATTAGTAATGCCATGCCATTTTCTTTTTAGGAAATTTATGAAGTATATTACTGTTTCTTACGACGATGCGAAGAATTCCATCTCTGTCGGACTTCCCCACCTAGTCACATTAAAAGTGTTGGACAACATTTAGAAACTGATATTACCAACTATCTAAAGCGATTTCCAGCGGTAGATAGACGAATACGACGAATGGTCTTTAACCATTTATTAGCACGAGAAACGTGTATCAGTGGTTGTAATTCTATGAGTGACATAAATTTAGTTGATTTTGGCACATATACAGAACTTCCCGGCGGCAATTTAACAATTGATAAAGGATTTTCATCCATTTTACAGTGTCTCGTGGCAAACACGTTACCACCTGACAGTATTCATAAAGAACATTGTGTGAAAAAAATCAGGTGGTTGAATCAGACTAAATTAGAGAATGGTGGAATCGATACGGGTAAGGATGATGGTGATGATGTTAATCAGGTTAGTGCAAATGGTCCTGAATGTGATAGCTACCCACGAAGGGTGAGGAACGTAGAAGTTGAATGTGAAAATGGGAAAAAGTTTTATGCCGATCAGGTGTTGATCACTGTACCATTAGGTGTGCTAAAAGAAAGGGCTAATCAACTGTTTGAGCCACCGTTGCCACAATATAAATTAGATTCCATCAGCAGACTGTCGTTTGGCACAGTGAATAAGATATTTCTAGAATATGAACGTCCATTTCTCCTGCCTGACTTATCGGAAATAATCATCTTATGGGATACAGACGACAACGTAAGTGGTCCGGCTAACAGTTCACCTTCGAACATGTGGTATAAGAAGATATTTTCCTTTATGAAAATCAATGAAGTGATCCTGTTAACATGGTTGTCAGGAGAAGAAGCTGTATTTGTTGAAACTGTCTCTGCAGAAATGATAGCAGAGGTTTGCACCGACATTTTACGCACATTTTTAAAGGATCCTTACATTCCAAAACCCTCGAGGGTAGTTAGGTTAGTTGAAATTTTAACGAAAAACTTTTTTTTACTTACCAGTGAAATGAAAAATTGAAAAATGTTGCTTTTTTAATGTTGTTCAAAGCTTTGCTTGATATGGAGCATATTATTGGCGAGACAGAAATATTTCATTGCTACAGCAGGTAATTTTTTAATCCTAGGACCAGGTGGCATAGTGAAGTTAATACACGAGGCTCTTACACGGCAATTGCTGTTGGTTCTAGTCAAGAGGACATCATAAATTTGTCCAAACCAATATATAGAAGTCCGTGTGACTCCAAGGTATCAATGATTGCATTTGTCATTCTCTGCTGCGTGCAGACTATAAAAAGAAATTATTGTTTTGATTGTATTTTTATACTGTGGATTGATAACTGTACTTGTTTTTTCTTTTATTAGCCTGTCTTATTATTTGCTGGTGAAGCGACACATCCTACATTTTATTCCACTACCCATGGCGCGTTCGTCACAGGTGTAAGTGCAGCTAAGATTTTGGTGGAACCAGATTCTCCGAAGGAATTCAATCGTGATTTAGAACTCGGAGATCTGTCGTCGTGGGTTGAAGGCATCGCCTTAACGTAATAAGGAATAAGTGAAATTGTTTTAGCTACTTTCCGATAATGCTTTTATTATTGTGATCACCAATAAGATAAAATTTTAAATTCACAACGGTTATTAAATATGATTAGGGATGTGATGAGAATTACTTTATCACGATTGACAGCTAGTCTACCATTCGGTAACAAAAATGAGGCGTTTATATTGATGTAAAAAAAATTAGTCCTTAAGAAGTATTATTCAATGTTGATTGAATAAACGCCTTATGCATCCAATCATTATGCTAATTAATGATAAGTCTGAAGCTAAATGTAGATTCTGTTAACATTTGGACATATTTTTTAGTTCCTACTCTGCAATTGCAAGTTGTATGAAAGGTTTATTTTAAAGATGTTTATATATTAAAGTTCTTGATACTGTTTCAAGAGGCTAATACATCTTTATCCATTCACGGAATGGGAAATTGAAGTAAGTAACTGTGAGTAATCTTTGTTATACATTTTATTATAAGCTAAAGTTGAGAACTTGCAATAAAATTATGCAGCATTAAAATTGTATTATTACATGACATTTGCCACACACAGGTCCTATTAAAGATAAAAATTCAGATGCTACATGTGTAACTTTGTAAGCAGAAGTTGAAGGTAATCACCCGTTAATACGTGATGGTGTTGTAAACATTTGCAGTGGAAGCATGGCTGTTCATAATTTAGGAATTGGGTGACTTTGTAGACAGTGTTTTGTTCAGGCTTGATTAATTAGTTGGAAACTGGTTGTTTCGGCCCCCTCAAGCATATTCATGAAAATTATCGTAAGGCTGGAAGTAAGTGGTAACGCCGGTGCACGTTAACTATCGTTTTGAATGTCTCAATTAGCAGTTTACTGCCTCATTCAGCGTGAGGGTATTTATAGAGTAGCTGGCTATCCAGTTTTCTCGGTGCGGGTAAAACTCGCAAAAGATACGTGCGTACGAAGTTTATAAAGTCTGTTGTAAATCATCGAGTGATTGGAATCACGACACATTGGCGCCAAAGTGTCATTATCGTCCTCAATTCAAGACGATAATCATTTGTCCGTGTTGCCAATGGATACAACGCCTCCAAAAGAGCTTAGAAAAAGCGACACCTTACGCAATAACTAGAACCAAGAACGAACGAATATGATTGGTAGCAGGTAAGTTGTATTCTTGTGACGTCATATATTCTAAGCCAATGACTTTTTATCTTGATTTATAGTGCGCCCTCTTAAAATGTAGAACGTGATTGCACTAGAGTGTGTATGACTCCGGTGTTGTTAAGTCGTGCGGGTTAGGTGTTTGCAGTAGTTGAAAAATCGCAGGCAATATGATACGAGTGTGGTGGTGGTGGAGATGTCAAATTAGGGTGGTGTTTGAACCCTGCTGACATAACAACGACTGATCCGCTATTGCAATAGTGTCAGAGTAGATATATAAAGGTGTTTTACGCCTGCCTTGAGTGGCCAGTGTACGGGAGCTGTACAGTGGAGGTGCCATCAGGAGTAGTGACAGTCAACATCATGGCGAAGAATTTGAGCATTTATCATAAGATTTGGACATGGACGTGTTTTTATTTCCTAATAATGCAATTTCAAGTTACATTGTGCCAAGAGTCAACGATAGCAACGACTACTTATTTTTCGAGTCATAGTCAGCCAAAAATTATTGAAGTAAGAACTAAAGATTGCGTTATGGTGAATGAAGAGAATCCGTGCATCTATGTTGATCAACCACATAATGTGACTTTCATTATTGAAGGTGCACTTGAACATAAACATGTTATGGTAGGGTTTACTACTGATAATCAGACATGTAATTATGATCAGTTTGTTAAAAAGTACCTTTTAAGCTATGATGGTATGCCCGAAGTGGCAGACATCACAATAACTGTAAATCTGAATAATACACAGGCTGCATATGAAAAGGATTACTATTTTTGTATCTCGAACGATAATGTTACTTGGACACATCAGGGCCCAAAGACTATTAGAGCAAGGCGGTAAGTGGGTTAAAATGCATATAATATTTATAAAGTACTAATACTTCCAAGAAAATGCTCTCGGAGTCTTTTCTCAAGTAGCAGGAAGATGCAGTACTTTACTTACAATGTACTTGCAAGAATCCAGGCTTCAGAATGGATGGACTTCATGGTATATTTTAACCATCTTACGAAAAAATACTAACCTTTTACCTCTTTTGGGGTAAACAAGTGATTCTGAGCTGAGATTAATTGCAGGAGTTGAAATAATCTTTGCCGAAGAGTATGTACTGATGGATGTGAGGAAGAAGTGGAATCTTATGTTCAAGGATGTTTCGTGGATGCTGTTTCAGTTTCACATCAGCTTATTAAACGATTTGAAAAAGAAATTAATCGTTTTGATTCTTATACTCAAGCACTTAATTGACGTTAATTAGGAAATTTCCTTTCTTGCCCTCACCACTAAGACTGTTTTTCCTCTCTTGCTATTAATACTTCAATGATCTCATTTCGTCGTGTTATGATCTTCATCATCAGGTTGTGCTGAGAAACTAAAACTCTCAGTGATGTAAAGAGACCTGTAACCTCAATTCCACAGACTTTATCTCTAATTTGGATTTACTTTTAAAGCTATATGTTGTTTTTCTTTAACTTGACTGTTCATTTGTTTTTGCATGTGTACATTTGAAAATGAAACTCATTTTTGGGCAGGAGAGATGCCCATTTCTCCCCTGTCATGACCATCTTTTCAGTGAAACAGACAATTATCACGACTTTTGACTTACTTATTCAGTAATTTTTCGTTAATTTTGTTGCTAACTTATTTTTCACGTTACTTTTTTTTTGAAGTGAGCGAACTAGGTGGCCTTATGGAACTAATTCTTAGTAGCACATCCCAAAAATTTTTGCATTGGTCCCCAGCGATGTCAACTGCATAGGGGAAAATATTTTTCTATAGGGAAAAAAGAATATGCAAGCTGGAGTTCTGAGGTCGATAAATAATTTCAGAGCTAAGACCGATCTTCATAATCATCTAATAACCAAATCAATTACTACCGTAGTTTTTTCCTCTCAATGTTACATTATTAGGTTGGAAATCATTATTTTCTTTTATTTAATTAAGAAACAATCGATATACTAAATCTGCAGAATTCAACTCTCAACACAACTGTTGTGTTCCCGACTTCCAGGACACACGAATGCAGTACGCCTTTAGTCAACGAACAGTAAACCCAAATGACATTTTAATAGTTTATATAATAGCATATCACTTTCACTTAACCGACTTTATTTGGCACAATAATTTCTCAGTTGAAGGACTGGCTGTTCCCAGGTGCCAGGAGGTAGGTTCATTGTAGTAGGTTCGAACATTAAAGACCGGAAGTTGTCACTTTTACTCTAGCACTATTATTATAACGTTTGTTTTGCTTTGAGTTTGGTTGCACTTTTCCAAATAAATGTGTATCAACCAGTCTTACTTAACCTTGAAGTAAGTGGACCTGCCTTCGTCTGAGATGACCTCGTTTTTACAAAGCCATACATGATCTGTAAAGATATACTTTTGACTAATAACCTGAATTAGAATTGATGATTTTTATTCAGGTCATGCTGATTTTTCGACACTTCTTTGTGTCGCTACCCCTGATGCACTTGGGTCCTTTCATGCACACGCTTTTGGTATTGGAAGAGCAAATAATGCCTACTGTTTACTACTGCATTTTCAGCTTCTAACAGGATTGGATGTGGATCATTTCGAGGCAATAACAACTTCTAACCCGCTTTCCGCCTTGGGGTCAGGTACTCATTGGTGCCCAAAGGCGATTTGTGGGACAGTATTTTTACGCAGCCCAATCCCGGCCTAATGTTGCAGCATACCCCTATGCTTCTTTATCGTCTGCCTATTTTTTATTCATTGGGGCACTTCCATCTTCACTGACGTCAGGGGGCGAGCTCCTACACCTGGAAATGTTGGTGATCTACACGTTTCTTGTGGAAAGAGTTCGTTTCCGTGCGGTGGTGACATCGCACACACCATCTGGGGCCACGGCTTTATTCCCCATCCGACGGAAGGCGCACTTGGGGGGGGGGGGTCACTCTCACTATCGCCCGAAAAAATATCAATCCACTTCAATCCAGTTTCGAACCTGGAATCGCTGATGCAAGTAGTCGTGCACGCTACATCTTCGTCACCGAGGTGAAGGTGTTGATGAAGTCGTGAGGGAAAGTTGGGAGCAGTGGTTATGTTAAGTGACTGGTTATCAGGGACAGGCTTTATCCTAGCCCTGAATAGCAAAGCAAAAAGCAACTCCTAATCCTTTTCCCACCTGTGGCAGGGTTGGGTACCCATCTTGTCCCTCTGAATGGATGTAAGGGCGATATATTGGACAGTGTTTTTCCACAGCTGCAACCCTAATGCTTATTTATTGTCGATCTCCTGTTCGTTGGGGCACTCCACAGACGCCAGGGGACGAGCTCCTTCACCTGGAAATTTGGCCTCATCGACCCGGTGCATAGTAGAGAGAGTTCTTTGACGTGCAAATGCCATCGTACACCACACGGGACCTCGGTTTTACTTCTCATCCGAAAGAAGGCGCACGCGGGGCCTCTCTCTCACCCGAAAGAGGCCAACCCACCTCGGTCTAGTATTAAATCTTGAATTACTAACGCAGTTACCAGGCGTTCTACCCACTGCGCCACCGAGACTGGTATTCTAGCCCTGAATCTCATCGAAAATTAAATTATTTGTGTGACTTTCGGGAATAGAAATATTGTTTCTTTCTGTCAAGAAAAAATGGAGAAAGGGTTCAATTCAATCCATTGCCGTGTCATCTTATTTGTTGACATATGCATAATATATTCATTGTTGCCTACTTGGGGAATTAAGTAAACAAGATTTCAGGTTTTTGCTACCGGCGTGAAATTTTCATTGACCTCTAGAAGCCATAGGAGAGCCGCTTTATGGAGACAAAGGGTGTGTTGGAGGACATCGAATTTACATGAGGAGAGTGTCAACTAGTAGATAATTTCTAAAGGCACAGAAATAAAATTAAAAGTAGAAAGATCTTGAACTAGTTCCACTCATTTTATATGGAGCAAATGATATTTTTCTAAGTCAGAAGATACTCCTGAAAGGGAGTGGCAAGGGTGACGATAGTACCCCGTAGTTCTAGTACTGTTTTAAGCCGAAATTGGCGGCTTTAGAGATGAAAGAACGGTAAACATTGGGACCCGGACCTCCATCTCCATTAAGCCATTAAAGGACCTACAAAAACAGGATTCAGAATGACCATATTTCATATTTACATCCAAAATCATTATTATTACTGGGTTCGATCCTGGATGGGAATCCCTTTCTGTTGGATGGGAAGTAAAGCTACCATCTCGTATATTGTGTCCAATGTCCCTACTGCACGGAAAAGAGCCTTTACTACATAGAGGCAAATGTACATGTAGTTCGGCAACATTTCCAATTGCAAAAGTTCGCCCCCCCTGGCGTCTGTGGGGGGAAGAAGTGCCCCAACAAGTCAAAATTGGCCGTCGATAAAATGAATATGATGGGTGCAGCATTAGGTTGGAAACGGTGGGAAAAAATTAGTGATAGATGACCATGGGAGCGGCTTATTGCATTGGACACACCAGTTCTCGTCTGATCACTGAAGTTAAGCAACGCAACCCCAGCTAGTACTAACATGGGTGGCCACTTGGGAACACTGGGTACTGCTAATACCCAAAAATCGTCGCATTAGTGTCGTGTCTGTGCACTCTCTGCATTAGACCTACGCAGTGGACGGGGCTCTAATGACCTTGTAGTTGAAGGGCCCTAAAACACCAACGAAACGAAAAACGATGGATTACCACAAGTGACCTCACGTGCTATGATTCAGAGTTGACTTATCAGCAATGCATACGTCATGCTTCTATCCTGGAACCCTTTCTTAGTGAACTTTTAGGAAGTCCATTCACCGAAGTCATCAGTATTGGGATAGCGAAAGGGTGTTACCTGCTGTACAATATGTCATTCCAATGGAAGTCACTCTTGAGACCAGTTGAAGCCGGCCGGCAGACAGCTTGATGATATTTTTGTTTCTTTTATGAGACAGAATTTTCATTAAGACGTTGGTTGAGCTGCGATTTGTAAAGAAGTCATTGTAAGACGTTTTAATTATAGCTCATTATTGCGTTTGTTTGTGTTCCATGACCTGACCTTCAACGTTTCCCAGAGCACGTCATGAATTTAGTCCCTGCAATTACTATTAAACATAATGTCGCAGTCAGCGTTAAATAGTATTGTTCGATATTATTTTATGAATCGGTTGGTAAAATATTGATAAATAAGCTTTCTTAAGGAAGTTGTTTGTTAGGTGCTTGGCCACCTCGCGTGAAAATTCAACAGCAGCTACTGAGCAGTAGTACTCACGTCGCAAATATATGGTTACGAGTTCGAGACTGGCTAAGACTGGTGTGGAATTTTGTTGTTTGACGTGGAGGGTAAGGAGACAACCAAGTGGGAAGTGTCTCTCTCTCTCTCTCTCTTGAGGTAAAAAAATTTGACAAAAGGTTGTCTGCTTTTGTTGTTGTCGGACGTTAACATAAACTCTTTTATTTTCTATATTACAATTCCACCTGTATTCCAAGTATTCAGTCACTTGCTCTTTTCACACGGTAAAAGGGTTTAAAAAATTGACCCAGAATAATACAGACCAAAATACAGCGGTTATCCAAATCGAGTTATAAAAATATTTTATGTCTCATGACCAGTTTTTACTCAAATAGTTTCAGTTTTGTTACTGGGGATGACGTCATTTGATACAAGTTATTTCATAGTATAATTTCACCATCTGAATACATTTAAATATTTGTCCCAAGTGGGAAAGAAATTTTGAGCTCTGTGTGTATGCATACTACGATGAAATGCCAAGATAAATGTCTCATTGTGATTACCTGAATAATATGGGAATTTTTCTTGTTTGTATTTAGGAGTGTGTGTGGTCAGCATGCCTGTTATAATCTAAAAATAAGGAGTACGTGGACGTCTCTTAGTTGGTACCTTACTTAGTAGTATGAAGGTGCACTGCTCTCAAATGAACCCGACTTTTAAGAGGATTAATCTGATTGTTCTTGGACTTTATAGGATTTAAGTGCCAATTTTAATCACAAATATGTTTCAGGGTGGATTCCGTCAGGAATGGACTGGTTATGTAAAAGATGTGTAAATTCCCACCTGGACCATTCAGAATTTATTGCCAAAAACAAGGATGAAATACACAATTTTTGCATTTTATATTAAAAGGATTGATCCACCTCAGTAGTGTACTGGACTATCTGAGGTAGTGGTTCAAGGTACGATGGGAGCGGCAAATTGCGTTGGACACACCAGGTCTCGTCTGATCACTGAAGTTAAGCAACGCAACCCCAGTTAGTACTGACATTGGTGGCCGCTTGGGAAAACTGGGTACTTCTAGTATCCAAAAATCGTCGCATTGGTGTAGTGTCTGTGCAGTCCCTGCATCAGAACTACACTGTGGACGGGGTTGAAGTTGAAGTTGTAGTTGAAGGGCCCGTAAAACACCAACAAGCAAGGTTCGATTCCGGATCAAGAGGCTCTCATTGCGCCTTAGTTGCGTCGTGTGGGAAGTAAAACCGGTGTGGAGTACACAATGCCATCTGAACATAAAAGACCCCTTGCCATCTGGTAGATGAAGAGTGACCAACGATAAATAAATTTACAGCCGGCTGCGTAAATACTGTTCAACAGATCGCTAATGTATCTCAATAGAACAAAAATGAGTACCCTGTCATAGATGGAAAACGATTAGTGATGATTTCATAAAAGGTTTGAGATTTTTTTGTCCCACAATTTCTGGATTGTCAGTGCGTCTTGTTCAACGCCAGAGTTCCTGTAACAAAAATTTAGCGGCGAGGCCTGCCCGCACCTGGCGTACTTGATTCCTGCATTTCGTAAGAGCTGTGACATTCGGCCAGCAGTCAACCATCTAAGACCGTTGTTGTAATTCGTCCTGAGAACATCGTGGTGTTGAAAATGACTGCGATTATAAATTAATCACTACTTTAAGACAATTAGTCAATTTACTTTGGGTAATTTGCGGAAACGTGGATCGCTAACTCGTAGTATGACTGCAAGATCGATCTTTTGAGACCTGTAGCAGTTGCGGATCAAGCATTTGGAAGGTCCGAAGTGCAACTTAGTTTTGAGCCCCCTTTGTTCCAAATGCTAACGAATGCTTTCAAATCAATTTATTACTTAATAACAATATTGATTAATCAATCATTTTCTTAAAATAAATATTTCTTTTTACCTTTTGCAGTCGCAGATATGAAGCGGCTAACTTTCGGAGGCGACAAGGGTGCTCTTATTGCGCCTATGCGACGTTCCGTCACTGACCAATGGTTTTATTCAGTTGTTGGTGTTTTAGGGCACTTCAACTACAAGCCTGCACAGACACTACACTAATGCGACGATTTTTGGGTATTAGCAGTACCCTGTTTTCCCAAGCGGCCACTCATGTCAGTACTAGCTGGGGTTGCGGTGCTTAACTTCAGTGGTCAGACGAGAACTGGTGTGTCCAACGCAATTCACCGCTCACTTTTATTCAGATAGAGGTTGGTCTGTAGAATAATTCCTTCTTATATTAGCGCGACTTGGGAGCATGCTGCCCGACAAGATATGATGATGTGTAGGGTGAATGAAGGCCTAGTAGGAGATCGACTGGTGTGGAGGGCCAGAACCCGCAGACGCGACCCTGCCACAGGCGGGATACGGGTATAATGATTATGTAGGAGCTTTCTCACCTTGTTCGGGATGGATGACGACTTGTTAGGGTATAGAGAATGGAAAAAACAACTCTCTTACCGGAATCTGCCATAGGAGGGATATAAGGTTGGTGATGAATGGCAAACACTAAAACAGCCATTATTCGTGGTACTTAAAAGAGGTAAGAGTGGCTATCAATTTAATACCTCATAAAATTGGTTAAAGAATGTCAGGACAGTCATGAAATGTTGTTGTTGTTGTTTGTTGAATTTGAAATGGTGCCACTAAAATCAACTTGTACTTCACCTTAAATTGAGCAGGTGTTGCGGGGATTTCCCTTGTTGAACTTTATCGCAATCTCTTCCTAGGATCGATCTTGTAACCCTGATATCTCTGAGTCTGCCATTGAGCTATCGAATCACACTTTTTAGGCGATAATTATTGACATCTTTATACTTTTTATGAAAAGTGGAGGTTGAAAATATCAGTAGTTCAGAAGTTGTTAAAAATATCTTCCTGAAATATGGTCTATAATTTTATTCGATTGTTTCAGACTATAAAGGCTAGTTGCACTGTCAGTTTTTTTTTTTTAAAAATGATGTATGAGATAATTTTTCAAGGTCGGTACCCACAATATAACCGTATGCATCGATTCATGTGGAAAAGATTTACAATGCTTATATATTTTTAAAATTTCCACAAACCGCTTTTGGCTGAAATGTACTCGATGACATACTGTGGCCATATGCGATAGGAAATTTTCAGATATTGAAAATGTCAGGGATAGCAATATTTTTTATATCAGGAGAAAAAAGCCAAAAGTGAGCACGAAAATAAGGAGTTGTCGTTAGTTGTTAGTCAATTGGTTGGCATTTCTGATTGGCACTCTGCCCATTTCATTTTATGACAGAAATGAATACATATATATATATATGTGATTGACATATTTAATTATTTGGCGTGTTTGTTTCTATGTGTTTGTTATCACAAGGTTGTTTAACTCCAATAGCGTACTTCAAAATAATGACCACATCACGTTAGATGGAGAATAATACAGGTCAACTTCGTTTTCTTCAAAATGCGTAGGTTGGAGGGTGTCAACTCTGGCAGCCATCGATACCCAGTTTCCGAGATGAAATTTGTTCACGAGCGGCTGTCTCTATAGATCAGAGGAATATGCTCGATTTTTGAGTCCGTGAATGTGCTGTAGATTCGACCCAGGCCATCGGATGGGACGTACTGTATATCTGTGGTTCAGTGTGGTGTATAGCAGGGGTGGCCAACTTTTGTGGGAGTGGTGAGTTGCGTTGGACACACCAGTTCTCGTCTCATCACTGAAGTTAAGCAACGCAAGCCCAGTTAGTACTGACATGGGTGGTCGCTCGGGAAAGCTGGGTACTGCTAATACCCAATAATCGTCGCATTAGTGTAGTGTCTGTGCAGTCTGTGCATTAGAACTATACAGTGGACGGGTCTCTAATGACCAAGTAGTTGATGGGACCTTAAACACCAACAAACCAACCAAAAAAAGCCAACTTTTGTGTACATAAGATCTACTTTTTATCTTAAAAATGTGTCGCGATCGACTTGTCAAAGTGGGGAGGGAGAGGTTCGATACTGGACCGAGGTGGGTCCAGCATCGAACCTAGAACCACTGACGCAGGCCTAGAAGTACTGAGCCACTACGTCACCGAGGCGGGTCTTAAGTCAACACATGGCGAGTGGATTGGATTGCTGGATTAATTTGATGGGTTTGGGGAGTAAGCCAAGCAGCCATAACAGGACGAACCCTCTGGAGGCTGCTCGCAGGAGATGAGGAGGTAGGTGTAGAGGCCTTAGGAAGGGGGAAATTTTAAACGTTCAGCTGTTCACTTTTGAGTCCTTGTTGCGCGCTCCTTTCTCTCATCATCAGGATGCTCGTATCCTGTCTGGTAGTGTAGTGTCATTGCACTACAGCACTCTACAGAATGCACGTGCATGTCCCTTGCACCTCAAACTGCGGTGTCCTCTATCTTACCTCCTGTTTTGGTCTTGGCTTCTTGTACCTTTCTGTTCTCGTCCTACTATTGTTCTAGTTCTATTTCGAAATCCAGTACCTTTTGTATTCTACCCTGTTGTAGCCGGTAGGTTTTGAACTCGGTACATCCGGGGAGCGGCAAATTACGTTGGGCACACCAGTTCTCGTCTCATCACTGAAGTTAAGCGGCGGAACCCCAGCTAGTAGTGACGGGGGTGGCCGTTTGGGAAAACTGGGTACTGCTAATACCCAAAAATTGTCGCATGAGTGTAGTGTCTGGGCTGTCTCTGCATTAGAATTACGCCTCCTTAGGGTTCGGCCTTTTATGGCTGTTTTGCTTACTCTCCAACCCAATAGCGTTATATACATACATTAGCATTAGCAGTTAACGGGGCTCGAATTACATGGTAGCTAAAGGACCCTAAAACGCAAGCAATCGGTACATCCGAATTGAATCTAATCATTAAAATGAGCTTCTAGCAAAAATAACAGGTAGTGAATGAATAATTCAAGGCTGGACAATTTTAATTTACGTATTATTGTACGTACCACACTAAAACTGATCTGCTAACGTCCCTGGAAATGACTGTGTTACTCAATTTAGTACAATTGAGAAGGGGCTGTGAAAGACTTGCTGTTATTTCGCTGTTGGTTGGTAGACAGCTCGTTTTTAAAACAAATGTCGTAACCTAAAAAATGCTGACATTTTCATTTTCGAGAGAGAAAAAAATTGACGTGATACTCCGTGACTTAAGTGATTACCAACATTTTGAAAAGTATTTAAGTCGTGCTTGGAAAAGGGTTGTCTTGCCAGTTTCTATTTTAATACCTCAATATACTATAAGAAGTTCTTGAAATCCATTTTAGAGAAACTCTTGTTGAGCCCACTTCTTCAAAGCTACATTTTAATATATTAACTTTAGATAACTTACATTAAAAGTCGATAAATTTCATAGTCTGTAAGCATGCTACTTTAAAATTAGAGAAAATGGGAAGATGGAGGCTAACCTGTAAAACAAAGCCTCTGTCCCATTCTCGGAAGTTTTGACTACTTTTTAGTGAACAGTTGACTTTTTTGTTTTGATCTGAAAACCTGATGAAGGGGAAGGTGTTTATTAAAAAAAATGTTGATATCTGTTGCAAATAAGAAACTGGTTTTGTTACTACCCTGAAAGTCGCGTAGTTGTATCTGGGAGAAAGAAAGTGTAATAAATAAAATGTGGTCTTTAGGACACAACATTTTTTTTTTTATGATTAAAGGCCATGCAGATAACGATAGTGTGTTAAGGTTATGTCGGTTCTTTTAGATGTGGGTGATAAACGATCTAGTTAAATTAAAATCTGAGAAGAGGAAAAGGGTGTTTGGTTGAAGTACTTTTTATGATGAAGAATTAAAAAATGGTTGATGATTTCATTAAATTTTACCTGCTTTCGAATTATCAAATTAGTAAAGTGTGGTGAAACTAATTAAAATTTTACGGAGCCCCAGAGGAGTCCAAATTCGAATTACAATGGATTACAACAAATTCTACCTGTCTATTTCATTCTTATTTTAAACATTAATGGACAAATTAAATCATTTCAGTTTATACTGTATATTGTTTATAGACAACTGCAAGGGCATTAACGCGAGTTTTCTATCGAAAACGAGGTTAATTTTCCATTAGTTTTAGAGTCACGTAAGACTAACCAGCAGTCTGTTTCTGTGAGTCAGTGGTCGGCCTGTCTGGTCATTAAAGCATTAAACGCAACTACTTGACTTCACAACTCCTGGCCGAGACAGGTTTTTCTTTCGGACGAGAGAGAGAGAGAGAGAGAGAGAGAGGTAGAAGGATAATAAAATACACGTGGAAATTGGCAGAATTTCCAGGTGTAGGAGCTCGCTCCTTGACGTACGCGTCGGGAGCGGCGAATTACGTTGGACATACCAGTTCTCGTGTGATCACTGAAGTTAAGCAGCGCAACCCCAGCTAGTACTGACATGGGTGGCCGCTTGGGTAAACTGGGTACTGCTAATACCCAAAAATCGTGCCATAGTGTAGCGTTTGTGCAGTCTCTTCATAAGAACTATGCTGTGGACGGGGCTCTAATGACCTTTGCAGTTGAAGGGCCCTAAAACACCAACAAACAACAAAACAACTTTGACGTACGCGTCGGTAAAGGAACAGTGCCCCGCCAAATAGGCGGTGTTATATACAGCAAGCAAGGGACTGACAGTACGAGGTTGACAGCCACATGTAAAAATACTGTCCTACAGTTTGCCCGTATGTTCACAGTTTCAACGAGACAACTGTCTGTCCTGCCCTGTAGAAGGTCGGTAAAGGGTTTGCATCATTGATGGGAGGTTAACTGGCAAAGACATTGCAGGACACACACTCCAATACACTACAAGTGATAAATGGCAGTGGTTACATCTGAAATTCTGTCAGGGTCAGTGTCAAACTGCTTAAATTGCATATTTGGTGATCCTGTGGACCTAACTATAGGACCGTGATTAGAAATATCTGAATAATGGATGGAATTTAAATGTTATGTAGTGATTTTGTTCTAATCAAATTGCTAGGCGGTGGTTATAAAAGGATAAAGTCGACATGAGTATATATCAACTATCTAAAAGTATATTTTGATTTAGTGACGCTACTGGAAGTTTAAATTCAGGCATAAACACGATAATTTCATCTCGTCTTATTATTAACAGACTGTCGACGTGATTATGCTGACCTTTGCAACTCACTATTAAGAATGGTGTTGATGTCACTGGTTTAAATCGCTACTGTAGAAAATGACACCCATTAGTCGCATGAGTGTTGAGAGCTTGAAGTGTAACTAGTGCCACTGAGAAAGTAATCAGTTTTAAATTTAATTTTAAAACTGCTCCCATACATGTTTTTTTGCATCTAAGGTTCCCGACTACTGGAAAATTAAAAATTAAAAAACGTGGTACTGTATCAAAATTTCTATCCTTACAGTCCCGAAAGTTGCTTTTGAATTTCAAGTTGAGCTCGTAGGTTCTCGAATTTCGGCCAAGGATGGCGTGTTTCTGTTTGATGATCGGGGAAAAACCCAAAGTCCAGGTTTTGCAAAGGACCGAAAGACAAGCAAAGCTCATTTTGACATAGAGTGACATTTGCATAACATACTGTTTAATTTATGTGAATGATAAATCAGTCCAAGCACTGGAGAACCTGTGTATTTACCATTGAAGACCTTGGTGGCGAACCCACACGTTCGCCTGCCTTCGTGATGCAATGCTAACATATTTGACTCTTGAGTCTATGGTTATAGGTTCTAGCCTGACTGATGCGGATGTTTTTCTGAGCAAGAAGTGGACCTGCACGCGTACCTTCTGCCACTAAAAAAAAAGAAAATGCATTGCAGGAGATTGAGGGGGTCCTATGTTAAATGCATGCAATAAATCGCCTGTATTCATGCAGCATAAAAGAGGTGTAGGAGGTCTTCCCTTGGTGTGGGAGAATGGCCTTACGTTGTTATCTGTATTGCAATACAGTATCTACCTGATGCAGAAGATTCACAGGCTATTTTGGGCGTGGTAACCGAAAGTGGTGACATTTCTATTAAGTGGTTTTTTCGGAAAGGCATTTCAAGGATATGTCCCTCATTTGACCCCGACGTGGACAGCATTTGAAGTATTAACCCTACACTAACAAGTTTTTTCTTAAAAAAAAGGTCAAGGAGAGATTTGGCATGGCCTTAATAAGAAACTCTACTTCTTGCTTTTTCGTACTTTATCTATTTGTAGTGGGAGTTCACCTTAAAAATTTACCTGAAATTTTTATGATGTTCCCGGTTAAAACAGTTTGTCCCGGTTTGTCCACCTCGGTAGATCCAGTAGTAGATCTACCTCGATTACTGCGTCAGTGGTTTTAGGTTCGATACTAGATCGAGGTGGTTGGCTTTTTCGGGCAAGACAGAAAGGTCAAGAGTGCGCCTTCCTTCGGATTAGAAGTTAAACCGTGGTCCCGTGTGGTGGACAATTTCATTTGTACGTAAAAGAACCCATTCTACTATGCAACGGGTTCACGAGGCAAAATTTCCAGATATAGGAGCTGGGTCAAGTGCCGCAACAAACAGTTGACCGACGATAAATACGCATAGAGGTTGCAACTTCGTTCGGCAGCCGGTTGCGTAAAAAAGTACCATTCAATAGATCGCTCATATGTCCACTTTCCTTTCTTTGTTAGTGTTTTAGGGCCCCTCAACTACAAGGTCATTAGAGCTCCGTCCACAGCATAGTTCTGATGCAGAGACTGCACAGACACTACACTAATGCGACGATTTTTGGGTCTTAGCAGTGCCCAGTTTTCCCAAGCGGCCACCCATGTCAGTACTAGCTGGGGTTGCGCTGCTTAACTTCAGTGATCAGACGAGAACTGGTGTGTCCATTCCGAGGGGCAAAGATGGGTACCCGGCCCTGCCAAAGGAGGAAAAAAGGTTAGCAGTTATTTTCGGTAGCTCCAGTAGTAGGTTTTTACTTGTGAATTTGTTGATGCAAGCTCGGTCCTGGCTGAGGTGTGTGGCTTTTTTCAGGTGGAATACTAGCCCCAAGTAGACAATCCGTTGGATGGGAAGGAATGTCGTGGCCTCTTGTGGAGTATAAACGTCTGCATATATGTGGAAATCGGCCAATTTCCCAGGTGTGGAAGTTGGCCCCCTGACGTTAGTAAATTTCTTTCAGAGATGCATACAGTAATTATTGCCGTTATGTAATCAAGTCCTACAGACTTTTACTTATTATTGTTTCGGTCGTATTATCTCCGCGTATCACTATTGTTTTCGTAGCGCGGCTCTTCACATAGATTCAGTTAATAAAATGACTGATTGATAAAAGTTTTTATCAAAATTTTTACTAGTATTTTACATCAGTGGTAGTTAAAAGCAAGTAGTATACATCGTAGAAAGGTGAATGCCATTTGTTGGATTAAACGGCGATTCCGTAACCATGACGTCATGAGCACTTCCGTTAAATAATGTTATCAATGAACGTTGACGTCCGTAGAATCTCGACGTAGTCTAGACGTGTCTCCTACTTTACGTCTGATGCTAGGCCTAACCTGTGTTATGATCTCATTTATTTGGGTAATTAAATTACTAGAAAATATTTTCACGTAAATTGTTGCAGTGATGTTGAACACTGTGAGGAAAAGAATAACTCTTTGAATCTGGAGCTTGGCTTGCTACTACTGTAAATCGAGCGGTAGGATGATGCTTCATTCACTAGAGTTCATGGTTCGCAAGTTTGATGTTGAGATGGTCACTCGACAAGGTAAGTCGTGGCCTTATGCAAATAAATGAGCCCTCCACTTTTACATGGAAATGTTGATCGAAAAAAAATTCAACTGTAAAATGTTCCCTGGGATCAAGAATGGTCTTTAGAGTAACACGACCGATGTTTTAAATTACCAAATAATTATGTGAAATATAATCGTGAGTGAATTGTCGTGGCGACCCTTTCTCTTATTTCGTAATGTTTTTAAGCAATATGTGTACAGTTTATATAATATTCAATAATGCATATTGTTCTAATATCCCTTCCCCGTGCCTGTAATAGTGGACATTTCCGATTTGTTTTTCTTCACGTTTTTCGTTATGACGTCTCGTTTTATATATCTGGAGCAAAATCGACCAACTGGCAGTCCTGTTGGTTTTTTTGGAAAGTGAAGGCTTTGGAAAATCTCCAATTTTACTGTCTTCTTTGGGGAATTCGGTGGCTTCATTGATTATCCTCACGTGGCACTTCTTAACGATGAGAGAGAGTTTCATTTGTTTGCTTATAGCTAATATTTGAAATGATCCAATTGACTGATATGTACGCTGCGGATGCAAACCGTAAACCACCGGTAAACTTTAATATTGCTCATAAATGATGGATTGATATTTACTTAGTTTAATTATTACAGTCTTGTAGTTGATGAGGTGTTCCATTTCGAGCCAATATTACGTCAGAGGAGTCCAGCAAGTGGGGTATTTCGAGTGCAGACAGGATGTATGGGGTATGTTCCCTTGTCATAACGGATACTAGTGGATTTAAAAAGGTTTAAACATTTATATATTGGCTCCAACGTGTAATGGAAATAAACAGTGCCATGACGGGGGCATGAAGCGCCTGTGGCAAGTGTCTAACTTGCGCCTCCCCTTAACGCAACAATAACAAAAAAACTTAAAAATTTTGCGCCCCAAACCCAGTTGCACCCGTGGCGGCCGCCTTCTTCGTCACGCCCTCGTTACGGCACTGGAAATAAGGCATTTGCAAACTCATTAATATGCTTGGGAGAGTGACAATGAATGAAGCACATTAAGGCAAGTCGGGTTAGAGGTGGAGACTATTAGGATAAAAATCAAGGTCAGTGATCACTTGTGACGACATTTGCGGTATTTGGAGACCCAAGTTCATTTTAATTGGGCACAATTTTGCTGAATTGCGTTAGACACACCAGTTCTCGTCAGATCACTGAAGTTAAGCAACGCAAACCCAAGTTAGTACCAACATGGGTGGTTGGTAGTGAACGTTGAGTGCTGCTTATTTGCCCTCTCCTATAACCCCTACACCTACCTCCTCCTCGCCCGCGAGCAGCCTCCTTAGGGTTCGGCCTGCTATGGCTGCTTGGCTTACTCCCCAACCCGTTACCATAACATACTAACATGTCTATTGTACTTCAAAGGTGTTAGTGTGGAAGAGAATTAGAAGAGCCGTGGGTAGCATCCTCGTGTCTCCAATGACTGGGAACTGAGTTCCATCCATCTGCGCACTAAGGGGATACAGAGTTAATTCTTCCACTTATCAAGTAAAGGAAGTACATACAAATCGACATCGAAGCAGACTTTGGACGATCAATCAAATCAGCGGCAAGAACTTTCGTGTTTGCGATGCAGAGTGGAAAGCTACAGCTAACAAATTCAATCTTGCTGTAAAGAGGAGAAGGGTTTGATTATGACGCAATAAGATTATTGCAAAGAAAAGGAAGAAATGTGTTGAGTATCAGGTGTCCATGCCCGTTGCTTAATTATGCATTGAGACGTATTATTGGAAACTGACCGGAATCCTACGTCCCTTTACTGAACTGCTTATTTATAACATATTCAAATTACTGTTGTGCTTGTTAAGTGGATAAGTGATACTGAACTTTGATATCTCTTGCTAAACTGTCCTCTGTTCTTTTAATTGCTCTGCTTTTTTTTGTTCGGACACTTTTATTGTCCATTAATATGTATTATAAAGTCGGCATAAACGGTCATCAAATCGTCCCTAAAAATTCCAGTTGACCGCTACATCGAAATCAAGTTTTTTTCATCTCCGTACATGGACTTTGAACATTCATCTCAAGATAAAACTGCATTTGCTCGTGATACTTAAGGTTCTCATGGCCTACTTCAGAGCGTAAGTGGTTCAGGGGTTTATGTAATTGTCTTTGTACAATATTAGTCTAGGTCACTCGTTATCTCTTGTGAGTATTCCAACTTTAAAAATGTTTGGTGATGGTTCCTTAGTTGATATTCTGTGACATTCACTTTTCCGGTACTTCAACCTCTCCCTCCTCCTAACCAGGGTCGTAGTATCTTGGGTTCAAACACGCTTCAAACTCCAGAAGGTTTATTTTTTATTTACAAATTGTACTTTAGCTCTGTTGACGAATCTCACTACATAAGACTACTTACGTAAAATTTTCAATATTTTCATAAGTATGTGATAAGCGTCATCACCATGGACATGAATGACGTATTACTTGAAATAATATCACTTTATAGAAGTGAAAGAATGGTTCAAGAGTTCAAATGGGCGAACCGTAGGGTGAGTGAAGTGGAGGCAGATTAAGGGTAGATCTTACAGCGGTGTTTCCCAACCTGTGTTTCGTAAACATTTCAAAAGCGTTCCACAATAATAAACTGGATCTAGTCGGAAGTGTAGGACTGCAGCATTAGAAGGTGTTTCCGCCAAAAAAATTGCCTCCAACAGTGTTCCGGACATTAGAAAAGGTGGGAACCACTGTCCTACAGGCTATATAGGTCGGGGTGAATAGTTTTCCACTTCATAGATCCGGAAGTCCACTTCTTCATCTCTAGACAGATGATTTCGGACGCGGGAACTCTTGACTTCTTGGTTAGGCACGTGGCACTTTAAAACACAGATCCCCTCACTTGTAGAGCTCGTCATTATTGGAGAGTGACTACCGATCTTATACAGTACAAGGAGGTAACATGACTAATTTGAGCTGGAGGTATGTACGGTATGCCAACTTAGCTGTCGAAGTCTGCCCCAGACGGGACGTTTGTGACCGCTGAAGATGGTTGTTTGAACCTTCAGGAATGTTAATTCTTTTTGACTTTCTGAACATGTTTGTTGGAGACGTAATATGGTGCATTTTTAGGCACTTTTGCAGTGTGTAAGACGGAACGAAGAAATGCTCACAAAGTGAAAATGGAGGCTAAGCGTCTGTCATATGGAGATGGTGAAAGCCTTCGATGTTTGGAAACGTTTGCGAGGGTTTGAAAACGATTGATAGAAATGTTTACTTTTGTTTAGGTAGATACTTATAAACATCGTTACGAAATTAAATTATGTACACGCATACCTCGCTATACGGCCACTCTTTATACGGCGTTTCGCTATAATGGCCTTCATTAATTACCGTATGACACTTTTTCGATTAACGGCCCAAAATATTTCGTTTTACCGCCAAAAATTCGGAAAAAACAATGTACATGATAGCGAGATGAGCACCAGTGCAGGACGTAATTCGTCTGCTGACCGGATTTGGAGAATGGGCCCCTCAGTGCATGTATTTGCCGATGATGTTGAAAAATTGACTCCAGGGAACAAGTAGAGAAGGGCCTAAACGATTTCAAAGCAGCGATAGAAAAGGGAGGCTTAAAGAGTTTTGGGCAGTGAGAAAGTAGCCGAGATGCGAATGCTGCGGTATATGAGTGGGGTGCCGAGAGTTGTTACGAACGACTATATAAGGGGCAGCCTGGGGGTGGTGGACATCGCCAAAAAATCAGGGAGTTTAGGTTGAGGTGGTGTGGACACAATGAGAAGAGGGGAGGAGGAGCAGGGCAGGGGGAAACCAAAGCAGACGTGGGAGTAGGTTGTACCCTGTATTGACATGGCGAGGCTAAAATAATTGTTAGAGTATCAAATGGGGGTTACTTGCTTGTTGTTGTTCGGTAATGTGTATTTATGACTTCATTACGTGAGTTACACGTAAAGGTGCCAGTGTTTGGGTTTGAAGGCCAGGGTTCAAGTATGGAGATGATCTTTTCACTTTATCAGTGCCGCCTAATTGACAGGTTACAATTTATTTACTCAAACACAGTCTTCCCATTCAAGTTGCATCATTTGTATAGCGCTACTTATCTAGTTGTAAATTTCATTGAAATCACATTTCATTCTCATTAACCTAATTAGTCAGTGCTCTTGTGTGTTCATCATGAGCATGTCAAGAGATGATGTAGTGTGTCTTTCGGCCTATCAACTATCAGATGACTTTCTACTCCGGATGTGTAGGTGCAGAGTACTTGGGTATCCAATTAGGAATGTAAGGGAGAAGTCCTCGATGAGTGGAGTCCACCTTGGCGACTCAGAAGTATCGGGCTTGACTTGTGACTCTGTTGTTGCAATTTCGATTCTGTCATCTTCTTCACCAGGCAACGACAGCAGTGTCAAGTGCACCTTCTGTCGCAGGTTCGAGCGGCAAATTGTATTGGGCACACCAGTTCTCGTCTGATCACTGAAGTTAAGCAACGCAACCCCAGCTATTACTGACATGGGTGGCCGCTTGGGAAAACTGGGTACCGCTAGTATCCAAAATCGTCGCATTAGTGTAGTGTCTGTGCGGTCTCTGCATTCGAAGTACGCAGTGGACTAGGCTCTAATGACCTTGTAGTTCATCATCATCGTCGCACCCTTATCCGCATGAGGCAGGGTAGGGTCTGCGGGTTCTAATCCTCCACTCCCGCCTATCCCCCTCAACCCCGCATGCCTCCATGTCCCTTTGCACCACCTACTCCCACGTCCGTTTTGGTCTTCCTCTACTCCTGGTGCCCCCAATTACCCGTAGTCCCATAATTAACCTAGTAAGTTCCTCCTCTCCCCTCCTCATCACATGCCCATACCACCTCAACCGATTCTCTCTCATCTTTTCCGCGATGTTTCCCAACCCCAAGCTACCTCTAACGTAATCGTTTCGGATTCTATCCCCACCCATGTAGGGAGCGGCGAGTTGCGTTGGACACACCAGTTCTCTTCTTATCACTGAAGTTAAGCAACGCAAGCCCAGTTAGTACTGACATGGGTGGTCGCTCGGGAAAGCTGTGTACTGTTAATACCCAATAATCGTCGCATTGGTGTAGTGTCTATGCAGTCTATGCACTAGAACTATGCAGTGGACGGGTCTCTAATGACCTCGTAGTTGACGGGACCTTAAACACCAACAAACAAACAAACAAACCCACCCATGTAGCGCAGTATTCGCATCTCAGCCACTTGCATTTACCTCTCATGGTTCTTCCTAGCTACCCAACACTCTGAGCCATAAAACGTAGCGGGCCTAACGACAGTTCTGTAGACTTTGCCCTTCACCTTTATTGGGATCCGACGGTCACGCAGGACACCATTTGTAGTTGACGGGCCCTAAAACACCAACGAACGAACGAAATGTCGCAGGTCCGGTGTAAAAGTGTCCTGCATGTAAAAGAATTCCTTTTTTTTTGCATGTAGTAAGTTATATGTGTAGGTCGGTGGCAAACTTCCCAGGTGTAAGAGGTGTCGGTAAAGTACCTTTAGCGGTAGAGAGGCCGACGTTGAATATTAATCGATGAGTGGAGTAATCCACCTTGTGTGCAGGTAGACGAAGTTTAGTTACCAACTGTAGGGAGATTGGCATATCCTCTCATCCTCATTGACTTCTTGAAGGACGTTGGACTCTTATGCCGAATGTGCCATTAAATTCGGAGTTTCCAGGTATTCCATGGGCTGCTACGCGGCAGTCTATTGAAAAATCTTTCTAAGTACCATGATCGGAAGCGAATACGGTAAAATCGATCCATAACTTCTTAGATTATTAACTGCTGTTCTCTAAGCAAAACACAATTGGTAACATTTCAATACTTGCCCTTTCTTGCTTCAATGCTTCCATCCATCCGTCTCTTTGTTTTAAAGATTTGCCACTTATTCAACATTTTCAATGTTAATTAATTAATTCAGCTACAGACAATGATTAAATCCAATTCATGGTGGCGCAAACCAACTTTCGATTGGACCTCTCCCAAACAGCTGCACATAGGTAATACCTTCCTCTGAGTCATTGTCATGTCGTTCCTAGAGGCTCTCACGACCTTGCAACTTGTAGGTAATGCATAATGTACATATTATATTAATCAGATGATTATAATATCAGTGCGAGTTCACCTAATTTTTATATTTAATTCTGTTATGAAATTTTGTAACAATTTGATGGCGGATGTACATCAGCGCTGCCTCTATTTATAAATTGATTCATTTTTGAGAGAGCCTACTTCTTAAAAATACATACTTGACCCTGTTTTGATAGCTGACGATAGGAGTATCAATAGTTGTCACCTGGATCTAAATGTCATCTTAGTCTGAGTGCATCCACTTTTTTGGGTTATGAAGAAAGCCAAAGTGCATGTCCTGTTCTTTTGCTATTGTGTCCCGCACACCTACTGTTTATTTATAAACGTAGGGTTGCCAGATCTGTGAACATTCTGTAGGGTCGATCGCTCCTTTCTGAACTGATGAACTTCATTATGTAATTCAAAAGTGGTACACTATTTAGAAAGATAGTATCATCAGTAGCAAAAAAAAAAAAAAGCGCGCTGTCCCGAAACCTCTTGTCAGGGCACGAATTTTGGACCTCTCCAAATTGGAACAGTTTGGGAAAAGTGGGACGTTTGGCAGCCCTACATATTTACTAATTTTAAGGTATCACTGTCTTTTGAAACTGCTGTCCTGTAATGGAATCTGGCACCAAATTTCGAATCTTGAACACTGTAGTTGGAGTGGTTTTTCTGGCCTGTCCGTTTCTGACCTCTTCCTCTTACCGTAATCCATCCTGTCCATCTTTATCCTATAACTTTATCGGTATTCCGTTCGTTTCTGTCCTGCTCCCCATCATCTTGGTAATTTCTGCTTCAAAACCTTTAACTTTTGGATATGAAAACGTTTTAAGCATAGGTAGAATCTCTATGAAAGAAATTTGGTTTTGAACAAGGGTTCAAAGGGAGAATAGGCTGAGGTGGTATGAACACGTTATGAGAAGAGGGGAAGAGGAGCTCGTTAGGTGCATTCCAGGATTGCAGGTGGTCGGCAGCATCCGGGGTAGGGGAGACCGAAGAAGACGTGCGAACAGGTTGTCCGGAGGGACATGGCAGTGCGTGGGTGGACGGGGACCTAGTGGGATACAGCCGGGAGTGGAGGGCTAGAACCCTCAGAGGTGTGATGGTGAACAAGGGTGTGATGATGTAAGGGTGTAAGGGTGGAATGTTGTAAGAGTGTAAGGGTGGGATGTTGTAAGGGTGTAAGGGTGGGATGTTGTAAG
>JAAFCE010009109.1:21283501-21353811 GCA_013389805.1 Trigoniulus corallinus
GGTGTAAGGGTGGGATGTTGTAAGGGTGTAAGGGTGGGATGTTGTAACGGTGTAAGGGTGTGATGATTAACAAGGGTTCAAAGGGCAAGACTGTCAGTTGGCATTTGGGTGGCATGAGTAAGAATAAGAATTTGTTAACGATTATTCATTATAGGAGTGGAAAATCCATACTATTTTTATCAAACGCTTTACTTTTTTCTGTTTGAAAATTTTCAGTGATAAGAAATCGCCAGTAAAAAAAATACTAAGACAGCATCACGTGCATATCGATATTTTACTGGCACAAATGGTGGTAGTAGATTGTGCAGGTTCATTGTTTTGGCTGATCACCCTCAAAAATGATGATGCTGATGATACTCTGATGCTGACTTCGATTTTCAGATTTAAGTGAACTCGATTGTCAAATGATATTCTGATATTAGACGATTGTAAGAGATTTGTTTTTGCTTACTTTGCAGACTTATATTATTTACTTGTGGCCATTTGCCAGAATTGTGTGCATTTTTTAATATCAATATCGAATTGATTTGTCGTGGGAACACTCTCTGTGGTCTTTTCTCAAGTACGGCAAGAATTGATGTTGAACTAACAAGATGGAATGAATAATGGATGGAAATCAAATGGATTTATTGCACAGACGTCTTTTTGATGACTTGATTCAATAGAATGAAGGTAATTTAGTTAGTAGGACCTCGTGGTGGCAATATTTGGCTGGGTGTACATGCTCTAGACATTGCTACACGTTTGAGTGACAAAAACAATGACCGACTTCTCTTGAAACACTATTATAAGATTGGAGAAATAGAGTATTACTTGAGTGAATTACGCCTGAACATTTGGGATTTGTTTTAAAAAATGCATTGCAATAATTTAATTAATTTTCTCTTTGCATGGGCTGTTACTTGCTGTCTTTCTTTAGGAGTATTTCACCTGAGCTTACTTGTCACACCTGCTGTCACTTGTCTGCTCCAGAATCGTTGTGATTCTGTCTCAGTGGGTTGTGTGCTTGATTCGTGAGCCATGGTTTCAGGTTTTATTCTTGCCGAGGCGAGTGACTTTTTTTCAAGCGAGGAAGAAGACCCTGAGGGCACCTTCTGTCCAATGGGAAGTAAAGCCATAGCTCCTTCTGTGGTGTGTGCGATGTCAAAACACTTTCTACATGAAGTAAAATGTACGTGTAGTTTGCAATACTTCCAGAATCTCGCCCCTTTCTCTGGCGTCGGTGGAGGAAACGTGCCCCAACGAATCAAAATAGGCTGACGGTAATTGGAGCGGCTGTATTGCGTTGGACACACCAGTTCTCGTATGATCACTGAAGTTAAGCAGCGTAACCCCAGTTAGTACTAACATGTGTGCCAGCTTGAGAATACCGGGTACCGCTAGTACCCAAAAATCGTCGTAACAGTATAGTGTCTGTACGAACTGCATAAGAACTATGCTGTGGGCGGGGCTCCTTAGTTGAAGAGCCCTAATTAAAACGCCAAAAGCAACTCCTAACTCTTTTCCCGCCCATGGCAGGGTCGGGTACCCATCGTGTCCCTCTGAACGGACACAAGAGTTTTATATTGGAGTTTTTTTCCCCAGCCGATTGACGGCCAAAGCTGCAACCCCTCTGCTTATTTATCGTCGGTCTACTGTCCGCTGGGGCACTCCACCGACGCCAGAGGGCGAGCTCCTACACCTGGAAATTGGGCCTCATCGACACCTTGCATAGTAGAGAGAGTTCGTTTACGTGCAAATGCCATCGAACACCACACGGGACCTCGGTTTTACTTGTCATTCGAAAGAAGGCGTACTCGAGGCGTTCTCCCTCGGCCGAAAGAAGACAACCTACGTCGTTCCAGTGTCGAACCTAGAATCACTGACGCAGCTACCGAGCATGCTAACCATTGCGCCGCCGAGGCGGGATGAAGGGCCCTAAAACACCAACCAATAAAAACTTCTGATCGTTCATGGTTCCAAATATGACAAAAATAGACACTCGACCTTGCCATAGGCGGGAAAACGGTTCAGTGATGATGATGTAGTATTAGGTCGGCAGCCGAATGCCTAAAACATCCTCCAACATTCAGTACACTTAGGTGTTCCCTGTGTATCTGGCCGTGCCATAAGCAGGAAAGGAGTTAAGAATGATGATAATGAATCGCCTTGAATTTTCATGGATATTACGTGCGGGGTAGTGGGCATGAGCCTGACTCCTGTTGCAATGTAGTTATTGTGCGAAAGGTCAGACACCATGCAATATTCATCATCATCGCACCCTTCTCCCGCCTGAGGCAGGGTCGGGTCTGCGGGTTCTAACCCTCCACTCCCGCCTATCCCCCACCAGGTCCCCACTCACCCCACACACTTCCATGTCCCTTCGAACCACCTGCTCCCACGTCCGTTTTGGTCTTCCTCTAACTCTGGTCCTCCCAGTCACCTGCTGTCTCACAATGGACCTAATAAGCTCCTCCTCTCCCCTCCTCATTACATGCCCATACCACCTCAACCTATTCTCTCATCTTTTCCGCAGTGACCCCCACCCTCAAGCTACCCCTAACGTACTCGTTTCGGATTCTATCAGCTCGCGACACCCCGCTCATGTAGCGCAGCATTCGCATCTCAGCCACTTGCATTTGCCTTTCATGGTTCTTCCTAACTGCCCAACACTCAGAGCCATACAGCATAGCGGGCCTGACGACGGCTCTGTAAACTTTACCCTTCAACTGTATTGGGACCCGGCGGTCGCACAGGACCCCACTTGCCTGTCTCCACTTCAGCCATCCTGCATTAATCCTATGGGTCACGTCAGAATCACGTCAGACACCATGCAATATTATAAAACATTAATTTACTTGCCAAAAATTTCTATTGTGGTTGTGTAATGCAGTGTTGGAACAGTGGGGTAGGCCGGCATCACCCCTCAGACAATTCAACCAATATTCCCTGCGGCTCCAGACGCCCGGCTGGGGTGCCCCCAGTCACAGCATGTTCATTGGACCCGCAGACCCGACCCTGCCACAGACGGGATAATGGTATGATGATGATGTTAAGTGCGGGGTAGTAGCATACGTAGCGTGTATACACGTGGGTTTAAGGCTGCGTTTTTCAATTAAGGACAGAAGGCAAAGCGAGTTCGGTGGCGAACCTGCATACAGTACTTTGATCTTTTAAAGGTTAGTGGGCTACCACTTGAACTACTCCACTACCAAGCTCGACTTACGTATTGTACAAAATAATGTTGACATATGTAGTAGCTGATCTAGTTCCTGAATTTCGTCTTCAAATTCGATTTGAATGACGTGGAATCTCTCATCGGTGGAAATTTGTGGAGAAATGTGGCGACCCTGTTGTTGCATGTGCGTGTTTTGTCTTTTATAAATTTTTCGTTTTATTTAACTGTGTAGGATATCAAATGTGATAATTTCATCATGTAGTTTTAAAAGTCGTTTTTTTGCCTACGCTATTTTCCTACCCCCAAAATAATCGCAATTCTTGTTTGCCCATGAAGATTAGAAATGATAAAATACTATAATCAAATGTTTGTATTTGGGATGCAGACGTTGTAATTCTAGAGATAGATAAATAGATTTGCTATCTTTCAGTTGACTTTTTAAAATTATGTAATATTTTTTGTGGGTTATGTATATTTTCAGGACTTTGTGCTAATGTTTGTATAACCCGCCTCGGTGGCGCAGTGAGTAACACGCTCGGTAACTGCTTCAGTAGTCCTAGGTTCGATGCTGGATCGAGGTAGGCTGGCTGCTTTTGAGCGACAGAGGTTCCGAGTGCGCCTTCTTTCGGATGAGAAGTAAAACCGAGGTTCCGTGTTGTGTACGATGCCATTTGCACGTAAAAGAACCCTCTCTACTATGCAACGGGTCGATGAGGCAAACTTTCCAGGTGCAGGAGCTCGCCCCCACCCCTTGGTGTCGGTCGAATGTCCCAACGAGTTGTAGACCGACGATAAATAAGCATAAGTGTTGCAGCTTTGGTCGGCAACCGGCTGTGGAAAAACACTGTGCAATACTGTATATCGCCCTTGTGTCCATTCAGAGGGACAAGATGGGTACCCGACCATGCCATAGGCGGGAAAAAGGAGTTACTTTTTATGTGTGTATGTAAGTGGCGTTTAGATGATTGATAGATGGTAGTTTTTGGAAGTTTGATCCTGTTACGTCCCGTACCTTTTCTGAGTTTTGCCCAATCTCGTACATATCACAAAGAGGATCATAAATCTCATACACCGTCATTATCTGCTATAAATTGAACTAAATTTACGGAAGTGTCAAGTGGGACTGATGTCTTATGGATTTTTTCGGTTATAAATCAGGGAACCCCTAATATCCGTTTTGTCGGTATTTGAAAACAATGAAATTGTCCTTTGTGCTTTGCAAACTGATCATCAAATGCACGTGTACACATTTTGTTAATTGAACGCGTGCATTACAGTTGAGATTCTCATTTGGGACTGCTGCAGGCTTGCTGGTATTCGATTATGTTTAAATTCCGCTTATCTTTACTCCTAACTCATTGCCCTACTTACAGTATCTGGCATATGAAACCCGACCTTGATAGCTCATCTGGTAATCTTGAGTTCATGGGTCACGGGTTCCATCCTAATTACTATAATAGGTGATGTCTTTCGGACACGAATGGATGTGGGATCCCCCGGTGTACCTTCTGTTGATTGGGAAATAAAATCGTTCCACCGATGCATACGATGTCGGACGACAGGATAGAAAGTTGGGCACAGAAACGATCAGAAAGACAACGAGGCAAAAAGGAGGAAGAAATTAATGGAGGGTAGTTGACACACTGTCCCATATTAAAATTAGAGTCCGGTATGTTTTTCCGGTATCAGGGTATTCCGACTAAGTAGAAGGAAAAAGCATGATGGTATAACATGTAGTATTCCCTACACCCAAGCAAGTCACGATGACCCAAGCTAGAATCGAACCATTGTCGGAATGGTGGGTCGTTTTTTGGGAAACATCGAAAGCCGAATTTCAAAAACAAGTGAAAACTATGCTGATGTGGTAGAGGCATATGATGAATAAGCCGGGTAAGGAGTTGTTCGCGTTCATGAAGGGACTACAGATGACGATTAGTGGGGTTATAAAAAGGGCAGCCAGGAAAAAGCAACAATTTCAAATAGTAAGAAAGGATGTGGTAATGTGTAGTTTGGGGAATGGGGAAGTTAAGGGTTAAAACTTACAAATCTGACCCTGCTGTAGGTGGAGTAGACGTGTTTTTATGATTTGCACGCACTTGTATCATGTAATTAGTATGAACGGTAAGTAGTGTCCTTCTAAGAGCTTTCTGGGAAAACTTGTTGTAAGTTTCATTTCTTAGAAATTGTGCCGTCCCACATGAGTCCTGAATGGATTCTGGTCACTGCCATCGAGCGATGTATGATGCAGCAAGCCATGATGAGTTGTGAACTGGTCAGTGGCAGGAACGTAAGAAAATCAGGTGAGGATGCCTTCAAGTCAAACGTTGCTTACTATATAAAGAGACGCGGCATGGTGGTACTGACTGGAATAGTACCACCCTAGACTAATGAGGAACTGAAACTGGTAGGATGTAGCCCTGTCACTCAAATTCCAAGAAGTGAAAAATCCTTGCATATTTTTAAGAATATAAGGAAGTTAGAATCAACTGTCGTGTTTGTGGTCCATGTTCCTCAACGGCGTTGTTGAGATGATGTGAACTATTGTGAAGTGGTGGTTATCAAGAATTACAGAGTGCTCAGCACTTAATTAAAACTGACATGTTCCCAAGCTGTTCAGCGGCTATGTGCTTGGCCCTTGAGTCCATGATTGCAGGCTCGATCCTAGTCGAGGTAGTTGACTTCATTCGGGCTAGTCACAAATATTAAGTCCTAAGAAATATTACGGTTGCAGCCAAGTTGCATTGGACACACCAGTTCCCGTGAGATCACTGAAGTTAAGCAAGGCAAGTCCACGTTAGTACCAACATGGGTGGTTGGTAAAGAATGTTGGGTGCTGAAAATGTCCCCTCCCCTATGTCCTCTTCACCTACCTCCTCATCTTCCGCGAGCAGCCTCCTAAGGGTTCGTCCTGTTATGGCTGCTTAGCATACTCCCCAACCCATTAAACTAATCCAGCCTAAATCCATGCATACTCTTTTCGTCGGATGGCGAAGTAAAGCCGTGGTTCCCTGTGGGGATTATGATGTCCAACTGCACATGCACTGCGTTCTACATTGAGAAAAATATACTGTAGGTGTACATCAGCAGTATTTCCAGGTGTACGAGGTCTTTCCCATTACGTTGGTGAACGAAATTTTCCTCTACGAACAAATCGTAGAGGCGAACATATCACCCTTGTGTTCATTCAGAGGGACAAGATGGGTACCCGACCCTGTCATAGGCGGGAAAAGGGTTAGGAGTTGCTTTGCTTTTTGAGCAAAATAGGCCGATGCGACTTTAAAATGAACATTGGGATTGAGCATTAGTTCGGGAGTTGGCTATGTAACATAAAGCGTTCAGTAGATCGTCCGTGTGTCACTCTTCCGGTGGGATGCCCGACCCCGACTCTACCGTAGGGCAGGAAAATGATGAAAGCCGACGTTAAATGACCAGCACAACGAAAATAAACCTTAATCATATGGTGTATATTTCGATATACAGTACATATGAAGTTAGATGTATCGGGTACTTTAACCGTTTCAGGATGACCTTGGAGAATAATTGGACATTGGTGCTGGTTATTGATCGAGCAATGTTGAGTGCAGGTCGTGACAGGATAGCTGAAATCTTCAAGAGTTTGTCTATCAATCAAAATTGCTACCACTTAATCATCCATCGAATCCGTTTAATGGCGGAATCAAGGTGGCTTCTATAGATACTATAGATATAGCAAGAAGGTTGATTGATGGTCCTCGTGTTTCAAAAATATGAGAATACAAGTACTCTCTAGCATCACTTGTAAACGCATAAGTGCCTTCACAGCACTTTCCTCCAAAATTTTCAACCATGTATGAGTTTTCTTGGTGGTGCGAATTTGCATCTTTGATCTCGGGTTGCATTTTCCATGCTGGTCAAGGTTGGTAATGTCTTTCCTATATCAGACAGGATAGAAGAACTTTCCGTCAAGTGGGAATTGATTTGTTTATTTAATATCGATCTGTCCAGTACCGGTGGTAATTTGTAAAACCATCTTTTTAGCGCCCCTTCGATAAACTACTTACATTTAAACCCTTTAAACGGTCGAAGAGCAAGGGAGAAATGACCCAGAGGCTCGATGTAGGATGGGTTGAATGAGGCCCTGGTAAGAAATCTGACGATCTTCCAGCATAGACCCTGCCATAGCTGGAGTAAGGTTCTGCTGATGTTATTGGTATGAGGTTGGCGTTCCTTGTGCAGTGCACATCCTGCCCCCCCCATTTAAGCTGATCGTGGACTGCCTTCCTATGAAGACCTACACATTTTCTCTACGTAGAAAAGGGTCTATTAGATGTGATATCGTCCATATTACACTTGACTGTGATGTAATCAGGATTGTCAAGGGATCAAAGTCTTGTTGTTTGATCACTGCCGCTTTATCATTTCCTAGTAATATTTACTACAGGTTGTTATCCTTGCACGTTGTATGAAGAGAGTAAAAGAGTTGTGGCATATTAGGTCGGTAGCCAACCATGTTTCTGCCTTATCCGTTTTTATTTCGTCCTTCCACCATTCCGCTTCTGTCCTGAATCCCGAACTCATGAGTAACTGACCCTACCATAGGTGGTAAAATGATCTGCAAATAAAATGGATTGTTATTATTGATGTACTGTATTTATATTTTGATTTTAGTTATTTGGCATTTTACTTGGGGTACTACGGGCAACAGTCCTTCGTTCAACCTGAAAGTCAGGCGAATGTCTAGCCCATCTTAACTAGTGTACTTACTCCGTACTCCGCGGAAATCTTATAACATTCAAACATTGTTTTTTGCATCTTGTATGTTGCATTGGTTGGGGATTGAGCTCCTGTAGTGACTCCGTCTAGTGTTTAAGATTTTGCCTGCATAGAAGCCCTGAAAAAGAAAACATGTTTAGGACGATAACATTCTAGGTGTAGAAGCTCACTCACAGGTATTGATTAGTGGCTCTGAAAGCCGACGTTACATAACTAATATAATTAACCAAATTATTACAAGGGTTGTGACAACAGGTTGGCAGTCATCCTATGAGATCCGGAGAGAAGTTGGAGGGAGTGGAGAGTTAGATCTTGCAGACTCGACTCTGCTATAGGCAGATGATGATATGATTGAAGAGAAGACTTGTGTGCGAGGGGCAGAGTGCAGGTGGATGATGTCCCTGCCAAATGAACACCTTGGTTACTTGATTCAACATAAGGTGCTAACATTAGCCATCCAATCTAAACTTTACGGTACCACCTAAGGCAAAGAACATTTCGGTGATAAAACCAAGGGCGACAAAATGATACGTGTGACAAACGACCTGCGTATAATAATTGTTATGTAATCAAAAGTCTTCCCATAATTAGTCTCTGAGTCAAAGTAAATGTACTCCAATTGCGTCAATTCGTACATATTGGTTGTTTTTGATAAATAATTGACGTAATTATTTCGTATTCTGATACTGTACAGTTTGGATAAAGGACCAACATTTTAATTAGTTTAATAGCAATTCTAGTATAAATAATGAAGTACCGCCAGAGATAAATATTTTTGGAGTATAAAGATGTTTAATCAGTGTAATAATGACGCATTATACTCCACACTAACAATTTAATCAGTTTAATCGATTGGCTTGTAGTAATTGATGGAAATTGAAATTTTTGTGTGATATCGGCCATCACCTTATGACAAAAATGCTTTTTTTAAATCGTTGTATGACTGCTGTAGGTAGGCTTCGTAGATTAACCCTGTTCGTATTTCATTTAAATCATATTTTGCTGAGGTATTAACGCTTATTTTAATACAATAACTATAGGATATCAGTGTTAATGTTAGTTATATAATTAAATCCCAATCTAATATCTGAAATTAGCTGATCTAATTAAATAATAGCAGCATCATCGATTGGTAACACCTTTGTTGTTGGGTCTGTTTTAAGACATCAGCTAAAAAATTCATCGCAAGAGATTTCATTTGGGGATTGACCTAACTATAAATTTATGTTAAGTTTGGATTGGAAACAGTGGACACCCATTTTAAATACATTGATGTTAGCGTGTTCGAATATTTATCAATGTTAATTGTAAGGATTTGAAGGATCACGCTAACTGGAGTTCATATTTAATACGAAGAGCAGTGTTAAAGTTTTAAATGTGTGTATGCCTGCACAGCACCCTTTGGGTTGTACCCTTGCATAACTTTTATATGACGCCGGCCTCTCTACAGCAAGGAGACGAACTCATAAGCGAGCGACAAATTGCATTGGACACACCAGTTCTCGTCTGATCACTGAAGTTAAGCAACGCAACCCCAACTAGTACTGACATGAGTGACCGCTTGGGAAAAACTGGGGGTCTACGTCAATTTGGCGCATGACAATTTGGTGTACATAAAAATTTGGGGTACGACATTTTGGCGTACATAGCGATCTTGCACAAATTTGTTCAAAGTTGCAGCGGTCATAACAACAGTCGTTGAAACGCTCCCGTATAACAGTCTGTTACCTTGCAATGACTCTTGTTATGGTCGATGCGATTTGTTGTTATGACCATTGCAATTTGTTATGATCGTTGCAATTGCAAGGTCAACATGCAAGGTAATAGAACAATGAATGCCTGCCCCAACTGTGTTATACGGGACCGTTGCAATAACCATTGCAATTTTGTACAAATTTGTGCACCCAAGAGATCGGTATGTACGAGAGCGGCGAATTGCGTTGGACACACCAATTCTCGTCTGATCACTGCAGTTAAGCAACGCAATCCCAGCTAGTACTGACATGGTTGGCCGCTTAGGAAAACTGGGTACCGCTGGTATCCAAAAATCGTCTCATTAGTGTAGTGTCTGTGCAGTCCCTGCATCAGAACTACACTGTGGACGGGGCTCTAATGATCTTGTAGTTGAAGGGCCCTAAAACACCAACCAACCAATCGGTATGTATGCCAAATTTCCATGCGCCAAATTGACGTGATCCCGAAAACTGGGTACCACTAACACCCAAAAAAATCGTCGCTGTAGTGTAGCGTCTGTGCAGTCTCTAAATGTGAGTCTTGTGGGCCATAAAACCAATGAACGAACAAACGAAGACAAAAGGGTCGCCTTTAGTCGCAGAAGACATCTGATGCGCCATATGGACTTCTCATCAGAAGGAAGGTAAACTTGAGACATAATTCTTTCACGCCCGAGAAACTACTTACCTCTTGGAACCGTCCTCCACGGACACAACTACTGACCACCATGCAAGGCTGCCCCTAGGGATTCGTGGTTTTTAGAACAAGCAGTGTTAGGACTCGCACGCAACCTGTAGGTGTATGAATATCTGTAATATAGGATCCGTGCTATTTAGGATGGAAATGATTAATTAAGGTGTAGTCTTGCGGTTCTGTTTTCCCCTTTTAGCTCGAGTGCAGTTTTTGAGTCGTACAGGGGTTGTTTACCATTTTGGTACTGTAATTCGTCTTCTATTTCTTTTAAGGTTCGAGCACTCCTTGCAATTCAACGTACTAGATCCGATGGTTGCGATTGTTGAATTGCAACAACGCTCTTGAATAACGACTTTGTGCTAACGATTGAATTTTTAATGAGGCTTAAAAATGACGCAGTGGCGTAATGCATTCTATGAAACCGGCAATAACGCGATGACTTTTTTGTTATTCCTTCTGGTTAGAAGGGAAGAATCCTCCAGTAGTATTTGAAAAAGTGAACAGGACTTTTAATCTCAGTAATGCATAGACATCTGGAAAAATGAACTGCCTGAGCTTGAGAACATTCTTATACAAGTTTCAGCCATTGTCGGTGTCATTCACCATTGACATTTAGGAGTCCATGCAAATAATTAGGGAGATTGGTAAGACTGATGACGACCATTTTCAAATACTGTATACATGTCATTGTCAGAATACTCTGGCCAAAAAAATACGTTGCAAATTCAATTACAGTATCTAAAGAAATACGATTGTTGCGGAAGAGAAATTGCATACATCCATTAAAACTGAACTTTCCTTGTGTAAATCGGCGATTGCTGACTTCCCACTCCATTGCTTTTGTGGTGAAGAGTTTCATTCTGGAATGGTAAGGAAGTTTTATGGACCAAGAAGAAACTGATGAAGAATACATCAGAAGACATTGTTCTCATTTGATTGGTAGACAAGATGCTTGTGTGATGGGAAGTCTCGATGACTGGATAGATCCTTGCCAGGTCAAGGTCTTGGAACGAGAGAAAAGACTTCAAAGGCACCCTTTGTCGACTTGGAAATAAATCTCTGGTTCCGCAATGACCGCGGCTATATTTTTTATCCCTTAGTTGCGTATATCTAGGAAAAAGAAACAGCAGAAATAGAAAAAGATTGACAGGAATGTAAAGGCAAAAGAAGCGAAAGAGAAAAAGGGGAACATCGGTGCTCTACCAGTGAAATGTTAGAACGGGTGTTGTTGTTGATCTGACAAACACATAATTCACAGTCATACTTCTACAGTGTGGTAAATAACCCCATTACACGAACGTATGATGTGTGCGATAGCTTTACGTCACAGTACAACAGGTGTAAATTGTAGGTTGGCAAAATTCCCACCAGCTCCCGAAGAACTTGCCCCTCCCTCTTTATCCGGTGTCGGTTGACAACCTTAGCTATTCAGAAGGCCAACAAACTAAGCCAAACCGACATCTTCTCAACTTAGCAATAGTTCTCAAGTGGAATGTACATGGTTAATTTTGTGCACTGCTGACATAGTACGGAACTTGGCCTTTTACCTCGTGTGAGAGTCTCCCAAGTCAACTGTAGGATTGAACCTACACTCAATAACCATGTTAACAATTGGGCCCTCTACCAGGAACAAACCTGCCTAGTTTGAGTACAAGGTAAATAGACGCACTCTTCCATTTGGGCTACCGAGTTCAGCCAAACGACAGTTTCATGTTTATTTGGCAAAATTCTTAGTCCATCTTGTTATTGGCTGCTATTCATGGGGTAGAGAACATAAATTGACGTTTTATCTGTATTATTCTGTAGTTGAAAAATATTTTCGACCACGTAGTGCATTGGAAATCGTATCCTCTTCACACACTACTTTTAGGAATATCGATGAGATTACTGATGATGATAGGACCTTCGTTAGTCAGCTGCGGGAAGCTGAAGTGGAGATGGTAGTTAAAATCACAGTTTGAATTTATTATCATTTGAGGCGATCATTAAGGGAATATCAAGCCCTGTTCTGAAGTACATACCATCTGTCACGATTCCCAAGGCTCACGCAGAGAGCAGTTTGTCAACATTTACTTAAATATCCTCGCTGTCACGTTGGTTATACCTTGAGTGCTATTTGTGCAAGTTGCCAAGTGTAAGTTGACCATTCCATTTTCTGGAATTTTTGCAAATCGCGAGATTGGATGATAAAAAAAGTTGTTATTTTGTATAAAAATGTAGTTTAACCAATATGCATGTAGATAATATCAAAGCATGTTGTCACTCTTTGTGTTTGCCTTGCAGCTCAACTGATTGGTTGTTTGGGCATTTTTGAGAAACCGTAGATCGTATCTTTCAAGTCGACAGTTAAACCTGTTTGGCATTTGTGCATAATTAATTAAGAGTTGAAAGGCGGAAACTATCCATTAGTGCTAAGATCACCCTGTCACTGTTTTGAAGAACTGCTGGTGACTACCACAGTGCAATACAGTACGTGATACAGGTTCGATCCTGGGAGTATCAACTTCTTTCAGGTCTTGCATAAGGGAAAAAGCAAACAGTAGACTGCATACTGCTTATTGGTCTCCTGACGACGACCTCAGGATAAGGGCATGAGAAAAACCAGACCGAATTTGGGAGCAGGTATGTGAAGGAATATAGCGATACGTGCGGTGGGCGACTTCCTTTCCTTTTTGTCCGAAAATGGCTCTCCGTCGTCCTAGATGAGAATAGTACCTTCAGTTATGTGTTCTCGAGGGCTAGCCCTATGATATGATGGATTGAGGAAATGAGAAAAAAAAGAATTTCTCGAAAAATTTCCTGACAATCCTTCAGTCCTCCTGAATCTTCCTGCCACAGGCGGGAATAGGTCAAATTAAAGAAGAATAAACGGTTACCTTGTTGAATCAACTATTGACAGTTCAAATTTAAAACTAAACTGAAACCATCTTTAAATAAAGATGTGGTGTAAGGCACTAGAAAACGGGTCCTTTATGACTCCATTCCTGTTCTATCCGATTTGGATGGGATATCTCTTACGGAGAAGACGGACCCTTTTCTGGAATCGATAATCATAAAATTTCGTGAAGTTTTTAACTTGGAGTAGGTTCACCATTTCGAAGAAAATGACATTCTACAGGTGCCCCCTTTCAGGGTCACCAGTTAATTATGTTGTGGTATCCACCAGGTGGTTGATTGGTTGGTTGTAGGGCGTTGTGAATAGTTTTCAATTTGTATACTACTCTATTTTGTCAAAGAGGACTTTCATTTTCAAGGTCTTTCTTTTTTTCCAACATGAATTCTGATGTTTTGTACACCTTGGAGGCGTGTCCCTTTTTTCCCACTTCCGTCAATAGTTGTACCACTTAGTTCACGACCTTCATGTCACTTGGTTTTGACCCTGGCATTGTGTACGTACAGTATCTATCAACATGGTTCCTTGGTCAATTTATTTTAAAAGACTACTGTATATCTTCATTTTATAAATGTTGCCCTAATGCTAATTGAGTTACTCTGAAAGAGTTATTAAAAAGGTAAAGAGATTGATGACTTCAAGAACTGCATGGCTCCTAGGAACGGAGCCATACAGCCTCTGCCATACATGCCCTTAAAATCATTCAATAAGAGGTATCGCTTCGGCGGCTCAGTGGATTGGACTGAGGAGTCGGTGGTTGCAAGTTCGATCCTGAGAGCAGCGGCGAGAGAGAGAGCAGCGGCGAGAGACAGAGAGAGGCAGAGAGAGAGGCAGAGAGAGAGACAGAGAGAGAGAGAGACAGAGAGACAGAGACAGAGAGAGAGAGACACAGAGAGAGAGAGAGAGACAGAGAGAGAGAGACAGACACAGAGAGAGAGAGAGAGAGACAGACAGAGAGAGACAGAGACACACACACACAGACTCTCAGTGCGCCTTCTGTGGGATCGGAAGTAAAACTGTCACCTGTAAACCTTTCTGGACGAATACGTCCCCACCACCAAATTAGGCCGACGTTAAAATTGGCAATGAGTTGTTGCATTAGATCGGCAGTCGGCTGCATTAAAATACCGTTCAATAGGTCGCGCGTGTGCTCCAGTGGAATAAATGGACATCCGGCACTGCCATAAGCGGGGAAAAGGTTAGTGATGAGGACGAAAACTATTAAGTAAGAGTGATATGTTCCAATTTGCTCATGTTGTGTGTATGTAGATGGCTGTTTAGGCAATGGTCAGAATAGCGCGATTGCCTCATGAACTTCCTGGCCTAAGGCTAATGGAGGAAGAAAGAGAGAAGGTATATTTTCTTGAAGCTTTTCGTATAATGTACGAGGGTTGCACACCGTCTTATTTGAGCCTAAATAGACTTAAGGAACTCCAAGCTATCCATGACGACGATGGGTAGCTTAAATATAGACACAAAAGCAAATCATAGTACATTATGAAATGGATTTTTACCCAACTGCATTCAGGTGCCACTGTTCTGCATATTTTTCAGTTATCTTGACTTCTCTGTTATCGTTTGACATCTGAATTGCGTTCTTGCATGCGTAATTTCCTCTTAGTGTTGCTATAGCCTGATAGATGTGCCAAATTTGCGTCCGCTAAAGGTTAACTCTAACGGGTCTAATTATTAATTTATCAATGTGGAAATCCTGTTTTGATACACATAATTACCATAAATATAAGGGTTGCTGAGGAATGAGTTTGGTTTGTAACGTCGGCATCTCTACTAAGTAACTACTAACCTTTTCCCCGCCTATGGCAAGGTTGGGTACTCATCTTTGTCCCTCTCAATAGACACTTGGGCGATCCGTTGGACGGTATTTTTACATAGCCGGATGGCGACCAAAGCTGCAACTCCTATGCTAATTTATCGTCAGTCTACCGATCTTTGGGGCACTCCAACGACGCCAGGGTGAACTCCTACACCTGGGAATTTTGCCTCATCTATCTGTTGCATAGTAGAGAGGGTTCTTTTACGTGCAAATGACATTGTAAACCACACGGGGTCCACGGCTTTACTTCCTATCCGACAGAAGGTGCACTCGGGACCTTTCTTTCACCCGAAAGAAGGCAACACACCTCGATCCACTATTGAACCTAGAACCACTGACACAGTAATCTGCTGAAGGTAATTTACTGACACCAGGGGGTGAGCCCCTTAACTCTGAACTCTTTTGCCGATCAACTCCATGTATGGATTACTGGATTAATTTCATAGGTCGCGGGAGATGAGGAGGTAGGTGTAGAGGACGTAGGAGAGGGGAAATTTGCAGCACCCAACGTTCTTTACCAACCACCCATGTTGGTACTAACGTGGGCTTGCGCTGCTTAACTTCAGTGATCTCACTAGAACTGGTGTGTCCAGCGCAACTTGGCAGCACGAAGGGTTGTGTTACGTGCGAATAATACACCCAGGATGCCACAGTTATAGCTTTTTTTATCACCTGAAAGACACCACCTGCCTCGTCCAGGATTGAGTCTGCATCCATGGACCCTCGAGCCAAACATGCTATCTTTGAACCACCGAGGCGGGCCTAGGAGTGAAATAGGATATAAAAGCAATTTGTGAAGGAATCTCTTATTGTTTATCCTTCTGGTTAGCCATGAAGAACCGCTGTCCAGTCTGTGTCCTTCTTTCTTCACCCTGTTTGCCTTTCCACACCTCGCTTGTCTTTTGGAACCTTGAAATACCTGATTCGTGGATGCCTGTCCCTGCTGTTGTGAGGAACAGGGTTACGTCATGAGAAGCAAGATAACCAGCTCTTGCGTAACGGTTGGGTATGTAGGTAGTAGCTAAACATTTCGCATCATCTGCCTTATAAAAATTGAGACTGAAATGATTCAAGAATAGCCCTTGAAAAATACATTTGAAAATTTGAAGTTTAATCATGAGGCCCCATTGTGAAATGCTGCGGAGACGTGAATAAGTCCACTTACGATGGCAATGTTTGTTTTTATCAGTTTGGTCACAATACAGTCGCCACCTTCAAATGCACTCGGTAATGTCATTATGAAATTGCTTTTGTGCAACTATTGCAAAATTAATAAGTTCATCCTATGATGGAAAGAGGTTACGTGTGCGAGGTGAGTGCTCTTTATCCCCCCTCTCCGAAAAATCTGAAATCCAAAACATTTCAAATAAGACCATAATAACAGATTGATTATTTCTAGAGAGAATTATTAATATCAATTAAATTGGGTTTACATTTTCTATCTTTCCACTCTCCATTTTCAACGCTTTTCCAGGGTCCTTTTCACAGGCCGCCATATTTCTTTCTGTCATCTTGTCCTTTTTCTGTTTTGAACTTCCTATTTTGATCTATCTGACCTTCCTCAGTAATTGGAGTCGGTTACTCAGTTGGTGGCAACTAAACTTTTTTGAGGGAGTTCTTGACTCGCTGATTCAAACCTGGAATGATGAATCTTGAAATTAGAGGGGGAACTCCACGTGTGTCTCGCCGTCGGATGGGAAGTATGGTAGTCCAGTGTTGTGTGAATTATGCCACCACTGCGCCTAAACGTTTTTCAGAAGCTCCTTTCTTGTGAAAGGGCTAAATTTTTAGATTTGGTCATTACTTATACCCCGCCTGGATGACGCAGGAAGTGGCATGCTCGACTTTGCGTCAGTGGTTCCAGGTACCATACTAGATCTAGATGAGTTGGCTTCTTTCGGGCGAGAGACGCCCGAGTGCTCTTTCCGTCGGGTGGAAAGTTGTGGCCCCGTGTGGTGTAGGACAGGCCTGGTGTAGGATGTCATTTGCACCTACAAGAGCCCGCTCTACTATGCAACGGGTAGATAAGGCAAAATTCCCAGGTGTAGGAGCTCGATGGAGTGCCCCAACGAACAGTAGGCCGACGATAAATAAGCATAAAGGTTGCAGCGTTGGCCGGCAGCCGGTTGCGTCAAAATACCGTCCTGCATCCAGAAGGGAAAAGGGTAATTGCTTTTGATTTACGCCCATTGTAATAATCTAATACCGCGAACGTACAAAATAGAATAGTTATGGTCAGCCATTACTACATAGCTGTGTTGGCGTACAATTTTGGAGTTGTGTTCCATTTCTTTGTTTTTGGTGTTGCCGATTTCGAACTCTATATACTGTATACATATTTCTATTTTCTCTTTGCGTAAACACACGGAGATTGCTGATAGTCGTTAAATTTGGCATTGTCAAACGGATCGCACTGATAGCCAACTTTACTTTCGACCTAACATTATTGTTGTTGTTGAACGCCTTTTTGAATTGATTTATTGTGGAGACGCAATTAGAATATTAAGTATACCATAGCGAAGAAATGTCATTTTGTATCTTTATGATGGCGTATGTTTTGTAAAATATGTACATAACTCTATTATAGATAAGGTGTATCTTTTGCTTTATTTCGAGTTGCAAAAAATCATATTTTATATTATTTTTATTTAGGATCAATGTTGTGGATAAGGACGCTCCAACAGCGGTTGTCACTGGTGTCAGGGCAGAGCAAGATGGATCAGTGAATTCCAAAGGAGTTACCATAATATCAGCAGACAAAGATGTTACTTTGCGCTTATTTGGCTTTCATTTTACGACTGGTACCACAATTCGTCTTACTACAAGGATCGCCTCCCGTGGGGATCTTTGTGACGATTTTGTCTCAACAGAAGCGTTTGAAGTAAGTAGTTATGGTTGATTCGGGTTAAGGACTAAATTGTACACTTTAGCCTAATGAGTAGTAAAATCCATGAATATCTGTCAGCTTGTTACATCTTTACATGTTGCCGGTCTTATTTCGCGATTTTTAAGTTGATGTATGTTAAAAAGGTCTTTCAGCTGTTTATGAAGTTAAAGCGAACCTTGTGCTTTATTATTTAGTGAAGTTATCCTAAGGCAAAGCGCAAAATGAGGCCGCAGGGTGACGCAGCCCTGCGAAATTCTGCTAGCAGGCAATCAACGCACATTGAATCTCAGTTTTCAACATACTGGTTTGCAATTTGCATCAACTAAAATGGCTTTCAACGTAACACCAGTTCGGCAAACTTTACTACGTATTTCAACACTGCAGGAATGGTGCCTTGGCAAAGGGAAAACATTTAAGTGGGAAATACTGAAACACAACCAACGATTTTTTTATTTATTGATAATTACCAGCATATAAGGAATAATGAATGAAATACAGTAGGGGAAACGTGCCTAATATCGCACCATTCCTAAAATCACACCCCTTGATTTCCAAGTGATGCACGTGCTGTAACGTAATGGTCGTTGCCTAAATTTGTCCCTCCACCAACCAGTTCAGTCCTGAGTTGGAGGTGATGCACTGCAGACATGTTATGCTGAGTAGTTATACAACTTTATATTTTTTTAGACTAGTGAAATATTTTTCAATGTGAACTTCAACTACACATTAAAACAGAAAGGCAAGTAACAAAAACTTTGAAAGTTAATGAAAATATTGCTCTTGTTCCCAAGTTTTATTTAGGCTTAGTTTAAATGGACATTTTGTTTTTGTAAGCCTGTATGAAGCCATCATTGCTTTTGTTGAAATGTGCCTAATATCGCACATGGTGATTTCATGCCTTTCCTGGCATTCCTGACTGACTGTCCACATTACAATGAGAAATATTCAACTGATAAAGCTGGTGAGAAGTGGATCACTTGTACTATGTGCAGAGTTTGGTGCCATGAGGAATGCTCTGACCAGGGGCGGATCCAGAGGGGGAGCAATGCAGCAATTGCTCCCACCTCAGTACCTCAGTGGGGCACATATTTCAACTAATGCACAATTTCCATTGTTATACTGCCAGTCCAATCTGCAGTTGTCTAAACCACTGAAGATAGAAAGGACATTGTCTAATTGGCAGTAGAGGACTTATTGTAATTGTTAGCTAGATTTATACTAAGGGATTCTGAATATTTAAAAATATTCGGGGTGCACTTTTTTGAAGTGCTCCCCCCTTGATCCACCTCTGGATCCGCCCCCGGCTCTGGCACAGACAATTTCAAATATTTTGTTTGTGAATTTTGTTCATAACTGTAGAGAAACGTTTTTATTATACTAAAACCTCCTTACCTAAAGTTGGCCTGACTTATTATGACTTTGCATCTGATACTAAATTGTGCATTCCCAATATCTTACACCAGTTCTCAATATCACAATCCCTGTGCGATATTGGGAACACTTTTACCCATCTAGCAATATGGAGTTCTGTTAATTTTTCTCCCTAAAATTTATGTTCCTGCTTTCAAATAACATTATCAGTGAAAAACACATTAATATACTTGTCTGGGAACATATACCATCAATCACTTCCTATTTTTTTTTGCAATCCAGCAGGTTGAGAACGAATTTTCAAAATGGGTGCGATATTAGGCAAGTCTCCCCTATTAAATACCGGTAAATAAAAGTTACCATTGTTTATTTCAATTTCCTTGGCTACTTCTTCCCACTTCTCCGACTTCTCCAACTCTCTGCTTCGCACCGCTTCAATTACAGTAGTTTTTCCGCCGTTTTTTGTGGTTGTCACGCTAACTTAATGCAGGAAACTGTGGCGTGAGCACTGCGGTTCGCAGGGTCACGTGGTGCAGGAACTGCGACACGTCACGCTGCGTCGTAACATGCGCAACTACATACAGTCATATGAATCACAGATATTTGTGGTGAGTCGCCCTGCGTCACCTGCGGCGACTGCGTCTCATTTTGCGCTGGGCCTAAAGCTATGGCCACACTGGTGCGTCTTTCTGTTCAATAAACGCATGCGTCATAGCCCACAGGGTGTGGAACGAAAGACATGCGCTATTGCATTGGAATGTTCAACGTTCAAAATTGCATTCATCAACGTTCCGTTCCAAAGTGCATGCAATGTTGAAAGATGAAACAGAAGTGAAAGAGGAAGACGAAAACACACCAGTGTAGACATGTGCATAATTCCACATTATGATTGACTTAATATGCCTTATTGTATTGTTTTATTTATTCAAACAGTTATCACAGGATGAGTTGACGAGTCAGTCTGCAAAAGCAACAATTCACATACCAGATGCTGGTTCAGACGGTGTATATTTTATTTGTGTCAAAAATCAGACAGCGGAAATTTCTACATGGATATACCAGGGGAGCGACCCATGGATGGCAGTTAAGGCAGAAGGACGACTGTTACCTATGTGGTTACAAATAATTTTAATTTGTTTGTTGCTAACTCTTTCCGGACTTTTCAGTGGATTGAATTTGGGCCTAATGGCCATGGATAGAACTGAGTTGAGGATAATCGAAAATACTGGTACAGAAACTGAGAAGAAATATGCAAAGATAATTTCGCCTATTAGGAAGCTGGGAAATTACCTCTTGTGTACTCTGTTGTTGGGTAATGTTTTGGTCAACAGCAGTTTGACTATCCTGTTAGATGATTTGACGTCTGGAATAATTGCAATTGTCGGCTCTACATTGGGCATCGTGATATTCGGTGAAATTTTACCTCAGGCCATATGTTCTCGTCACGGTCTAGTGGTTGGTGCGCGCACTATCTGGATAACAAAATTTTTCATGTTGGTCACTTTTCCTCTGTCATTTCCTATCAGTAAGTTGCTCGACTTAGTTCTCGGAGAAGAAATAGGAAACGTTTATAATCGAGAACGACTGAAAGAGTTGATTCGAGTAACAAACGAATACCACGATTTACAAAAGGACGAAGTGAATATCATCAGTGGAGCTTTGGAATTAAGTAAAAAGTGCGTCAAAGATGTGATGACCAAGTTGGATGATGTGTTTATGCTTCCATACGATAGTACCATGGATTTTGAGACAATGTCGTATATCATGAAGCAAGGTTATACGCGGATCCCCATTTATGAAGAAGATCGATGCAATATTATCGCTCTACTCAATATTAAAGATTTGGCATTTGTCGATCCAGATGATAACACCCCTTTGAAGACGTTGTGTCAGTTTTATAACCATCCTTGTAATTTTGTTTTTGAAGACACAACGTTAGCAACGATGTTGGACGAATTTAAAAAAGGTTTGTGACCTCAGTTAATAATCTCAGTTAATGACCTCAGTTAATAAAGGGAAGGACAGGAAAATGATGGTTACGGTACACCCTGGGGGCGAGCTGGTGACAAAAGTGCAAGAGGTAAAGCCCTTAGGATCAGTGTTCCAAAGCAACGGGGAGATAGATTCGGATGTTACCAAAGAATCAACGGGGGATGGCTGAAGTGGAGACAGGCATATGAAAGGTGTGGTGTTCCCCAACCTGGGGGGTGGGGAACATAGCGGAAAAAAATGAGGGAGAGTAGATTGAGGTTGTATGGACACGTAATGTGAAGAGGGGAGGAGGATCTCGTTAGATCCATTACAGGAATCCAAGTGGTTGGAAGCACCCGGGGCAGGGGGAAGACCAAAGCAGACGTTGGAGCAGGCTGTCCGTAAGAATATGGTAGTGTGTGGGGTGGACGGGGATCTGGTGGGACATAGGCGAGAGTGGAGGGCTAGAACTCGCAGATCCGACCCTGCTACAGGCAGGATAAGGGTATGATGCTGATGCCCTCAGTTAATAAACTACAGTATGTACTTTACTAAGGGTTAGCTTAGCTGGAATCATTGCGGTGAAATGATGTGGAGTAGGGTAACTTTCCTGGTAGTTTTATTACGAGATGATGTGAGTGGAACTAGTTAATGGTTCCATCCTGCCCTTGGCCAGTGGTCTCTTTGAAATGAGAAGGAGTCATCCGTCATCTGTTGAGCTAGAAGTAAAGTAAACGGTCCCTTTTGGTGTTTAAAAAGTCACCGTCCCATTTCATACTAGGAAGGCGCACTTACGTGAGGCATTTCCACATCACTACGGTTGTTCAGTTTTTATGGACCGTGTTTTTAATTATGGTTTTAGTTGGCGTTTAACATAGCCCTCGTTTTATAATGAGCTTTTAATTAATGTCTTCATAAGTAAAGAGGTAGTTTTGGGTTTTTGACCCATTCTTCATTAAGGGAAGATCTGATGATAATGAAAGATGAAATCACTCATGTGCGGCTATTTTCACATGTTCATTAAATGAACAATTCAGGACGACATATTATGCCAATTAAGATTAAATTAAGTCAATATGCGAATCTCCTCATCCGTCGCATAGCGTTACCCCAAACGTCCAGTCTTTGTGTCGCATCTTTGTCCTCTGACGTTATTCATTAAGTTATGTTGTTCAACAAGTTTTTCTCCTTTATGGATTCAAGGGTGGGATATTCGGATCCCATCAATCCCTGCATGTCGTACGAGGTAACTTTCTCTCCCTTCTACCTTTTTGGCTTTCTATCGTGTCCGTTTCTGTTTGTCATTCTGCTTGTGTTGACTTTATTTCTCTGCATCTCTTTAAACTCTTCTATTTGTACTTCAAAATGTTAGGATTATGAGTCCTTGACCCAGCAATAGGTGTTAAAGGGCTAGGTAAAGGACTTCAATCTGAGCTTACGTGTGCATATTGCAAAAGCGGACTCCTAGTGGATTCAGGGCAAATTGAATCATGTTGTTTTATTGCCGCCAAACTTACCATGTTCGAAGAATTTTGTGTTGGGTGCTTATTAAAATTCCTTTTGCGTATTCTGTCAATGAAATTTTCGTATTAATTTTTTAAAGTTGGTCAAGGGCACTAAGTTTTAGATAATCAGATGCTTTGTTTTCATGAGAAAGTCTATCTCTTGAATATGCAAGAAATAATTGTTTATCTATTTAATATCATTTTTATTTTCCTTTTTCTCTAGAAGTCGTTATTTTATAATTATTTTAAACCATTTTATCGATTTTCACGTCGAAATAGTGTTGTTTAGTACCAAACACTGCATAATCAAATAAAATTCTCTGCTTAATTTTCTTACAGGACAGTCTCATATTGCAATCGTGCAGAAAGTGAATACTGAAGGGGAGGGCGATCCTTTCTATGAAGTGGTAGGTGTTGTTACCCTGGAAGATGTCATTGAAGAAATAATTCAGTCCGAAATTGTGGACGAAACCGACGTCGTTAGTAAGTCAAACATTAGTTTATGTGTTGAGGATGATGATTATTATCGAAAATGTTTCATAAAGACACCCATAGAAAGTTGCACTCACCCCAGTGTGGCACATGGTCGTAAAATGTCTGCAAATCGTGGGTGGACCATGCATGCAACATTTGTATGCGAATTGAGCTGAACTCTAATTTGATTTATTATGATCTATAACTAGCTGACAACCGACGTAAACTGAAACGTAAAGAGGCCCAAGTGAAACAAGATTTTTCAGTATTTGCCCAGCAAGGAGAAAATCATGGAGTTCAAGTATCACCGCAAATGGCTTTGGCTACATTCCAGTACTTGTCTACAGGTAGTTAAATGCAGTATTCATTTTAAAAATGTTACTTGGCGTACTCATTTCAAATATGACGTATTTTCGTAGCTGTTGAACCATTTAAAGCAGATCACATATCTGAAATAGTACTACGACGATTAATGAAGCAAGATGTTTTCTGCCAGATCAAGGTGAAATCGAAAGATGCTTTGATATCTCCTCAGACATTTATCTACCAGGCTGGTAAACCAGCCGATTACTTCATTCTTATTTTGGAAGGGAGAGCTCAGGTCACAATTGGTAGAGAAAGCCTTGTCTTTGAGTGTGGACCTTTTACATACTTTGGTATCCAGGCTCTCTCACAAATCTCGCCTCAAGGTGCGTATGGATACTAAAACTGTTTTGTAAAGCTTGTGTCGGATTCTTATAAAATTCGCCGTTGTCCTGTCGATTACGTGGGAGAGACACCAAGTATGCCATTTTCAGACGAGGAGGACTCTGGATTCAATGTAATCAGGTTCTTAAAAGTAATCGGGGTAAAATCTGGAATGGGATTCGTGGTTGTAGTTTACAGATTTCAAATCTTTTGCTTATTCACGACTGAGGCTAGACGTTGCTCAGCAAATTTTTTGACTTGGTGTGGGGGGAGGCTTACCTCGATTAGGGGATGTACTACTTACTTACAGCAGACTTTAGTGGATTTTTGGTAAATTTTTAAACTATTGTTTACTAATGTTGTTGTTAATTTTAGGCGAGCAACTGCCATCGTCGCTAGCTGCTCTTGGTTCAAGTCCTAGTATCAATGCAGCAACTACCGGCACTTCAAGTCCTGACATGAGTCGTAAAATGTCTCTTGTTTGTTTCATACCTGACTACACTGTTCGAGCTGTACAAGATCTCTTGTATATGAGCGTGAAACGTTCCCTCTATCAAGCTGCAGTTCGCGCTACTCTGATGGAAAGACAGCATAACTTAGATCCTAATGATGATCCCTTCAAACAGGTGGACAAGGTAAATGATGCCAACGAAACTTTATCTTTAGTGTAGCTATCAGCTGCCAAGGTGCGCCAAATAATTTGCTTTATTTTGCGTTATAGTGGCCACTTCTAACATGCACGTTGTAAATAATTATTGCTTTCATTGTTGGTTTTTTTTTTCTTTTGGACATTTTTATTAGTAAGATATTTGTATGTTTTTAAATGATCGGCTTTTACAAATTTCTTAGTTACTTAAAGAGTAGATTTTAACCCTTTATTAATTATCGGTTTGATTGATGAGTGAGTGTTGCACTAGAAGACTAACCATAACGCCTAGTGAACTGTTTGCTAAATTGTGTTCGTCATTCAGGTGTGCACACACAGGATATCCGTTGTCCGAGATATTCATTCTTTGTTTGGTTCCCATTGTGGTAGTTGTGTATATATCATATATATATTTTGAGTTTCACCAATTTGAGCACCATCTAAAAACGTTACATAGTTTCTATTTTTAATTATTTTTTGTTATATGTGGTGGTTCGTCGTTTTGTACATAGCTTGTGATATGTGAATCTCTTAACAGTTTTCTTTTTTTTTTTTTAACCAATTTCTTTAGAGTTTTCATTAGTATTATTGATGCATGGTGAAAAGAGAGTTGAAATAGCGAGATTGTATGCCATTTTCATTTAATATGTACAAACGCTAAAGCTAGTCAGTCCAAAATGCAAAATTCTTTGAGTGTAGTTCAAAAAAATAAACTGCAGTAATGTGAATTTTAGCTTCTGTCTACAGGGGTCAGAAATTGATGCCTGTTTTGTCAATTTGGTTGTAACCCGCTGCTTTTAATTATTTGAAAAATATGGTGTTTAGGACAAATCGAAATTATGTGTAATTGGCATATCCTGTGAGAGAAAGTGCTTCGTAGTTTGGTACCATGCCGTTGCGCACGTGAATTTGTACTGAATTCCTCCTAACAGTGCTTAGGATGCTTGCCTTTTAACATTTGGGTTAATATGCTGGCCTATATAATAATAATTTTGTTTTGATATCTATGTTGTCTTTGTTAAGCTTGATGTTTTTACAGTTTCACAGTGAGTCCCTGGAACGTTTGGCAGGCATACTTAAAAGGGGCGGGCCTGGCAGTGCACGAAGTAGTGCTCGATCTTTTGCCGAATTACCAGCTTTCTCTTCTGGGCCATTCCATATGACGTCTGTCACATCGCCGTTAGCAGCTCCACCAGTCAGAATTGTTTCTAAGGAGAATGTTCGTAATCGGGCTTTGAGTCAACCAGAAACAGCCTCGTATAGTGAAGGAAACCACAATTATATATCGGCAAGCAGTAGTATAAACAATGGAACTACTCCCATTACGGTTAAACCAAATTTGCAAGACGTGGGTAAACATAAATCTTCTAGTTATGTTGTTGATGTTCCAGAAGATGTTGGCGATGACGCATCGGAGTCGTATAGTAGTTCTCAAGTGCAGAATGGGCAAATACCATTTCATAGTCAGGAATCAACCTTATAGCGTCGTTTTGTAATCTATTGATGATGAATTTCCTGTTTGTTTTTCTCTTTCTCGATCTTTCTTTGCTGTCGTCATCGTCACCACGCCATGGACGTTGTCCGAGAAGAGCGTGTGCAAGCAATGTGGCTGTGCAGACATTGCTATGATGTTGTGCAAGACACCTTGATTGTCTTGCAAGCAGGAAGAGCACATTGCTAACTAACTGATTGTAGTTTAGTAGATGATATTGTTACAGTTTTCAAATAGTACAAAAAGCCTTTTGGACTAGCCTTGTTCTTCTTCTTCTTCAGATCGAGTATAAATATACAATATAAAATTATTTAGAAACGGGTGATAGCTTGTACATGTGGTGGTCCGTTGATGCCATAAATTTGGATTTAGCACAGAGAAGTAGATTAATTAATTTCCTGTTGTTCTTGTAGAAAAAATTAAATACTATTTGGTGTGGTGTATTCAGGTGTGTGTATGGCCAAAGTTAAAGAATTGCCGATTGTCCTTCCCCTCGCCTCAGAGTAGATGGTTACTTACCCATGATTGTGTCCACCACACTTGTGTATGTACGTTAGTAATGTAGTTAGTTGTTTAAAATACTAGAGTTGTTTTTTTTTTGTGATAACTAAATTAGTTATCATTACTCATGTAAATTTTACTCGACTATATTCATATGATCTTGCATAATAGGAAGATTACAAAAGAAATTATAGTATATGTTTTCAGAGAAAAATCCATTATTGAATCCTTTATAGGAGAATAAGTTAATCCATTCTTGTGCCTGGATTAGAGTATCCAAATGTAACTTTACAGCCTTATGTCAATTCTTCTTCTTTTTTATTCAGTATATAATATACATATATAAGTTTTGTTTTGCATTATTTTGAAAATACCTGCCTTTTAAAATGACCCACTACTTTTTCTTCTTCCATTTTTAAATTGTAGTTTTGTAGGGATTTGTAGGGTTAATGGTGATATTTGATTCAGGCGTCATCTAAGGAATATTTTATCATGCGTGAAACTACAAAGAAGAGCAAAATTGTAATTTTAAATAATGGCTACTTTGTAAAGTTGACAGAAGATTATTTTTTAAGACAAAAGTGAGAGAAAATTGATGATTGTTGCGCTCGGTTACCATAATCAGTGGTTGCACATATTCTCTTTATATTTTGATAATAATAAGCTGTTAGATTTATGTAAAATAGTTTTTCATCATATTATTACTTTCAGAATTTCCACCAAGTTTCAGTCAATTTCCTTTTTCTGCAGTCAAAATGCTGTAAATTTTTTTATTCTAGATGCTGTTTGGTGCGTTAGTAGATGGTTATCCTGTTTTTTTTTGGGATAGTTTGCACACCCCCGATACTTGGTACCCATTGATACTTGGTGTATTACCACTGCAGAAACAAATGTCTGCTGAATTTTTTTCTGTAGTTCCTTTGAGGAAATGTTGCCCATCCAGAGGGACTAAGATGGGCACCCGACCCTGTCATAGGTGGGGAAAGGGTTAGTGGTAGTTCCTTTGGGAAAATGCATTACCTAGTGTATTTTTTTTTACTACACTCTTGATACAGGCTGATGTTCTAAGTGACACGAACCTGTAGGATATAGTTGTAACACACTGCCTCAGAGAAAATGCCACACCATGACGACATACACAACTGATGTTAATCTTGAAAGTATGTACCCAGTGGCCAAATCTGCAGGGTGCAGTGCCGGATTTACCATTACGCTAATTAGGCTGAAGCCTAGGGCCTCAACATTTAGCGGGCTTCAAAACTGAAGAAAAGGACCTCAAAAGGGCTTGGAAAGGGCCTCAAAATTGAAATAGCCTAGGGCCTCTCAATATTCAAATCCGGCACTGTCAGGGTGACTAGTTGGTTGTAGAATCACCATGGTGGTTCCTGGCAGCTTGAGGTATCGCTGTCCATGTGGTAGTTTGAGGATATGGGAGAGCATCACGTCCCAGTGATTTTTGACTGGAGAGAAGTTTTGAGATCATGCTGCCCAAACGAGAACATTCACGCCTTTCAAAGCCTGCGTACCGATTATAACTACTTGTTACTCAACAGTAACAGCAGGATAAGTTCGACTCCTGACTGTTACTTGGGATCGTTACTTGTGTGACAAAAGTGAGATTCGTTACTAAACATTACATTGTGTCATTCATTATGCCAAGTTTACTGTTAGAGGTGGTGTTTGCACTAGATGAGATGATGACACGCCTGTCTGGATTGATATTGGAACACCCATATCTCCTTTGTTGTGGATTGTGGGACCCACTACTGCTGGCTGTAATATGTTCATCTAGGTGACTAGGGCGCCTAGACCCTCTATAGCAGCGGTCTTCAAACTGTGTCGCGGGAGTCAAAATGAAAATTCGTTAGCAGCGGCAACATATACTTTTCTAAGGCAAGGCGCAAAATGAGGCGAAGGTGACGCAGGGTGTAGCAGCCCTGCAAAATTCTGCTAGCAGGCAATCACTGCACATTGAATCGCAGTTTTTCACCATACTGGTTTGAAATTTGCATCAAATAACCAGAGAACTCTGCCCCGCTTTTTGTTATTGTCACACCAACTTCACGCAGGAAACTGCGGCATTGGCACTGCGATCCGCTGGGTCACGTGGCGCAGGTACTGAGTCACGTCACTCTGCGACGATACAATCGTGTGAGCCACAGAAATTTATGGTGAGTCACGGTGCGTTACCTGCGGAGACTGCGTCTCATTTTGCGCTGGGCCAAAAGGTGGGATGGGGGTCCCCCAAAACATCTTATAGTTCTAAGGGTTCCTCGAGTCAACAAAGTTTGAAGACCACTGCTGTATAGCAATCCAGATTCCTTTCTACCTACTGTCTCGAAATTCTACTAACATTGTCCCAGCGCTTTGAATTTCTGTCGTGGATCTAGGGCTTTGAGTTTCTGTCGTGGACATAGGGACCAACCGGCCGTGGGAATGTCTACCATAAAGTCCCTCATTAACAAAAGTTTCCCGGGGTTCTCGATGGCGTCGTCTAGGTGTCTTCACTACTCAAGGCTTCTAACGAAAACAGCAGTGCAGCGTTGACTGTGTTGGGCTTTGGGAAAGTTCAAAAAAAGTTAGTTCCACAGACAGGCTTTTCCCCCTTTCTGTCTCATTTACTACTGACGTGATAAACTGGGAAATGCAATCATGAGACGGACCTTTCTAGTTCTAGTTGAATACACTGCAAGCAGCCGCAGCGGCATCACTAAGGGGGTGCGGGCTGCACCGGGTGACACCATTCGCACTATGAGAAATGGGGTGACACCAAAGCAGAAGAAGCGGCTTTTTTCGGGAGAGGGGGTGACACCATGGTGTCACCTCACCGGGTGACGGCACCACTGAGCAGCCGTGATAGGCCAAATTGGCAGTGGAGAGAATAAATTCTCATTCCTAACAATTGACTCATTCAAAATCCCCCAAGGAACCGGAAGCATAGCATCTATTCCGTTATATATAGCCTGCCCACTATAATGGCACCTTCTTGCAGAAAGTTCATCACCTTATCCTCATCAAGAGCATTCCATTGCCGAATGACCCTTGGAAAAATGGTCTGTTCGGGCCCTGATCTCCTTCAATTTGAACAAATGATCATTTCTCCCCCTATATTCTGCAAAGGATAACCTGCCATCTAGAGAACCAGGGTCGGATCTACATAGGGACTAATAGGGCTTAACCCCTGGCCCCCCACAAAAATTGAATTATCACAAACTTGTAATACTTTTTGATTAACAATGAGCACTTATATAGTAAAAATAGTTAACATTAATAATGTAATAATAATGATTATTTATACTATTATTCATTAGATTTTAATCAATGTGACATTATTGAACTTTAATAAGCCCTAGGCCCCGAGCAACCAAGATCCGTCCCTGTGCGGCCAAGTTGCGTTGGACACACCAGTTCCCGTTAGATCACTGAAGTTAAGCAGCGCACACCCACGTCAATACCAACTTGGGTGGTTGGTAAAGAACGTTGGGTGCTGCAAATTAACCCTCATCCTCGTCCTTTCACCCACCTCCTCATCTCCCGCGGGCAGCCTCCTAAGGGGTTGACCTGTTATGGCTGCCTGGCTTACACCCCAACCCACAAACTAATCAAATTGAGAACCCTGGTAACCTATTTTCAGCAGTCTGATAAACAGACTAATGCTGTCGGGTACCCGCCTCTGACATAGTGAGTCCCACTCATTTGTTTCTACTTACCTACTATATCCCGTAATGTGCAGAGTGCTGCAAGTGTGGCATTTTCTTCACGAAGCAGTGTATTTAGTAAATAAAATAGTAGACTTGTTGGTGGGTCCTGCTCTAATCTTTCTCTTCCACAGAATTCGTAAAAATAAGCAATATTCATCATTGCCAGCCCTGGAAATGTCAAGACTTTCAGCTGCAATGAAAGAAATACTTTGTAAAATATTAAGAGACCTTTCTTAAAAACATGTGCAGTAAAGATTTATAATGCTGTTGTAAATGGCCATATGGTAGACGTTTAAATTAACACATCAATAATAAAAAGAAAGTAGCACTGCACAATTAAGAGAAAATGAATGGCTATCCGGTTTTTTTCATGTTGTAAAGCGACTTGGGGAGAGTTTGTATTGCTCTCCCCGGCTTCGTGGAGAACAATGATGGGTAAAAATTTAATAATTAACATGAGACTGGGGGCAAGACCCCATACAGATGGTTGGGGCAACCATCTGTATGGGGTTTTTGTCCTGAGATAGGAAGGGTCATGTTGGACGTTAGGCGATTTTAAACTTGAGGTTAATTTTATTTTGATAATCTTTTGTGATCTAATCTTTTCATAGTTTTTTTTTGTTCCAGGATTCACTCTTTCCCCCTATTTGAAACGAAAAAATATGAAGCTATTATAAGTTGGTTATTATCTGAATTATTATTGTTGTTGTTATTGAAGAGATCCATGCCAAAGTTCAGCTGTGAAATAATGATTTGTGATATTTTTTAGTATTTACAAAAATATTCTGAATAATATTATGTGGAAGTTTAATTCAGATTTTTCACATGGGTTGTTGGTTTTATAATGGACTAAAGGTTGTTTCATCCGGTAGAGAATGTAAGTGATATACATTAACCCTTTACAAATTATTTTAAAATATGAAATTGCTTGTATCATAAACTAATCTGTACAAAATGGGAAGAGTTTATAATAGGTTTCTAATTAGTTGATTTTGAACGTAATCTTAATCACGATTGGTATAATTATGTGATATTTGCCCAACAGCTTTTTCAATTTTAATTTTTAATACATGGCTTCTTAAACTATAGGGCTCGAATATATTTCTGGGAAAAACAAAACCCTTAGGCCAAAAAGGTCTTTGGCGGCAAAATTCTGAATTGTAAATTTGAAATTTAACAATAATAAACTGTAAATAGTCTAATTCCTTTAATTCAAATACAATAATAATAAAAATATTGTCTCAACACTGCGATGTCCTCATGAGCAAATGTAAAAAATATATTTAGGGCATGTTCATAGCAAGAGGTATTTGAGCAACGTTTTCTTTTACGGGTGGCAGAACAATGTAGCCTAAGGGCGGTAAAATCGTAAATCCGTCCCTGCCGGCAGCACACTTAACTCTTGAACTTCAGGCTCAATCCTGGCTCTAGTGTAGTTTCCTTCAGGTAAGAGGGGGCGGCAAATTGCGTTGGACACACCAGTTCTCTTCTGATCACTGAACTTAAGCAGCGCAACCCCAGTTAGTACTGACATGGGTGGCCGCTTGAGAAAACTGGGCACCGCTAGTATCCAAAAATCGTCGCATTAGTGTAATGTCAGTGCAGTCCCTGCATCAAGATTACACTGTGGACGGGGCTCTAATGGCCTTGTAGTTGAAGGGCCCTAAAACAAGAAACAGTTCAGGTAAGAGGGAGGGGAAAACAGTGGTCCTGATAGTGTGCCTAATGTCACTCCTGCCCATAAAAGAGTTCCTTTTTACATACTTGAAGCGAAATTGTAGGAGTTTGCACCTTCTGCCCTCTGTTGATGCATGATCTTCAGAGCTCAAGTGTGAGGAAGCAACAGAGTCTGACTACATTTGTGGACCTTGACAGGGGTCAGGGCAAGCTGGTGGTTTCGCAGGGGAAATCAATACATCTCCGCAACATCAAAAATTCTAATATCAAAGTTACTTAGGAAGTTGATAGTGTGGGGCCCTTTGAGCGTTGGCGTCGAAACCTTACGTGTTAGGCGGGCCTGCCAGAGGTGATGAACTAGTTTTAATTTGAAGAGGAGGGCACGTGAAATTATAGTTTAAGAAGCACTGTGTTTTTACTATAATTCTATGTCCTTAGATTAGAGAAGGTTACAGAAGATACGACGATACACTGTTCCTCTGCACAATTTACTGTACACCAATGGTTCACAGTACTAATTATTTACGTAATGATGGTTTTGATGTTATTTTCTTCGAATTCTCTAATTTGAATGAAATATTGATCAGAGTGAGAGAGGATCGTATCTAACCATATACAGTACATTGTGTACTGTATGTATACAGTGTAGTACCTTGTGAAACAGTAGAACCAAAATATTGTTTCATTTTTATTGTATAATAAATGTGGAAAGAAAATTTGAATTTTTTCAAAGTATTTGATATTCTGATATTGTATGCTACCTTTGATTGGAAGCCAGGAATCTTAAATTAGTATGCATTATTTACAGTATTAACTCAATGCGTTTATCAATTATATTTTCAGGTTCATCTCCGGTATTTCGACATGATTTGATGAGTAATCCAATTTAATAGACAGTGTTGATGTGCTACTAATACTCTTCCCAAAAATTTAGTTGTTTGGAAAGGGTGGCTTTATTATTGCTTTTATGGATAAATAATTAATTCGTAGAGTTTTCCGATTCCTAGAACGGTCCTGATTCAGTTGACCACCTACTCCCTCAATCCCTTAACCCATTCTAAAAGTGCCTCTAGCTCACATTAGGGTAAACCTGTAAGCCAACATAGTCTCAATGTAATAACACCTGGATGATGTCATCAAGATTCTTGATCCATTAACCCAACTGAGTACAGTCCCTGGCCATATTAATGTGACCATTAGACATTTTCTGCATTTGGATACAGTACTTAGTGATTCAGCTGTTGCACACCCTTTTTGGCAGACCGTCATCCAGGGTGTGCACAAAATTGCTTCTCATGATTCATAAGCAGAGCAATACAGGGGTCTTTATGTGGGTCCTGGGGCGGATGCTGATGACCATCAGGTTGGCCCACCAGCCAGAAGACACCGGCATTGCTGTTCCCTCGTCTGATCTCCTTATGATGGTGTGGCAGGTCAATGGCGGTCCCACTGGTTTGCAGCTGGACAGTGACGTCACTAATGGGGTGCGGGACGCCCCGGGTGACACCACTCGCACCATGACAAAACGGGTGATACTAGAGAGATTGAAGGGAGAGGGGTGACACCATGGCGTCACTACACTGGGTGACGCCAACCCGTAGCGATGTCTCTGCAGCTGGATATTAGCTGGTGGTCACATTAATATGGCCAGGGACTGTAACTGAATTTATAGCGTTGTTTGACTTAGAGTTAGTTTGACTCAACGGGTGGAGGAGTCGGCTAAGCAGCCATAATGGACCAGACCCGCTGCTCGCGGTTGAGTGGGGGTAGGTGTGGGAAAATTAGCAGTACCCAATGTTCCCAACCAACAACCCATGTCGGTACTAACTTGAGTTGCAGTGCAGTGTTGATCGGTATATTTACTTCAGGTACGGCAGGATACCCCCACCCTGTCTAGGGAGCGGCGAATTGCGTTGGATACACCAGTTCTCGTCTGATCGCTGAAGTTAAGCAGCGCAACCCCAGCTAGTACCGACATGGGTGGCCGCTTGGGAAAACTGGGTACTGCTAATACCCAGAAATCGTCGCATTGGTGTTGTGTCGTTGCAGTCTCTGCATAAGAAGGGGTTCTAATGACCTTGTAATTGATGAGCCCTAAAACACCAACAAACAACAACCCGCCCTGTCGTGGATGGGAAATGATCTGTTAGGCAGAATAATTGGGCGTTTTGGAAGGTACAAACCTAGGACTCAAACTACGCATGTTGTTGGTTTATAATTTTTCCACGAATTTTTTTTCTCTGCAGTGAACTAACTTATTACTTGAATAAAATTGCCTTTATTTTGTAGAATTGCCTATCCACAGGCAACTTTATCTTCCACCATTATTACTATCTATCGAAGAGGCAATAATTTGCTGCCGCTTCATGGAAGTTGAAAGTTAAGTAGCTGGAAGTTAATAATAGGACAACTTTTCGTGAAATACGAATGAAATTTTTAAGATTTTAGACTTATTTTGCACCCTCGTCAGGAAACATAACCACTCAGGCAGTTCTCTACTGTGTATGCATTTTTATCTCACTAACGTTTCCAGTAAATGATATCTCCAGTCAGTTACCAGAACGTCCACCTATAACTTGTTTGAAACTAGTAGTTAATGTCACATTTGATGTCGTTTTGCCCCATCATTACATTTTTGGGAATTGGGGAGTTATTCATCGTTCATTTGATCATAAGCATTACTTGGGAACCAGATTGCTGTAAAATGTAGTCCTCCCCTTTGGATACCTCCTCCGTTAATATACTCAAGGCCCTGAAAATACTTTATGCTGTCCCTCAAAAAAAAAGATATAGTCAAATTGAAATGTACAATAGTAGTCAAAAGTTTCCAACGCCCATATTGCCCAATTGCTGAAAGGCATGGGGAGGGTAGACTTGGAAGGACCAGGTAATAAGGCGGAAGTTGAGGTGGTCTAGAGACAACGAAGGTGGGGAGCTAACGAGGATTTATTTCTTAGGTCACTTAACATCGGGTTCTTTACTATTGAGGATACGTTACAGACAGCAGGAACTCCTATGAACTCCTCTGTGGAGGGTGACATTGTACACACCACATGGGTTTTACTTTCCATTCTGCAAAAAGTACACTTGGGGCTTTTCTCTCTCTATCTCTCCTAAGGATTAAATTTGCACACCTAGACTTAAAGTGAATGGGGAGATAGACTTGGATGTGACACGTAGAATCAATGGGGGTGGCTGAAATGGAGACAGGCAAGCGGAGTCCTGTGTGATAGAAGGGTCCCAATCAAGCTGAAAGGGAAGTTCTACAGGGCAGTGGTTAGGCCAGCTATGTTGTATGGATCGGAGTGTCGGTCAGTAAGGTAGAGCCACGTCATTAGAATGCAAGTGGCCGAGATGCGAATGCTGCGGTACACGAGTGGCGTGTCGAGAGCTGGTAGAATTAGGAATGAGTACATTAGAGGTAGCCTGTGGGTAGTGGACATGGCAGAAAAAATGAGGGACAATAGGCTGAGGTGGTATGGACACTTCATGAGAAAAGGAGAGTAGGAGCTCGTTAGGTACTTGCCAGGAATGCAGGTGGTCGGTAGCACCCGGGGGAGGGAGAGACCGAAGCAGACTTGAGAATAGGTTGTCCGTAAGGACATGGCAGTGTGTGGGGTGGACGGGGACCTGGCGGGAGAGAGACGGGAGTGGAGGGCTAGAACCCGCAGACCCGGCCCTGCCACAGGAGGAGTAAAGGTATGATGATGATGAGACTCAAAGTCAAGCACGATTCTGAGGCGGGCCAATGGAATGTTAGGGCGTAGTAGTTCTATGTTCGCGGTGCTGTCCCGACAATTTCCCCTTCTTCATTCCAGCTGCAATTCTACACTAACTGTATGGTGGTAAACTAGTGGCAGTAGTAATAGTATAGTGTAGTATGGAGCATCTAAATAAATTACGAACTGAGGCTGTTCTAGATTATGCTAGTGAGGAAATATTTTTTGCATATCAAGGTTGTCAAGGGTTGGTAAGTGGAGATTTAATTTAATCAGTGTCTGTAATAGACGGGCCCGCTTTTTCTTTCAAAAAATTGTAAGGAAGGATGAGATTCTCAATGGCTTTGAGCTTTAAAGTACATTTTGTTGTTCACGAAATAATTTGCATTTCTTAATGTGACTCATTCAAAATCATTTTGTAGAAATAATTTTATCCTGAATCTATGTCTAGGTTACCCGCCTCTGTGGCGCGCTTGGTAAAGCGGGCTTCACAACAGCAACGGGAACGGCAACGTAAAACGTATTTTGTGCAGAGGGGAGGGGCGACGGGTACGTCATATGGTGGAGGTGCACTCCTATTGGTCAAACGGCTTACGTTTAACGGGAAAGTTGAATTTTTTTCTACTTTCCCGGTCGTTGCCATTGCCGTTCTCGTTCCCGGTGTTATTGTGAAGCGGGCTTAACTGCGCCAGTAATTTTCGGTTTGATACTGAACCGAGATGGGTTTGCTTCTTTCGGGTGAAAGAGAGAGGCCTGAAGTGCGCCTTTCCGATAAGAAGTAAAACCGAGGTCCCGTATATGGTGTATGATGGAATTCGCACATGAAAGACCCCTCCCTACTATGCAACGGGTAGATGGGGCAAAATTTCCAGGCGTAAGAGCTGGCGTCGGTGGAATTCCTCAAAGAACAGTAGACCGGCGATAAATAATCATAGGGGTTGCAGCTTTGGTCGGCAACCGGCTGTGGAAAATCACTGTCCAATAGATCGCCCTTGCCTTCAGAGGGACAAGATGGGTACCCGACCCTGTCATAGGCGGGAAAAGGGTTAGGAGCTGCTACCCGTTGCATAGTAGAGAGGGTTCTTTTACGTTCAAATGGTATTGTACACCACACGGGACCTCGGTTTTTCTTCTCATCCGAAGGATGGCACATTCGGGACGTACACCCCTGATAGGAAATGTCAATGGAAGATGTGACGGGGATCTAACTGGCTTTATACATAGCCATAGTTCTCCTGCAGACAAGAGCATCCTCTCACCAGTGGTTCTCAAACTGAGGTCTGCGGTCCTCTGGGGAACCACGAAATGGTTTCAGGGGAACCGTGAAGGGGTCACTTAGTTGCCATGCTCCTATCCCATTAAATGTACGTTTGATGACTAAGATTTACCATTTTCTGAATAAATAATTGTCAAAAGAAGCACTGCTCTACGCCCTCCAGGTAATCATGTTGCTCTCGTAATCTGAGTTCAACTCCTGGCCGAAAAGGAAACAAATGATTCCAAGTAAAGCACAAGAAAATTCTTGAATGTTGTAAAGAATATGAGATTTTGCATCACTTTAATATATGATGGGTGGAGCTGGCTTCAAAGGGTAGAGTGTGACCCCCATTCATTTCACTACGCTTTGCTGTTGTTTTAGGGCCCTTCAACTACAAAGGTCATTAGAGCCCCGTCCACAGCATAATTCTTATGCAGAGACTGCACAGACACTACACTAATGCGACGATTTTTTGGTTCTTAGCAGTACCCAGTTTTCCCAAGCGGCCACCCATGTCAGTACTAGCTGGGGTTGCGCTGCTTAACTTCAGTGATCAGACGAGGACTGGTGTGTCCAACGCAATTCGCCGCTCCCTTTACGCTTTGCGTCCAAACATTGCTGCCGAGAAGACCGAGTAGATAACAAGTGGAAAGGCAAGAAGAGGTCGCAAGGATAAACTGTTGGACGATGGTTGCCGCCCCTGAATGCCCCAAACGCACTTTAATGCCTTATTAATACTGAAAGTGGGAACATAGCAACCTTAATGCCATAACTCTTTTAGCAATATCTTTAATATACGATATTTATACGGATGCCGTACCGTTTACAGGGGGCATTTATGAGTAATGAGCTCGTTGTCCGGAAGCAATTGGTCTAAAATCGATATACCCCCTACTACTCCCAACAATCTTGAAAGATGACTAATGCCAAACACTCCTCGAAAAACCAGAGCATTTCTAGAATTTGCATTCATAGATTAATAATTATGAAAGATAAGCAGTCTGCTGGATATTTTCAAAATAAATTATAGCATGCACATGTTGCCAACCTTTTTAAGTTATGTATTCAAGCGTGCAGCATCTCTCGAGAATTTTAAAGTGTTTTTTATCATTCTAATTACTCCTTCATTATTTTATAAGAGGGGCATAAAACGATCATTTCTTCAGGGACATCGAGAACCTATACTACTCTAGGGCAGTGGAAGTCACAGCCTATGTGTGCAGTTTGAAATGTATGCATGACGTGTAGCCCTTTTAGTGCCTCTTTAATACAGAAGTGACAACCCGAACTCTTTTATCAACTTCTTAAATAGACAGTGTGCATTTATTGATTGATTCTCTTTATGATAAAATAGAGCACTAATAATATACGTTTTGTGTCTGAATTCTGTTAGTGGTCACCAATTGGACAGGTTTTCAATTAACGACGATGAAAATTGTTCTGTCATTATCTTAAATCAATTATCAATTGTCTAGAGTTGTCTTGAGGTCAGTTGTCCAGTGTTAATGAGGACTCAGACTTGGATGTAATCCGTAGGCTGCGTTTGGGATGGAGGTAGTGGAAACAAGCCAATAAAATTCTGAGGGATCGGAGAGCTCCAATCAAATTATGGGGGGGGGGGGGAAGTCGTACTGGTCAGGGGTTAGGTCAGCTATGCTGTATGGGTCAGTTTCCTTTTTTGAAGGTAGCGCGTAAAAGCCATAAAATTAGGATGCAAGTAGTCGACAGGAGTACTATAGCGTCTTATACAAGATTCACCCTTGCATTATTTGCCCTGTAGAAAAGGGGCGAAGAGGTCTTTAACAGCCCCTTCACCTTTAATTACAATAATTAAATGGCGAGAGGGTTGGATAATATTATGCATATCCTTAGTGTATCATATTTTATCAAAATTACCAAGGGTAACTTTATCTGATTCGATTAGAAATTCTTAGTTTAGCAGAAGAATAATTTAAAAGTTTAGTTCAACAAATACGAGGAAGATTTGGGCGATTTAAATTGCAATTAGGGGCCTGCATCCTTTATATTTGTTTACGGAAGTTGGAATTAGCATCACTGTTTAATGGAATATGTTGTTTCCGGCAATGCTTCTTACTTTTAGGCAATATGGTTGATTTTGATTAGAGGTACAAGGTGGTTTCTATTAAATAATAACAGCCATGACAGATTAATATGTACATTACTCCATACTACAGGCCTTCAAGACTTCATTTGAAATTAGGCAGTAGCGTCACTAGGGGGGTGCGGGGGTGCTGGCCGCACCGGGTGACACCACTCACACCATGAGAAATGGGGTGACACCAAAGCAGAAGAAGCGGCTTTTTACGGGAGAGGGGGATGTGACACCATGGTGTCACCGCACCGGTTGACGCCACTGGCAGTAGGCGGACCCCTGTGTGATTATTCAAAAAAGGCGAGCCTCTGCATTTCGGAATTTACCGATCTACATGAAGTGCCAAATTTACTTACTAGGCTCATTATGGGACTACAGGTAATTGGGGGCACCAGGAGTAGAGGTAGACCAAAACGGACGTGGGAGCAGGTGGTGCAAAGGGACATGGAGGCATGCGGGGTGGAGGGGGACCTGGTGGGGGATAGGCGGGAGTGGAGGACTAGAACCCGCAGACCCGACCCCGCCTCAGGTGGGATAAGGATGTGATGATGATGTAGTGCTAAATTTACCCGCCTTGGTTACACAGGTTCTGTCAGTGGTTCCAGGTTCGGTCTTCGATCCTGGACCGAGGTGGATGGCTTCTTTCAGGCGAGAGAAAGGTCCTCAACGCGCCTTCGGATGGGAAGTAAAGTCGCGCTCCGAGTGGAGTCTGCGATGTCACCTAGGCACCTTAACGAACCCTTATTGCATGGAGTATGTATGGACTTCAGTGGAGTCCCAGTAGTGTCTGACGCCTGTGTGCAAGACATTATTTGGCGCCCGTATTCCAGTCCTCTCGCCTAATACAAAATCGCTGTATAAAACAAAAGTAACACTAATAATTTGGAGAAAAGTAATATATGCAATTTGGAAAGTAGTCATTGTGAATCACAACTATGATAGATGTTTAGAGCAAATTCAAATATTTTCTTCTTCCCTGACATCTTTGACGCCTTTAAATATTTTGGCGTCTGTGTGCGTTGCACACTGTGCCAGCACGCCACTGAGTATAGTTGTAGTTGGACTGTTCAGGTGTGAGAGCTCCCTCCATGACGTCGGTGGGAGCAAAGTGCCCCAAAGAATCAAAATAGGTCGAACATTAATAATCATAGGGGTTCAGCGTTTGGTCGGTAGTCGGCCGGCTAAGTAAGAACACCACCCAATATATCACTCGTGTATCCCAACGGAACTAAAAGGGGCACTCGACTCCACCGATGGAGTTCCCCTTCCTATAAGTGTGGAAAAAAACTGTCTGTCTCTACCAGGATCAAATCTGCCCTACCATGAATCGGACCGAGCAGCGAATTGTGTTGGACACACCAGTTCTCGTTCGATCACTGAAGTTAAGCAACGTAACCCCAGTTAGTACTGACATGGTTGGTGACTTGGGAAAACTGAGTACTGCTAATACCCAAAAATCGTCGCATTAGTGTAGTGTCTGCGCAGTCTATGCATAAGAACTATACTGTGGGCGGGGCCCTAATGACCTTGTTGTTGAAGGGCCCTAAAACACCAACAAACAAACAACAATGAACCGGACCTGTAGTGTTAGAAAGCCCTTTCGATGAGTTTCCATTACTTGTCGTCCAAATACCTTTCCCACCATGACCTTTCAAGTAGATGATTTGAACAACTTCAACATATGCTAAATATTTTAGAAGAGAAAAGAAATACCTGCAAGGAATTGGTTTATTTTAAACGTCCTATGGGGGGGTCACCTAAGATTATTAATGAATTAAAGGTTAATCGCGTTCAATGCATAATTAATTATCTACTGTATATATAACTTGCATATGATATTTTGAAATGTTTATTGACACACTCTGAAAAATCGGATAAACCACTACCCGTACATTATTTTGATAATCTCAAAATTCTCCACGACTAAAGCCCGCCACACACGATCAGTTTGGTGTGTCAGTTCGGTGTGTGCACATCGATGTGTTCAGTTTGGTGTGAAGGACTGAATTGCCCACACACGATCAGTTTGGTGTGTGACGTACTTATGTTCCTTTTCGTGAAACGTCATGTGACGTCATTTGATTGTCCGCATCAACCAGTAATTCTACCGTTACCATGGTGCAATTTTTTAATGATGACGTTTATCCATGTTTGGGCATGCGCAGAACAAAAAAAGTGAACAACTGATTTGAGCAACCCCACACACGCTCAGTCCGAACTGACACACCGATGTGATAAAATTTCTTCAAACCGTCAGTTAAAATTTTTGGTGTGAGCAAAAACTTTTTTTGCACACACACGTCAGTTTGGTGTGTCAGTTCGGTGTGTGCACACCGAATTGACACACCAAACTGATCGTGTATGGCGGCCTTAATGTTGGGAGAAAAAGCCAACTTTTACTTTCCCAAGTTGGTGCAATTTGGTGTTTGATTAATTTCTGGATTTAAACTAAGATGCTTCGTCTTATATATTATAGTGATTTATATAGATAGTATATAAGAAAAGATAAATTCAATTTGGTTAATACCCGTTGTTGTGATGCAACTATTTCTTGAAGACAAGATGTCGGTTTTTCTTCAAGACATTCATCGATTAGCTTTTCTAATATCGAACTCTTTCCCTATTTCCTTCCTCCATTACGTTTTTCTTCTGAGATGACATCTGCTTGGATAATCGAAAAGGAAAATGTGACATAATTTCATTTAATAAATAATATATCTTTCAAAACCCGACTGCTAACTCTTTTCCCGCCTATTTCAGGTTCGGGTGTCCATCTTTGCCCCTATGGATGGACACGTGAGCGATGTGTTGGGCGGTATTTTTATGCAGCCAGCTGCCGACCTACGATTCAACCGTTAAGCTTATCGTTGGGGTACTCCATCGACTCCGGGGAGGGGAACTCCTACACCTGGTAAAATTTGCCGCCTTTACCCGTGGCACTTCTACCTGCAGATTATTATTATTACTTTACAGTCTGTACAATACCTTAACAGCACCAGGTAGGCAAAGCCTTGATCCCATGACAGATGATGTCAATGAGTATCCAACAAGAGGTATACAGGAAGTCTCCTCTTTGATCTCCCCACCTAAATTAGTCATGATTTTCAGGTGCCCTCTTCTGTAATATCCTTAAACTGGCTACTGCCCTTCGTAATTCCTAGCATTCCTTCCACTTTATTTCCCGAGTTTTAGGGCCTCTCTTGAGGTAAGGTCAACCTGTAGATTTAAGATTGTTGCATCTCTTCCTGGGCATGATCCTCATCACCGTTTCTTTCCTGTCGTCTGTTACTCCTCCTGGAATACACTTCCTTATAGTCTCATTGCCAGATTTTACTTGTTCTAACTTCCAATGTATGCGCATGCGCTGTATCGGTATTTAATGACCTCCATTTAACCCCTATTATCCCCTATGATCCAACTGCGTTCATTTTAAGCACACGTTGTATCTGTCTTTTCTGACTCTCATTTCACCCCTATTAGGCATTGACCCCTTTTATCATGCATCTGAATCTGACCCCTGTTATCATGCATTTGAATCTGACCCCTTATCATGATCTGTTCCCAAATTCCATGCCTACATCCCTAAATACCAATCTACCTTACTATTTTGGGATAGCACCCAGAAAAGTTTCCCGGCCCCTTGCTGTAATCAGAGCAGGCTCAGTGGTCAATTCGGACCTCACACCGATGTTGTCCGGCTTGAGAGGCCCCGCAACGCAGAGGATGAGGTCCAGCAACATCCATCAGTTTGATTACTAGCTTGAAGTAGTACCTCTAAACCACCTCTGGACTGTTTTCCAACCAATGGAAATAGTACTTGAGGTTACTCTCGCTCTCGAGAAATTTGCCTTTCAATCTATTTACTTTACAGGCTCTTACCGACGTAAGGGGGTACCTACTGTATAACTGGTGCACTAATGGTTCCAGTTTGTGCAGCTAGCAAATATTTCCAGAATTTGGAGTTTCGGTGATGTTTTAGGGCCCGCCTACTATGTAATTGTAATGCTGAGTCTGCACAGACGCTACGCCGTTACGACGACTTTTTGGGTATTAGCAGTACCCAGTGTTCCCAAACGGTCACCCCTGCTAGTACTAGCTGTGGTTGCGTTTCTTAAGGCAACAAGTCAAAATAGGCCGACAATAGATAAGCGCCGCATTAGGTTGGGCGATGGGAAATAAATGAGTACTGAACCCGGCCATAGGTGGGGAATGGATTAGTGATGGCGATTAAGTTGGAGACGTGCCTATAGTGCACATTTCGTTTGATAAAGTAAAATACCTCTGTCCCGTGTGTGGAAATATAGCACCTGCCAGTAGACGAAACCTGGACATCCGAATCTGATGTAATTAGGACCTGACGATGAATGGATGACCTTGTGAAAGTGATGGATATTCAACGTTACTATAGAAAAGGAAAAACGGTTAGTAGTGATAAATCCTTACTTGATCCATGTGCATTTCATCTTAGTCTTTTCTGCTTTCAACTAATCCAGTGTAAATTAATGTTAAAGTCTGTTGTTATATTTGGTTGTTCGTTTATTGTACAGCATAGCATTTCCAATTAAGTCTAATATTATATTTGAAGTACTGCAAAACCCTGTCACAAATTTCGCTTCTACACTTCAATTTCAGAAGGATAGAGTCCTTGATTTATAATGATTGTTTTAATGACGAAATCTGGTATCAAATTAAAGTGAAACTTCGCTTAACGAACACCTTCCATAGCGAGCATTTCGTATAAAGGCTGGTTTACACGCTACGTCTTAACGTACATTTTGTCCATCATATAAAATGGAAGACAAAATGTACGTTTTGTTGCGTGTTTACACGTAACGTCTTTTACTCCGTTTTCAATCACATTTCCAACTTGTGATTCTAACGTTTGCATGATCGTTGGTTCGCTCCTTGGCGTTGCAGAATTCCCTAACGAACAGTAGACCGACAATAAATAAGCAACCGGCTGGGGGAAAACACTGCCCAATATATTTTATTTTCAAAAGTACCACAAGGCCCAGCTCAACGGTGACATGACAATCCTTGAAATGGTGTAATAAAAGTTTTAATTCAAGTATGACGCATGATGCTACTGGTGTAGCCAGAATTTTTTGAAGGGGGGGGGGTTCGATGGTTGATAGGGTCTATAGCACTTAACTATATTCGTTTTTAAAACGTTTTAAATTTTTCAATCAAGGCCCAAGGGGAAATTTAACCCTCCCCCCTTGGCTACCCCTTTCAACTGCAATCAGGGGCAACGGCCCCCCTCTCTGAGTAGCAGACCAGATATGTAATAATACAGTACCTGGGTGATTGGTTGGAAACATTGGGTGCTGCTAATTGACTCTCTCCCAAATCCCCCACTCCAACCTCCCTCTCACCTGCAACCAGCCTCCACAGGATCCAGCCCGTTATGGCTGCTTGGCTGACTTCCCAACCCATTGCCATAACATACTATGGACATCATATAGCTCACGGACCTCCAATTTGACGTCTCTGGTGAAGTCCAACATTGAGTGAAATGCACTGAAAAGGGACGTCTTGCGTCTAAAAGGATGCCCCTTCCATCAGTTCTCCTTTGTGACCTTCAACTTGCTTCAGTTTCAATAAGACGTCCCTTTTGTGGTCTACACGCTCCCTCTTAACTGATACAATTTGTCATTTACGACAAAACGTCCGTTAAGACGTAGCGTGTAAACCGGCCTTTACGAGCAAAACATCATCAACATTCCGCCTGCGACAGGGTCGGGTCAGCGGGTTCAAGTCCTCCACTCTCGCCTATCACCTACCAGGTCCCCGTCCACCCTACACACTACCATATCCTTACGGACAACCAGCTCTCACGTCTGCTTTGGTCTCCCCCTGCCCCAGGTGCTTCCAACCACTTGCATTCCTGTAGTGGTCCTAACTATCTCCTCCTCTCCTCTTCTCATTACGTCTCCCTACCTCCTCAATCTACTCTCCCTCATTTTTTCCGCGATGTCCCCTACCTCCAGGCTACCTCTAATTTACTCATTCCGAATTCTTTCAGCTCTTGACACCCCATTCATGTACCGCAGCATTCGAATCTCGGCAACTCTATTGACGTGACTCTTCCTCACTGCCCAACACCTTGATCCACATAGCCAGTGCCGGATTTACCACTAGGCCAGTGGTCTTCAAACTCTGTAGACTCACGGAACCCTTAGAACTATAGGATGTTTTGGGGGAACCCCATCCCACCTTTAGAAAAGTATATCTTGCCGCTGCTAATGAATTTTCATTTTGACTCGCGGAACTCCCAGAAATGTATTGCGGAACCATGGGGTTCCGCGGAACACAGTTTGAAGACATCTGCACTAGGCTAAGTAGGCTGAAGCCTAGGGCCTTAACTGATGTATCCTAGGGCCTCTCAATATCTAAATTCGGCACTGCACATAGCATAGCTGGCCTTACCACTGCCTTGTAAAACTTCCCTTTCAACGTGACAGCACTCCGCTTGCCTGTCTCCACTTCAACCTTTCCCCATTGATTCTGTGGGTCACATCCGAATCTCTCTCCCTGTTGCATTGGAGTACTGATCCTAAGTACTTTACCTCTTGCACCTTTGTCACTAGCGAGTACGTCACCATTATTTTCCTGTCCTTCCCAAGTGAAAGGTAAAAATACTCTGTCTTCTTCATGCTTACCTTTAGTCCTCCCTTTTCTATTGCTGCTCTAAAATCGTTTAGGCGCATAACGAGCAAAACAAAATGTAAAACAAATGACTCCCGTAACGAGGGATGTTTCGCAGAACAACTGACCACAATTGACGTCACATGAAGGATCCTGCATCTCTGCTTTCACGTGCATCTTTGCATTCAGACATATTATTGTGCTTCTTATACATTTGTCCCTAAAGAAAGTCCAGCAAAAAGAAGGGTTAGAGAAGAAAAATCATCAGGCACGCACATACAATAGGTCTCCAACATGGGGTCTCCAACATACCTCCAGTGGGCCGGATGCGGCCCGCGGAAGAATTCTATAAATGTATTTAAATTTCCTTAATTTCCAGACTCCATGGTAAAGTGTGGGCATAAAACAGTAATGAGCCGTCGAGCAAGAACAAATGCCAGTCGCGTCAGGCAGCCCTTGTTACTCTCTGTGGAGCACCTTCCAACGGTCTGGTTGTGGCCCGCTGGTCTTCGCAAAATTCCTAATCCGGCCAGCCGATCAAAACTGTTGGAGACCACTGGTCGCCATCAACGATTCGCACTATTCTTAAAAACAAAGAGTATTTTTTTTTGCAATGGAGTGCATTATCCAGCACCGGGGGCAGGGGGAAACCAAAGCAGGCGTGGGAGCAGGTTGTCTGTAAGGATATGATAGTGTGTTTAGTGGACGCGGACCTGATGGTAGATAGGCAGGAGTGGATGGCTAGAACCCGCAGACCCGACCCTGCCAGTTTACATTGATTCGTATGAAAAAAAAAATTATTTGCTTAACGAGTGAAATTCGGCAATGAATTGCGCTCGTTAAGCGAGGTTCCACTGTGGGCCCTATATTGTTGAATTCTCATTAGAATATATAACGAAAAAAATATTATTGATTTCTGTGTTAATTTATTGTAGTCAATGATAATTCTCGCCTGATAATTGCTCACTTCCGGTGAACCACGCACAAAGAATGTCAGTCCTTCCTACACTTCTGGATGAAATTGGATAAGATCACCAAACGCTGATTCAGTGGTGAACCTGTGTACTGTAGACACAAAAACTGTCTATGAGGCCGGTTACGGAAGCCAGGAGACTAATTCTTGTACCTGGGACCTGGGAAAATTTGTCAATCCATACATATACGATTTTCCGCGGTTAAAGAGGTCTATTTTTAAGAATAGTTAGGGATTATTAAGTACCTATATGCCAGGTAGAACGGATGGCATTGACCTGGAGCGACAATGGCCCAACTCCCTGCCATCTGCGGACGATCCTGTCCAACGCGTGGCCGGGGTGTAAGTATGGAGTGTCAGAACCATGCCACAGGTGGAATAAGGGAGTGATGATAATGTAGAAAGAGAATTTTCTGGCCCAACCATGACTTTACCTGCAATCTGACAGAAGGTGGTGGACAAACCAGTTCTCGTCTGATCCCTGATGTTAAACAACATAACCCCAGCTAGTACTGCTTGGGAAAACTGGGTGCCGCTAATACCCAAAAATCGTGGCATAAGCGTAGTGGCTGCTCAGTCTGTGCGTTAGAACTATGCAGTATGACAGCTGTAGGTGGACCCTAAAACACCAAGAAAAAAAGGACAGAAGGTGCACCTAACCCTTTTGCTGTGTGGTCCGAAAGAAGGACCTCAGCCAGGAGCGAATCTGCAATGCTGAGCTCTGTCAGTACGTACACGCCTTAACAAAGATTAAGATTTCCATTATATTAGAATATCAATTAAGTATAATGAAATATATTGCTGAAGGTATACAAACCACGATCAAAATTTCAGAAAAGCTGCGTGGTCCAATCAAGCGCACCCTTGCACGAAAACCGACTAGTGAGTGGAGAGCGTGCAAGCCAACTACCCATAATTCCGTTGAGTGCCTGTTGCGTTAAAATGACGCATCGCTGACAGTGAATTCCAAGCTCATTTCAACGCTGATCATGGACCTAGCGCGTTTGATGTGCTCTAGCAGCTTCTTCCGATATTATTCCGTTTTCTGCCTGTCGAATGTTGTTGGTTATTGGTCGACATTTTCAAGTGAAATACTTCTTATAGTCACTAAGCAATCGTTTCTTGGCCAGTTGTACGAAGCGTTGTTGCGATTTCTATTTTGCCCACATTTTAAACTTCGACATTGAATAGAATACATTAGAGCGCTGTTGGTCACTCAACTTTTTATTCTATCGTCGTATTGTGTGTTGTAGAAAACTTGTCTTTATTATATTTTCAAGAGTGATTTGTGAATGGAGTTTGTTTGTATCGGTAATGTCTTTAGAGTTTGTCGTTGGTGCTTTACAACGAGTGATTGACTTTTGTCCATTTCAAAACTCTGGAGTAATTTTTTGTTTCCGACGTAAGACCTAACTGCTGAAAGGTACGTACTTGAAATACCGTAATTCCAACTTTATAACTATTTCAAACACTAACAACAATCAAATCTTTAATCATAAAAAAAAGTTTACTAAAGAGATTGTAGTTTAATACACTGTATATTTTAGAGTAATTGCGTTTGCTAAAGATTCATTTTGGTGTCCAGCACTCTAAAAAAAGAAGGGACCCAAGAATGCCGTTGTCCCATTGACTTCCATGTTATTCCTAATTTTTCTTTTACTCCACTTGTAAGTAAGGTATTGCTTTTTATGACTTATTATTTTATCACTTTAGTACCTTTACGTTTGCTCATTTGTAATAGCTATGGATCATCTTTATTATATGTTGGTGTTTGTTTTCTTAATGATATTGAAATAGATGATTTCAACAGCAGCGAATTATTATTGCTATATTACAATAATAAAAATTGGACTTATTTGATAGGGGTCCAAAGGTTTCGAAATAAGCTTAATTGAACGTTGTAAGTAAGTAATTTATCAACAGAGGAAAAAGATAGCATATATTACAACGATTGATCTCATTTTTATTGAATATAATTGCATGCTGAGTTAGTAATAATTCTCAGTGGTATCCGGTACATGTATTGTACATGTATTTATTCATTTAGTGACTTTTTTTTCCTTTACAACTTGTCAACTTTCTGAAATGATATTGTTGCCACAGAACTTCGTCAAAGCTTACTAGGAAATATATGTATACTGTGTAGGAAAACTCCATTTTTCAAACAAGGTAGGAGTCCGCGTTATGGTTTAATGGAGTAGTAGTACTTTTCTTCATCTCATATGAATTTTTTTTTCTGTAAAGCACGTCCATATATGTGTGATGTATGAAAATCATCTTAAAAAAGTATTAAGGATCCCACAGTCATAACTCACGGAATTGATTAAGAAAGTTGACCCATTTTGTTGAAGAGTTAGACGAAAACACGTAAAATACTACGCATATTACAAATAAAAATAAATTATATTTCGTAAATGTGGGGTTGAAATTAGGAGACTATAATTTGAATGTATATCAAGTAAAGCCAAGTAATATTATGTTTATGATCCTAATTTGTAGGGCCTCAGAGGGAAGTATCTAGATAAGAATGGATTTGAATCATCAAAGTCTGTAAAAGATACGAAGAAGCTCAACGTGCGTTGACTATTGAGTGACTATTCAATTTGATTGTTTTGATTACGGTTCGGTGAAGACTGCATAATAAGTCACGTCGCAATGTGGTTACCTAATCATTATTGAGATGGATGGTCGCAGTCTACTTGGTAGCAACAGGCCCTAACAGTGACATATTGTTCTGAGGATCTTAATGGTCATGGGAAATCAGTAGCATATGTTTTACAACGTTTCTACTAAGATTACTTTCTCGCTTTCAGATTGGGAAGAGATATTCTGGTGATGCACTTTGTCATGCTTCTTATTCACCCCATTATTGCCATCTTCAGAAGTGTGGGGCAGGAATTTGAACGCAGCTCGCAGAATCTGAATTGCTCTTAGCAACTGAATAGGGTTAGGGTAAGCATCTCACGTAATTAGATAGAGCTAATTTCCTCTCACGATCTTCTGATGGCAATTACAATCCGCGGAAACATTTACTCTCCTTTATAGCTGAACAGTGATGTGCTGGGAAGCGGGTTCGTGGTCGCAGCCTCGCAGGTTCATTCCTTGCTGACAACAGTGACTTGTTTCAGACTAGAAATATGATTTTAAGGGGGCCTTTTAAGTAAAGTCATGGTATTGTGTGTGTTGTCACCTGCACGTAGAAATCAGCAAAATTCCCAGGTATTGGAGTTTGTCCTCCAGGAGTCGGTAAAAAAATCTCCAGAAGTTGATCGGGCAAGGTAAGAAATAGTGGAGGTTAGCAAACCTTGGCAGTTGAAGAATCATGGTATTCAAATTACCCGTTTATCGTTCAAATTTTGATTATGGAACTGTTCTAGAATAGCATTGTAATACTGTATTTATCATTTTTCCTCATACGTTCAGCTATCTTGCACCCATCTAATGGAACCCATAAAGATTTCAACTTTCGTACAGTGACGTAGAGTACGTTAATAATTGAACTACGGAAGCTGGTACCGAAATTGAAACCGTGTAATGGAAAATATGAGACTCTGAAAATGGTGGAATTGTCAAGTGTGTCACGTTGCTATCCTGGATGGTAAATAAAAAGTCTTATGAACACTCACTCTTATAGATTAGTAAACGATGGTTGGCTTTCAAAATTACTTTCGATTGAGAACTGGTAGAAAAATATCACTTGAGAGTTAATCTGAATTTTAAATGAAATGATTTTAGAATTTTAAAGGAAATGATATACTGTAGATGATGATCAGTTGGTTATGCTAACAGTGAATTGAAATGACAGTCTGTGATTTGCGCACACATTTGAGGGTCTAACTTTAGACGTTGTCTACTATACAGCGTATATTTAAAGTACAGCGAAGATTCAAAACGCGCCACGTCTTCATTTCGAAAGCCAGTATGTAAACAAGCTATTTCTTAAAAGTTATCGAGATCTTGTTACATGAGTTACTTGAGTGTGATTAAATTATTCGAGCTTGCCTTGAAGAGAGTTATCAAATGGCGGTCCCTTATTAATGACCCATGAGATTGGATAACCTATAATGGTAGTAATCGTATTCTTTGACATTAAATGACATAGTTGTGAGGTCTGACATGTATAATATGTAAGATTATACTGTACAATGATCCGTTACAGGACCTTATAGTCGAACTCCTTAAGTCCAACCTTATTAAATTCACTTTAAATGCAAACATACACATTCTAGGATGATGAGATGAAGGGATGTAGGAAATTATAATTTCGACCGAAAATCTTCTCATATAAAGTTCAAGCCAATCTGCCGATTGTTCACGAGTACTGAATTTATGAGGTCCGAAGAACCTGGCTGCGCATCATCAGGAGCGGGGTTCAACTCAGAAGTCGAGTCAGAGGACGGCAAGGAAATTTATTTTCAATAGTCTGTTGAAACTCGACCCACCGCGGTGGCAGTGGAGTACCCCAACTAGTAGTAGACCGACAATAAATAAGTATAGGGGTTGCAGCTTTGCTCGGCAGCCGGCTACGATAAAGGAACAAGATGAGTACCCGACCCAGCCATAGGATGGGTAAGGATTGGGAGATGCTTTTGGCGTGTTGAAACACAATAATTTAGCTTTATATTATCTTCGTATAACTAACCAAGATGATTCGTATAATGAAACAATTCGTACACAGTGCACTTCGCATATCGAGGACTCACTACATTACGTTTATCTCTCTAATATTAAGGCTATTGATGGACATGGGGGAGAATATTATCCTCTCTTTTGTTTAGAATATGTTTCGGATGTCCATTGGACATTGTAAGCTCTGCATGAGGCTCCAGTTCTTCTTGTATCAGACGGAATGTCCATTAGGTGTCCTTGAACGCTATGCAGATAACAAGAAACAAGGTGGAAGGAGGATAGGTCAAGAGCCCTTGGTGAGGGGTACAGGCTTATATATACTGATAGTAAAGGGGGACGAAATGGGGTGGGTGTAGTGAAACGAATAAATAGCAGGCTAATGTTAGTTACAGTAGTTTGGTGGGGGATAGTTCTCCACTCTAACAGTGTATGCCCCTCAAGTTGGTCTTGATGAACCCACTAAGGTGGTTTTCTGGATGGAATTTGATGAGTTGGGGCAGAGTATTTCTACAGCCTCTTGAACGCTGCAAGGGGGAAGGACGACACCGACACCCATCCTACTTCTTCTGGGGTGGTAGACTGGGCAACAGAGGAGGAAGTAGTCATGGCTCCTAAGAAGATGAATAGGAATTCCTATTCCTAGGATTCATAGGAATCGGGTGGCTATGGAAACTTTTCAGTAGGATAGCTAGAGCAGTGGTTCTCAATCTTTTTGAAGTCGGGGAACACTAAACTGACATTTTACTAACACGGAACACCTACAATTCAACATCAATTTTAAAGCAGGTTGTACACCTTCTACACTTGGCACTTACTACATCACCATCATACCCTTATCCCGCCTGTGGCAGGGTCGGGTCGGCGGGTTCTAGTCCTCCACTCTCGTCCATCTCTCCCCCAGTTCCCCGTCCACCCCACACTGTCACATCCTTACGGACAACATGTTCCCACATCTACTTTGGTTTCTCCCTGCCCCTGATGTTACCGACCACCTGTATTCCTGGAATTAACCTAACGAGCTTCTCTTCCCCTCTTCGCATGACGTGTCCACACCACCTCAGCCTGTTCTCCCTCATTTTTTCGGCGATGTCCACCACCCCAGGTTACCTCTAATATGCTCATTCCTAATTCTGTTAGCTCTCGACACGCAACACATGTGCCACAGCATTCGCATTCTAATTACGTCGCTCGTCCTCATTGTCCAGCACTCTGATCCATATAAGATAGCTGGTCTAACCACTGTCCTGTAGAACTTCCCTTTCAACTAGATTGGGATCCTCCTATCACACAGGACTCCGCTTGCCTGTCTCCACTTCAGTGACCACCTCCCCCATTGAAACTGCGGGTCACATCAGAGTATCTCTCCATTGCTTTATTTGTGCATTGATTTTTTTGCGGAACACTTGAAGTGGTTTCACGGAAGACGCTTTGAGAACCCCTGAGTTAGAGGAAATAGCATGCCTTCTACATGGCATGAGAGCTGGATGGTACCACTCTTCAACGGCAAAGGTGATAAGGACTCCTTGTGGAAATACTGGAGTACACCAAGGTTCAGCATTAAGGCCATATCTCTTCATTCTGGTTATGAACGAACTGCTGACGGGAGTAAGAAAATGGGCCCCTCAGTTATTTGCAGACGATGTAATGAAACTTAGTCCTGCGATAAAGCGCACAAAGGCTTAAACGACATTAGAGCAGCAATAGAACGGAGGACTAAAGATAAACATGAAAAAGGCAGAGTATTTAGCTTTCAATTGGGAAGGACAGTACTCTCTGGGGGCGAGCTGGTGACAGAGATGTAAGAGGTAAAAACACTTAAGGGGAGCGGCTTATTGCGTTGGACACACCAGTTCTCGTCTGATCACTGAAGTCAATCAAATGCACCAAACAAAGGCAACCCCAGTTAGTACTGATATAGGTGGACACTTGAGAAAACTGGGTGCCTCTAATACCTCGTCGCATTAGTGTAGTGTCTGTGCAGTCTCTGCATCAGAACTATGCAGTGGACGGGGCTCTATTGACCTTGTTGTTGAAGAGCCCTAAAACACCAACAAACCAACAAAAAAAGCACTTAGGATCAGTACAGCATTCCAAAGCAACGAGGAGACAGATTCGGATGTTACCTACAGAATCAATGGGGGATGGTTGAAGTGGAGACAGGCAAGCGGAGTCCTGTGTGATAGGAGGCCCCCAATCAAATTGAAAGGGAAGTTTTACAGGGCAGTGGTTAGGCCAGCTATGTTATATGGATTGGGCAGTGAGGAAGAGCTACGTAAATAGAATACAAGTCGACAAGATGCAAATGCTGTGTCAAGGACTGTCATGAACTGATAGTTAGGAATGAGTATGCTAGAGGTAGCCTGGGGTGGGGGGCATGGTGGAAAAAAAATGTGGGACAGTAGATTGAGGTGGTATGGACACGTAATGAGAAGAAGGGAGGAGGAGCCCGTTAGGTCCATTACAGGCATGCAAGTGGTTGTAAGCACCCGGGGCAGGGGGAGACCAGGTTGTGGGGTGGACAGGGACCTGGTGGGAGATAGGGGAGAGTGGAGGGCTAGAAGCCTCTGTCATGACCAGCCAGGGTTGATCTCTTCCAACTGAAGGTGATGTGCCAAAGGATTTCGAGCTTGAGATGCCGACTTGGACTAGGCTGGAACTTGCGCCTTTAGGTTTATTAAGTCCGGTTGGTAAATATGTTCAGTGTGTGAGATTTTTCACGTTATTTTGCTGCTTACTCGTTGTTAATAATGGCGGTAGTTACTACAATGTCGGAAATAAAAATAGACTGTATAAAACTTAAGATCCACGGTAATAATTTCTGAGACACTTACCCTTAGCTCGTTACTATTGATGTGTTGGAGGACATGAAGAGGTCTTCCTGTGATCGTCTTTCGTGAAGTAAATGCAGAGGTGGTAAGGAAATTGTCATTAAATAAGAGCCATAGATGAAATTACTCATTCTTTTGGTTATTGCAGATTAATATGTGATATAATCTCCACGAGATAATAGTATTATCACAAAATATTTTACCAACATCTTTTGTAGTTGTCGTTATGGGGGTAAATGTGCTCGAAATTTTCGGAAAACTGATTACATCAACTACTGGCTGAATCCATGCATGGTTGTCATTAACTCGAATCCTTTAATATGGACATCTAAATTACCTTTTAAAGCATCGTAACCTTTTTTTTTCTCTTTCACTTTCTTAGAGGAGACGCTGTTCGCCTAATAATAGGTTTACCGGTATTGATCTTTGTGAAATTTAGAGATTTAAATCTACAAATAATTGTAGACGTGTAGAAGGAAATTTTGAAGTTGTGTAGTAATCTAGGCAGAGTATCGAAGAATTGAAATTCAACTCCCTGCCGGAAGTGAAAAGTGGCAAAATATCACGATATTCTCTCTGATACTGTACTTTTAGTGCCCGACGAAAGGAATCAATGGTCGTCTACTCTCTAGGGTTGTATTAATTCACTTACACTGGTACTCCTAAGTGATTGAGAGGCAATTTGATCTCTTTCTATAGTCGTAACGTCGACGTCTAGGCCATATATTTTGCATCCCAGGGTTTTAATGGACCTCTCTTGGATACCAGACGAATGTGTCTCTTATTGTGTTGCCGTCGTAAAAGTTTAATTTTTATTCTCGTAGCTGAGAACCAAAGAGCCATTATGAATTACTTGTCAACCTGCGTACTAGGACAAACTGGTGGAAGGTTGGATTTAGGTTCTACAAAGTGTAGATGGGATTTTTGACCTCTTGACCAATTCTGATGGGGAGGGAGGCGCTGGTTCTACATTTTGCACAAGATCCCACCACTGCATCTAAAAGGAATAATTCTGCAGAGGAGGAAAAGACCATCCCTGGTGAAGGGGGTTGTCTTCTGCCATGGTGTCTCGTTGTGGGCCAAGGAAGGAAATTGTTAGGTAAGGAAAGGTAAGGAAATTGTTAGGTAAGGAAAGGTAAGGAAATTGTTAGGGCCTTCAAGATGGTCTCTCTCTTTGTTGACAGTGCCCAGGAGATATATTCTATGGCTAAGGGGCCAGAATATGAATATGTAATCCTTTGTGACGGATACCTTGCTGGCGAGATCTTTGCATGCTAGACCCATATGCCCAGATCTCCACCAGCACCCCAGCAACGCCTTTGCCTTTCTCACCCATTCCAGCCGCTCCACCCCAGAACCCACCACCCTCAGAACCTCTTCCAATGTGGGGGTTCCCCAACCCCTTCTGCAGTGATCCAGTGCTGGGCAGACCAGTATCACATGCCTGACGTCCTCCACCTGATCCCTGAAGTGATATGCTTTGGTAAAAGGAGATGAAAGAAAGAGTATGCCGAGGTTTGTCAAATGTTATTGGTCCATCATCATCATGTTGATGTTATTGGTCTAGTGAAGGCCTATTAGAAATTTTCTCACCAAATTCACGAGTCTTAAAGTTGCTAACGTTTAGGTCATTTAACGTTGGCCTTTGGACATATAAGACTGCAATGGAATTGACCCTACCGTATTACTCAGGATTCGTGGTATGGTTGTACTTAATGCAATTCTGCTGCAAACCAGTGGCAAAGATTTGGGCCTTTGTTTAAAGTTCTCGCAAGTATTTCCCACTTTAATTAAAAGATTTCTGAGGTTTCTATAGTAGGCCTTAAGGTTTTTTAGGCTCCGTTTCAAAGCTTTACAGTGACAAGAGAGTCGCTAATATAATAGAACCTCTGAAGGGCTGCTGCATTGATTGTGTGGCTCATATTGCACTTTAGGTCCTTTGTGCAACTGGTTGTTAGCTATTAGTTACTCATGTAAAATAGGCATTTCTTTGATGCCCTTAGAAATGGTAGTTAGTACTAATTTGCATTCACTTTATCTTATTTTTGGTGTAGTCTTATTTATGAATACACTGAGAACTGTCCTTAGGGTTGAGGACGGTGCATTCAAGGGCACATCATACGTCTTGGTGAATAAGAGAAAGTATAAGTAAACATTGTTTGAGCAAAAAGGATTTGGACTTTTAGCCGACCTAAAAGATCTTTAGATTTGTTTGGGTTATTTAACGTTAGCCTACCTACTTCTTGAAGTAATTTACCGACCCCAGAAGATAGGCCCCTACACTTGGGAGTTATCCTCCACTACATTTGCGTTTCTTGCATGCCATACAGGCTCATCATCTTATATGTAAGACATGGTTTAAAGCGAGGGATCGTCAATCTTTTTATACCTACCTCCCACTTGTGCATATTTTATATGGTAGCATCCCAGTAATTCAATTTAGTGTAAAGGTGAAAGGCACACCTTGATTTTGGGACCTAAAATTTGGAAAAATAATACAGTAATTTGATTGCATGAAGTTGTTGAGCTCAAGTTTTATCCATCACAGAACCCATAAAACTCCTCATCGCTATCAAGTGGTAGTTCCTTACCTCATCTGTGTCTGATGATGAATGACTCTTCATATTTTTGGGAGCGGCGAATTGCGTTGGACACACCAGTTCTCGTACCGCTAGTATCCAAAAATCGTCGCATTAGTGTAGTGTCTGTGCAGTTTCTGCATCAGAACTGCACAGTGGACGGGGCTCTAATGACCTTGTAGTGGAAGGGCCCTAAAACACCAACAAACAATCTTCATATTTTGCCTCGTTCTCAGTTCCATCTGAAATGCCGCACTTAAATGACTTGACAATGATCTCAAGTTTCATATTACCCTAAGATCTTTTCGACCAGGCGCAAATTCAGTTACAGTACATACACTAGCTGGACTGTGTCGTTCTGGTTCCCCATGACGTTAGTCATCTTTTTATTTTGAGCCACCATTGTACAAGACGCCACCACCCGCCTCGGTGGTGCAGTGGGTAGCACGCTCGGTAACTTTCGGGTGAGAGATGGGAAGTAAACTTCAAGGTCCCGCGTGGTGCACGATAGCATTTGCGCGCAAAAGAACCCTCTCTAGTATGCAACGGGTAGATGAGGCAAATCTTCCAGGTGTAGGAGCTCGCACCATGCCTCAACGAACAGTAGATTGACGATAAATAAGCATATTGGTACAGCTTTGGTCGGCAACTGGCTGTGGAAAAACACTGTCCAATATATCGCCCTTGTGTCCATTCAGATGTACAAGATGACTACCCGACCCTGCCATAGGCGGGAAAAGAGTTAGAAGTTGCTTTATTGTATAAGACGCACCCTGTTTTTTACACCCATTTTACCCATTTTTTTTTTTCAAAAACAAAAGTGCATCTTCATGACTTCCTATTTTTGAGTGGAGATCTCATTCCTCATGGTTGAACAATGCCATAGGCAGGAAGGTATAATAGATCGATGAGTGTGGGCAAGTAAATAGATGATCAAATAGAAACCAGGCCTGACCAACTAACTGAACTAAGGACATGGCTTTCCTTGTATCAGCAGAATGTTTTCTCTTCTCACATAATGTATGGTTAGTACATGTACCTTGTTAACCCGTGTTTCTTGTTTGCTTTCGGACAAATATTGATTTTTATCAGATTTTCATGTCACGATTACTCAACAAAATGTTTCCTAACAATACTTTTTTTTATCCCAAAGCTCTAGGTGTTTAGTTCTTGTCGGGGACTTCCCAACCCTACGTTACATCGCTTTATATTTGTATTTTAAAAGCATACTATGATATGAGAGAGAATCGGTTGAAGTGGTATGGCCAGGCCAGTATCGTGAGCTTCAGGCGCCCGAGGCAAGTGGGTCCCTCCATTAAATGTAATGCAGTTCTCAATTGTCCCAGCGCTTATGGCAGCAGCCTTGGCATTTGTCCCAATGCATTGTTCTGCAACAAGGCGACTCCAGAAAGCCACATTTAGAAAAGGGTGCAAAAGAGCCCCGTAGAGCCCAGCGTAGTTCCCATGCAGAGACTGCACAGACACTACACTAATGCGACGATTTTTAGGTATTAGCAGCACCCAGTTTTCCCAAGCGGCCACCCATGTCAGTACTAGCTGGGGTTGCGTTGCTTTACTTGAGTGATCAGACGAGAACTGGTGTGTCTAACGCAATTCACCGTTTCCGCGACCTCCGAGCTATTCGTACGGCATTAAATAACACTAAGAATTACTATCGGAATCTTATTTTTAGAAAGAAATCACTATTAGGAACCGGAACTCCCGTGTTCTAATTTGAAACTGGTGCACCGGAAGCGAAGGTAGTAAACGTCACCCTCTATAGAAGGTGCTTTTCTGCTCACTAATGGATCACTAGGGGTTATACTGTACTGTAATTTCAATCCATCTAACATGTTGAAGCTGTTGACGGGAAGATTATTATTATTTTTGAAATATTTCATTATTAAATTGAGTTGAATAGGAGACGATGAAGAAGGTTGGTTATACGGAATTTGAGTTCATTTATATCACGAAAATGTTGTTAGTCATTCAATCTTACCGGTGTGTGTTGCGCATACTTGAGAAATTTGATAGCGTAGTACGGTATGTAAGCTTTGTAGTCTGCTTTATAAGTATTGGCATTTTTTAAAAGCGTGATAGTTATATTTTATTTGGATTTCTCTATTACATATGTATAAAACAAGCGACGGAGTCAACATGTTATTTGCTGGTAATATTTTTAGCATAATATAGAGTAATTTCAAACGTAATTCAGTAGCGAAAACTGAATAAACCAGGCTTAGGTTACAAATGTATGAAAGTGTCGATTCACGGTAGGCCTACTTGTATCAGAAAATTTCATTAAATTGCTGTATGTCTTCCAACTTTTAAAAATTGTGTATACAGTATATAGGAACGTAGTGGCGTAGTGGTTGGCACACTCGACAACTACGCCATTAGTTCTAGGTTCAATACAAGACCGTGGTGGGTCGGCCTCTTTCGGGCGAGAGAGAGAGAGGCCGCGAGTGTGCCTTCTTTCGGATGAGAAGTAAAACCGAGGTCCCGTGTGGGTGTACGATGGCACTTGCACGTAAAAGAACCCTCTCTACTACGCAACGGGTAGATGAGGCAAAATTCCCAGGTGTAGGAGCTCGCCCCCTGGCGTCGGTAGCATTCTCCAACGAACACTAGACCGACGATCAATAAGCGTAGGGGTGCAGCTTTGGCCGGCAACCGGCTGCAGAAAAAACTATGACCAATATATCACCCGGTGTCCATTCAGAGGGACAAATGGGTACCCGACCCTGCCTTAGGCGGGAGTTGCTTTACAGTATATAGGAACGTAGTGTATGCATGCTGAGGTAAATATCAGGGTTACTTTATCTCTGTCTGACGTACTGGTGACTGCAGAAGTTGTGGTCAGAAGTCGGTCATTAGGAAACCAGTTAACTTTTTGTCCATCAGCTCTCCCATGATTTTCACCCCTCCCTATCCTATCAGTTTTTACGTCTGCTTACTGTGTCTATTTCTACTTTGAAATCTTGTTGTCTTAGCAGAAAACGTTTTAGTCCATAAATGAATTAAGCTGCGTGGAACTGTTAGAAATAGCAACAGGTAGGGAGCCAATGTACCCTCAGTCATTCCTTCTTAAATTTATTCATTTACCATACAGTCCCGTACATAGGTCTCCAACTTACGGCCCGCGGCCTTGGCTGTTTCTCACAATCTGCAATCTTGTAATCAACCTGGTTAGCTCCTCATCCTGTCTTCTCATTTCACGCCCGTACCTTGAGTACCAACTCAGTCTATATTCTTTCATCTTCTCTGCTATGTTCCCCACTCCCAGCCTACCTCGAATGTGCTCTTGACACCCCACACATGTACGGCAGCATTCGCATTTCGGCTACTTGCATTTGCTTTTCATGGTTCTTCTTCACTGCCCAACATTCTTAGCCATCTTAGCCCTTATCCTGCCTGTGGCAGGGTCGGGTCTGCGGGTTCTAGCCCTCCACTCCCGTCTATTTCCCACCAGGTCCCTGTCCACCCCACACACTGCCATATCCTTACGGACAACCTGTTCCAACGTCAGCTTCGGTCTCCCCCTACCGCGGGTGCTACCGACCACCTGCATTCCTGGGATACATCTAACGAGCTCCTCTAACCCTCTTCTCATGACGTGTCCATACCACCTCAGCCTATTCTCCCTCATTTTTTCGGCCACGTCCACTACCGCAAGACTACCTCTGATTACGCATTCCTAATTTTATCAGCTCTCGACACGCCACTCATATACCACAGCATACGCATCTCGGCTACTTGCATTCTATTAACATGGCTCTTCCTCACTGCCCAGCACTCTGATCCATAGAGCATGGCTGACCTAACCACTGTCCTGTAGAACTTCCTTTTCAACTTGATTGGGACCCTCCTATCCCACAGGACCCCGCTTGCCTGTCTCCATTTCAGCCACCCCCCATTGATTCTATGTTCTATGGGCCCGTTCTCCTACTCCCGTCAGGACTTCGTCCATAACCAGGATGAAAAGGTATATGGGAGCGGCGAGTTGCGTTGGACACACCAGTTCTCGTCTGATCACTGAAGTTAAGCAACGTACGCCCCAGTTAGTACTGACATGGGTGGTCGCTCGGGAAAGCTGGGTACTGCTGATACCCAATAATCGTCGCATTAGTGTGGTGTCTGTGCAGTATATGCATTAGAACTAGACAGTGGACGGGTCTCTAATGACCTTGTAGTTGACGGGACCTTAAACTCCAACAAACAAACAAATGAAAAGGTATGGACTAAGTGCGGGAACCTTGGTGCACCCCAACTTTCACTTGAAAGCCCCCAGTGTTTCCCCAATGTGTCCTTACCCTGGTTATGGAGCCCTCGTACATATCCTGGATTATTCGAATAAACCCTTCTTCTACCCCGTTTTTTGTCATACTTCCCAAACTACCTGTCGTTGGACACTGTCAAAGGCCTTTTCCAAGTCGATAAAGATGGCGTGGAGGTCATAGCAGGCCTTACCACCATTCCGTAAAACCTACTCTTCATGGAACCTACCAGTGGAACCCACTGGTCGCGAAGGATACCACCAGCCTGTCTCTACTTTATCCACCCTGCGTTGGTCCTGTGCGTCACATCATATTCACACGTATTTAGTATGAGATGGTATTTTATTGAACAAATTTTCATCACCCAGAATATTTTTATACATTTCACCATATGATAAAAATGATTTAATTTAATTTTAAGGAAGCTATTTCACGGTTGCATTGGACACACCAGTTCTCGTCAGATCACTGAAGTTAAGCAAGGCAACCCACGTTAGTACAGACGTGGGTAGTTGGTTGTGAACGTTAGGGCTGCTAATTTCCCCTGCCCTACATCCCCAACTCCTGTGCAGCCAAGTTGCGTTGGACACACCAGTTCTCGTAAGATCACTGAATTTAAGCAGCGCAAGCCCACGTCAGTACCAACAGGGGTGGTTGGTAACGAACGTTGGGTGCTAGAAATTTACCCTCTCCTCCTACCTCTTCATCTCTCGCGAGCAGCCTCATAAGGGTTCGTCCTGTTATGGTTGCTTGGGTTACTCCCAACCCATTTAATTAATCCAGAAATCCTACCTCCTTCTCACAGGGTTAGTAGTTGCTTTTGCATTACTGCGATGTTGCTTGATGCTTGTTCGAGTTGATTGTTCCTGGAAGAAGTGCGCATACTATGTTAGGCTGTAAGCAACCACTATTGCCAGTAAGTTAATATGGTCAGTCATCTTGGCCGTATTCCATCATGGCCACAAAACCCTTTTCCCGCCAATGACAGGGTCGCAGCTTGTCTCCCTGCATGGGCACACGGGCTCTATATTGGATTGAATTTTTCCACAACCGGCTTCCGAGCGAAGCGCCACCGACGTCAGGGGGGAACTCTTACACCTAGGGATGTTGCCTCATCTACCCGTTGTATAGTAGAGATGATTCTTTTACTTGCAAATGCCATCGTACACGGGACATCGGTTTCACTTCTCATCCGAAGAAAGACGCACTTGGGGCCTCTATCTGCCCCGAGATAAGCGAACCCACATCGGTCTAGTATCGAATGCCATGGTTACCGAGCACACTACCTACTGTGCCACTGAGGCATGTCGTATTTTGCCATGGCCACGCCATCCTTATTCATTTCAGTTTAGGTTGAACACATGTTTCATAAAATTGGTTGTGATATGTAGTAAGCAACGTTGCATCCCCTTAGCGGCCCTTTGGCGGTTTTGGATTATTTATAGGATTTTACACAGAAAAACAGTCAAGGGTTTGCTTTCTAATGATCGAGTCGGCGCTCGTTGGCAACCAATGAATTAATAAACGTTGACTAATGAGTTCATAATACACCTTTCCTTTTAGCTCTCCCTTCATTTAATAATAGTCCTGTTTTTGTTTTTCAAAATTTTCAGATGAAATGTAGGAGGTCGTCCTTCAAATTGGCGGTTAATACCTCATAGGCAAACAGATGGTTGTTAAATAAACTAATCAATGTTTTTAGAAGTCTGTGGCTTTGACACTAATGAGAGTGAATTTCTGTGAGATGTCACTAACTTGCCCGTTGGCATAACCTTAAATCCACGGATGGGATATTGTAACCATAATTTCAAAATGAATGGATTTGTAATCCGTAATCATCTTCGCTGATCTCAACTAATAAAATAACAGAGAACTGCAGGATTAAGTGAACGCTGGATTCATCAAGACAAATGCAGTACTTTCATATAAACCAGGTATGTTGACTGACGGCCTGACATTTCTTTTTGCGACCGGCATCGTGTAAGTTTTTAAAAAATACACGATGAATCGGGTTGCGGGCCACAGGCATTCCTAATCCGTCCCGCCAGTCAAAAATGTAGTTATATACCTGTCTCGGAGGTGCAGAGGCAGCGTGCTAGACAGCTGCGCCAGTGGTTCCAGTTTCGATACTGAATCGAGGTGAGTTGGCATCTTTCGGGCGAGAAGGAGGCTCCGGGTACGTCTTCCGTCGGATGGGAGAGCGGCGAATTGCGTTGGACACACCAGTTGTCGTCAGATCCCTGAAGTTAAGCAGCGCAACCCCAGCTAGTGCTGACATGGGTGGCCGCTTGGGAAAACTGGGTACCGCTAGTATCCAAAAATCGTCGCATTAGTGTAGTGTCTGTGCAGTTTCTGCTTCAGAACTACACAGTGGACGGGGCTTTAATGAAGCTGAAGCACCTTAGTAGTTGAAGGGCCCTAAAACACCAACAAACAACAACAATCCGTCGGATGGGAAGTAGAAGTGGGTTAGTAGTTCATTTTTTTATTTATTAGCATGTATATTTCTCTTTCTTCTTCTGAGGAACACCCGCCGCGGTGGCGCAGTGGTTAGTACGGTTAGGTTTGATACTGGACCGAGGTGGGTCGGCTTCTTTCGGGCGACAGAGAGGCCGCGATTGTGCCTTCTTTCGGATGAGAAGTAAAACCGAGGTCCCGTGTGGATGTACGATGGCACTTGCACGTAAAAGAACCCTCTCTATTTGTTGTTGTTGTTTGTTGGCGTTTAAGGTCCCGTCAACTACAAGGTCCTTAGAGACCCGTCCACTGCATAGTTGTAATGCTTTGACTGCACAGACAGTACACTAATGCGACGATTATTGGGTATTAGCAGTACCCAGCTTTCCCGAGCGACCACCCATGTCAGTACTAACTGGGCTTGCGTTGCTTATCTTCAGTGATCAGACGAGAACTGGTGTGTCCAACGCAACTTGCCGCTCCCAAACCCTCTCTAATACGCAACGGGTAGATGAGGCAAAATTTCCAGGTGTAGGAGCTCGCCCCTGGCGTCGGTAGCATTCCCCAGCGAACACTAGACCGACGATAAATAAGCGTAGGGGTGCAGCTTTGGCCGGCAACCGGCTGCAGAAAAATCTATGACCAATATATCAATCTGTGTCCATTCAGAGGGGCAAGATGGGTACCCCACCCTGCCATAAGCGGGGAAAAGGGTTAGGAGTTGCTTTTGCTTCTTCTGAGGAGGAGGGAAACTCAGCCTAACAGGACTAGCCTTCATGAGGCTGAGTGTGGGAATAGGGAATGATGTGGCTTTAAATTAGTGGGGATACCAACCCACAACCCAAGTTTCCCGGACAGAAATTTTTATTTATTTTATTTGTTTATTATTTTGACAGGATGTCAATGCTTTTCTTTTGCAGTACTAAGATTGCTATAGTCAGTACTTTACTGTTAAAACGTACTAAATATGTCTGTAGTAATTTTAATAACGAAAATTGTCTCAGTTTTACTGAATTGAAAAACAACTCTTAAATTGATTTGTTCTGCAATAATTATTCATGATGTCTGATTCGTCTACACAACCTCCTGTATTTACAATTTGTTTTCATTTCCTGAATGTGATAGATGCTAATTCAAGACCACTTTTTTGGATATTGATTAAAAATGATGGTAGATGGCAATCGTTTACAAAATAAGGCGAATTGTGCCTAATTTTCATGCTTTAAATATTTCTTCACCTAGAAATACTTTTAGAGTGACATTTGCTAATGTAAATTAGGCTTGACGAAACAGAAACAGTCTCATTTAATTTTAATAGTATTCAATCTCCTTTATTTGAATTTAGGCTTCATCGTATCTCTTGTTGCTCTTCTGATTTCATCCAAATGACGTTTAATGAGTTAAATGCCAGTCATCTGTCGATTTCGTGCAACAAAGGGTGGTTCGCTACTGGAAAGCGGATCTACTGTACACGTCTCTCGGCATTGCTAATCGAAACTTTAATTAGTCAAAATTATTTCGCATATTAACCCGAATATAAAGCGATATTTTTGAATAAATATTTCCCGTTAAAAAGTTGACTCCCGCTAAATTCGAGGTCTAGGTAATGGAGTGTAACAATTCTTCTTATACTGCCTGTACCTTCGCCCGACCTGCGTGTGATGAACCTGCCGAGGCACCAGAGGCGCCAAAACTCCAAGAAAAAGATGGATAATGTGCTTTCTCAATTTTAGGGTAGTCTCACACTGGAGCCGACTACGAGCGACTTTTAGCCGTGCGTAGTCGTACAAAAAATTGCCACGAACGATCCCATTCTTTGTTTATTATGCATCCTCTCACTTTGGCTGCGACTCAGTCGTCCTAATACGTGCATACACTTCCGACTTGCGACTAGATCCCAACTGGTTGGGAATTTTCGCCCGACTTTGTGCGACTTGCGCAGTATCTTTTGTTTTATAAGTTTCTTTTGCGCTTCTTATCAATGCTGCGGGGCATGAGTGGGGTTTTGCTGACGCAAGTCGTGCGTAATGTGAGCACTCAAGTCGTCCGACTAAGTCGTGCGTAGTCGGGGGTCGCACATAGTCTGCTCCAGGGTGATGCTAACCTTAAACAACAAAATCGTTCCTTACAATATAAAAAGTGTACTTTTACTGCCCTCCTAATGATACAGTATATCTAAGGCAGCCGCTGATCTAAGGTTACAGTGGGAATCTCAAATGTGTCTATGGAATGACGTGACGGCCACACCTCTACCCGTGCCAAGTGAGCGGCGAATTGCGTTGGACACACCAGTTCTCGTCTGATCACTGAAGTTAAGCAACACAACCCCAGCTAGTACTGACATGGGTAGCCGCTTGGGGACACTGGGTACTGAGATAATAACTACGCTGCGGACGGGACTCTAATGTCCTTGTAGTTGAAGGGCCCTAAAAAACCAACAAACAACAACAACCCATGCCAAGTTGGGGAAGTCCCGATTTATATATATTGTCTCTAAGATTCACAGATGTGTGGTCCACGTCTCTTGCAACTGTTATAACTTGTATGTTTGCTCTAGCAATAGTTACTTATTTAAAAATGAGAAATTTCGGTATCGCGTTAAATTCGGGGTCGTGTTATATTCGGGCTAATACAGTATTTTATAAGTTGATATTTTTTTCAGATTTTTTTTAAAGTCCAAACTGATGCTACTGAAAGTTAATGCAGCATAAAGACATCAATCTGCCTAAATATTTCAATGAACGTCAATTAGGGATTTTTGAGTGGCATCTTTTGACAGTGATGGCATGTATCAATTCAGAAAGGTAGAGGCACAGAAGGCAATAGAAGAAGGCAGAGGCACAGATCTGAAACCTAAGCTCTTACTTAATGAAAGGAACTGTTGCTTACACTGACGTTTTGGCATTATTTCTCAATATCTTTAGCAAATTGGCAACTGTTATAGGTAACGCAAAGGAGTGTGGTTGTCTTTTTACACCCACTCTCCTGTTACTTAAGCCGGTACTTTTATTCAGCTGGCTGCCGACCTAATTTCTTCTTAGGAACAATTTCGTTTGCTGATGTCAGGTAGGGCGAGCTTCTACTCCAGGCGATTTTGCCGATCTTCGCGTTTCATGCAGAAAAACTGTTCTTTTATGTGCAAGTGACGCGGGGCCACGGTTTTACTTGTTGTTCTGTAGAAGGAGCACTTGGCACCTTTCTCTTGCCCGAAAGAAACCACCTGCCACTATGGACCACGATTGAACATACAACCACGGACCTAAGCAAGCTATCTTTGCGCCATTGAGGCTGGATCTTCGTTCACAGTATGTTCATAACGAGGAGAGCGATATCAGGTTAGCAGATAATCGTCTAACAGTCATCATCATCATCTCACTCTCCTTCAGCCTGAGGCAGGGTCAGATAATCGTCTAACAATGGTCGACTTTATTTTCTTTACGGTTTTGGATGTGTGCCCACCTACTTCTTTATTTACCTTGCGTGGGATAACTCATTACTGATAAATGATGAGAGTACCCCACTGTTGTAAAATTGCAAAGCATAAATGTTTACGTGCTGTAGCTTGCTTTTGGTTTCGCAGGCAAATCTCGGAATTCTAGAATTTTACTTTTTCGTCGAATAGACATTAGCCCATTGGTGGGTATTTTAAGGGGAGAGAAAACCAGCAAGTGCGCAAGCATTCCGTGTGTGTATGATGTCTTTGATCATTGATTCCCAACTGTGCGCCCCGGGGAGCCGCGGCTCTTTACAGGGGCGCCGCGTAAAAGCTTCTCGTACTTATGAATAGTCATACTTTTATTTAGGGTAGGGCGCCATGGAAAAAACGCGCCGGGCCTAGGAAAAGTTTGGGAACCACTCACTGTCTTAGATTAATACCTGTCTTCTGGACTGGACCTCGTGCTGATGCGGCTGTATCCTATTTTCTTTATTCCCACGAAGTATTTATTCATTTTGAAACTGTAAAATTTTAAAATGACTCATAAATCATTTGCAGTTCTGAAGAAGTGAGTATAGTGGTGGTTTCATCATTTCGTTTTTATTATGATCATTGCTGGAAGATAAAGAGGTAAGGCATGCGCTTGGGCGGTATTAAGTTTGCATTATTAAGTAATGAACCTGTTTTTACGTCCTTTCTTTTATCTATTCCTGAGGATATAGGCAACCAGTGTCAGTGTCAATTTGTGGTAGTCTTCTGGACAATGATTTGTACCACAATCTGATGGCAGTTGTGCCATTATTTGAATGGAATAAGACAAACTCTTTATTTAATTTTTCTTTTGTCTATTTCACTAGTGACGGATCTCTCATGTCAGTTACAGATAGCCATCATTTAAAGTATCAATGATAAAACAAGTTCTCTCAAGAGATTTTGAAGAATAGACCTCTACTTTTGAAGACATTTCTGATTGGTGCGGTTATTTGATTTGATTTGAAATATTTCTTGCTTTAATAATCGAATTTTAGGTACGTGATTTAGATAATGGACGTACGTAGGCGACATAATGCAATTTATGGCTAGAAATATCCCGTAAACAATAGCGACACAGGTGATGCTGCAACAGACGAAGCTTCTGTGTGCAATGCCTCAGTCGATAACAGCTTCGTCGGCATCTTTTCTTGTGAGCCTTTTAGTCAGGTTTGTTGTCTGCAACTGCTCCACTACAGTTTGTGGTTCTGTGATGCTGCACAATTCTTATAGATTCTTCACAGATCTTTAATTGTTACCTCTCGCCATAAATTCTGTGAAACCACTGTGATAGCAGTGTTAAAAATAGTCTTTCTAATCCTATCAGAGTTTGTAAGAATGGCATTCAATTCTTGAGGCCGCAAGAGCACATGGCCTTACATTGGCAAATATGTGGTTCATGAAAAGGGGCGCGCATATCTGATCACATTCCAGTCATGGAAAGGTGAGGAGGTTATTAGGTGGTGGAAATTGCCAACCGAAACAGGAATTTCAACATGAAGTACACTGGCAAGTACACTAACCAACAAATAAGCTTCCTCTTTAATGTAGACAATACTAATACATTGAAGTCACCCATCACTTTCTGCATAAGATTCTTTTCATACCCAGCATAGACAAAAATATTTTGTTGCCAGGAGCATCGAACATGCACATCTGGGAGAGGATAATGGAATATCACCTTTGGGATAGAACTAGTGTCAAGGAAAATCACTTTGGGTTCATACCAAGTAGGTCAACAATGGAATGAGGTTTTGCAACAATTGCAAATTTTTGAATTTATGGATAGTTCATAACTTTAGAACTGCAGAACTCAGCAAAGAAAGATCTCCATGCAATCTTATCTTACCGTAAAATCTCATGTAGAGTAGACCTATGTTTCATATATAGTCTTCACTCACGTATAGTCCACACTTTAAAATTCCTACTGTGGGTCTACAGACTAGGTGAGATTTTACAGTCATAACTGCATCGATGAAAAAATCCCGTCCTCTGGCATTAGGTTTTTCAATATGGGAAGACTCAAATTTCGATTAGTTTTGTTATAAATTCACTATGAAATGTGAATTATTGTGAAGAAAACCAGTCGTTGCCAGGGAATACTTCAGTTTTTATTCATTTTAGTTCGTTGGCCCATGCAACAACCGATTGCCTTCTGCGTTATCGACTTTGAAGTCAGTCAACAGAGTGAGAGTTAATTTTCTCCCATCTGTCCCAAAAATGGTAAACCCCAGGCTTTCGTTTGTCATCACAGTTGATGTTACCTTCCTTCAGCACTAGTAAGAATTAATCTGGTAGTCACTTATAGTCACCTGGACCTAGGACGATGTTCCTCTCTTGTCACCTGTGACTTTCAAAAGACTGTTATTGTCATTATTTACTTTGGCGGGGAAGGACGTAAGGTAGAAAAGAACTTCAATGGTAACCATTTAGTCATTAAAGCACTTTGGGGTGTGACCATGTATATGTGTATGTATATGTGGAGACGTAATTTTTCAGAAAATTTTCAACATAATCGAGTTGGAAAACTACAAAATTGCATTTGCCATAAAGTGGGGGCGGATTCCTCCTGGAAATCGTCATCAATTGGTAATGCATCTGCTACTAACATATGATAATAATATGGATATTTATGTCTAACAGCAAGAACATTTCTTTTTATTATTACATGCTTACGCATTTCTCTCTTATGAATAAAAGTTTGGCGTCTTAGTTGACGGATTCAACAGCCGTTTAAAATTTCTGCTACAATTAGAAATTTGTGCCCTATTCGGGCTAGTTTTTTTCTTGCCTCTCACTAGGATCAGTCAACTAAGACTGACATTGTATTGCCAATAGTTGCTGAATTTTAGTTTATTCAGGTATAAAGTTGCATTTACATTAATAGGGGAAAACGCAGTAATATCAATACATGCAAAATTGATTAACAAGTTTTGTTATTTGCATTTAGATATCAAAGAGTCATTACAACTATGTCTTTGCAACTAGGATCAATTTATTCAACGCCATCTACATTTTCCAAAATTCCCAGATTACCAAAATTCAAAATTTCCAAATATTCCAAAATTGCAAAGTTTCCAAAATTTCCAAAGTTCCCAAAACTCCCCCATTCCCAAGTTTAAACATTTTACAATTCCCACGTTTCCAAAACTTTCAAACTTCCCAAGTTTCCAAAAAATTCCAGTTTTCAAAAGTTTGAAAATTTCCAAGGTTTGAAAATTTCAAATTTCCCAACTTTCCAAGAATTCAAAATTCTCAAGTGCCCCAACATTTCAAATTTAAAGTTTCCAAAAATTCTGATATTTCCACTGAAACCCAAAATTCCTCTTTTCAAAGTTCCCAAGTATGCAATAATTCCCTGAGTTGCAAAAATCATGCAATTCCAGGT
>JAAFCE010009109.1:21353821-21484924 GCA_013389805.1 Trigoniulus corallinus
AAATTCCTCTTTTCAAAGTTCCCAAGTATGCAATAATTCCCTGAGTTTCAAAAATCATGCAATTCCAGGTTCAAGGAAAGTTTCCAATTTTCCAAAAAAAGTCCCGTTTCCAAATGTTCTCAAGTTTCCATGAAATCAAAAATTCCCAACTTTACAAAAATTCGAAATTCCCAACTTTTCAAAAATTCGAAATTCCCAACTTTCCAAAAATTCGAAATTCCCGAGATCAACTAATTCAAAAATTCTCAACTTTCCAAGAATTTTAAAACTCCCGTTTCCAAATTTTCAAAAATTCCCTTTTCCAAAAAATTCAAAAATTGCAAATTCCAAAAACGCCAAACAATTCCAAGTTTCAAATTTTCTGGTTGAAAATGCAAATGGATTCCAAATTGTCAACTTCAAAATTTTTGAAAAACACGTTTCTAAAATTTAAAAAATAATTTCCAAAAATTTGAAAACAATTTTCAAAGATTTCAACAACACCTTTTATAACTGTGAAAAAATATTGAACAAAATTTCAAAAATTTGAAATTCAACTTTCAAAGTGTGAAAAAAATTTCTAAAAGTCCAAAAATGTGAAAAAAATTTCTAAAAGTCCAAAAATGTGAAAAAAATTTCCAAAATTTGAAATGTGGGGGAAAAAAATTTCCGAAAATCAAAAGGTGGGAAAAAAATTTCCAAAATTCGAAATGTGGGGAAAAAATTTCCAAAATTCGAAACATGGGGGAAAAAAAATTTCCAACATCCGAAATGTGGGAAAAAAAGTTTCTGAAATTCGAAATGTGGGGAAAAAGTTTCCAACATTCGAAATGTGGGGAAAATAATTTCCAACACTCGAAATTTGGGGGAAAAAATTTCCAAAACTCGAAATTTGGGAAAAAAAATTCCAAAATTCGAAATGTGGGGAAAAAAATTTACAAAATTCGAAATGTGGGGAAAAAAAAGTTTCTGAAATTCGAATGGTGGGAAAAATAATTTCCAAAATTCGAAATGTGGGGAAAAAAATTTCCAAAACTCGAAATTTGGGAAAAAAAAAATTTCCAAAAGTTCTAAATTTGAAAAACAATGTTCAAAAGTGTGGAAAAAAAATTTGGAAAACTTAAAATCACTATCATTCACTTATAATTGATGTTTATATTACAGATATCAGTTTGAAACAAGCCACTTACAAGTCATTGTTGATGATTCTCAATGATTACTCAAAATTCTTCAAATGCCTGTTCTCAAAATGGTAAAACATTTTTTGTTTTATTTGAATATATGCTAGCTAACTCATGTTTTGTGGATGTCAAAGTGGCAATTTTGGAATGAATGGGAACTGCATGCTGCATGTCGTTTTCCATTGGTTGACAGGCTTGAAATGGAGACAGGCAAGCGGAATCCTGTGTGATAGGAGGGTCCCAAGGTTTTACAGGGCTGTGGTTAGGCCAGCTATGCTATGTGGATCAGTGTTGGACACTGAGGAAGAGCCACGTCAATAGGATGGAAGCATTGGAGATACGAATGCTGCAATACATGAGTGGGGTGCCAAGAGCTGACAGAATTAGGAATAAGTATTTAGAGGTAGCCTGGGAGTGGGGGGATATCGCGTAAACGATGACGGAAAGTAGATTGAGGTGGTAGGGGCATGTAATGATAAGAGGGGATGAGGAGCTTGTTAGGGCCATTACAGGAATGCAAGTGGTTTGAAGCAGCCGGGGCAGGGGGAGACCAAAGCAGAAGTGGGAGCAGGTTGTCCATAAAGATATGGTAGTGTGTGGGGAGGACGGGGACCTGGTGCTAGAACCCGCAGACCCGACCTTCTTGCCACTGGCGGGATAAGGATAGGATGATGACGAATCAATATTGAGGGCACATCCAACTTGAAGTACTGTAGCAAGAGAACATCACCCACGTACAATAAAATAGATTTCCCGTTAGAAGTGCTTAAGTGCATTTACTGACCTGTCAACATTGCATACGACAGGTGTTTATCAAATTATATTATTCGCGTAATTTAAACCTGTTGAGGTATTGCAAACTGGTCCCAAGACGAGGACCGTCAAATTCTTTTTCTGTCACTTTCAATTTCTGAAATTGTATAATCAAGTTGCAAGTTTGATGTCTGCATGTGCTTGCATTGTAAAGATAGCCCTTTCCCCCACTTATTGGTACTTATTTGTCCCTTTGGCACCGTACTGTAACATACGGGTATTTTTACGCAACCGACTGCCAATCTAATGCCACATTATTTATAATAAGCCTAACATCTTAACCTGATGTCAGGAGGTGAATTTTGTCGATCTGCACCATCCGCATCGGATAGGGTCGAACCAGAACCATGAACTTACTAGCCAAGCACGGAATCCAAATACAGTATGTAATAGTTGCTTTAATGATATAATACTCTGCACTAAGCATTATGGGTGTCCGGAGGGGATGGAATAACGGCGAAATTGTCCCCCTTGGGATAGGATACACTTAATCCGATTCCTGGAACATGTGTATCCAAGCTATGCTTCCCCCGCCCCCGGTAGAAAATTGTCTGGGGACGGCGGTGCTCACAATTGTTCAGACCATCGACTTGCTTCTTGACCTCGCGGGGAGCGGCGAATTGCCTTGGATACACCAGTTCTCGTCTGATCACTGAAGTTAAGCAACGCAAGCCCAGCTAATACTGACATGGGTGGTCGCTCGGGAAAACTGGGTACTGCTAAGACCCAATAATCGTCGCATTAGTGTAGTGTCTGTGCAGTCTATGCATTAGAACTATGCAGTGGACGGGTCTCTAATGACCTTGTAGTTGACGGGACCTTAAACACCAACAAACAAACAAACATTGACTTCGCGGTTGCAGGTTCGAAGCCGGAGATGATGATGCATAAGCGTTTAATAAAATAATAAAGATGCCGATCTTAGAATGCCTAGGGATGTAAGTGCCATATACATGTTGAGTGTGTGTCAGCACCGGGGCCCTCCCCTTAATCCGACATTGGTCAATACTAATTGAGGAATTTTTAGACGTTTGCATCTGAAGTTTCAATCCACCTGGTTAATGGAATATCGACCTAAAAGAAAGAAGTTCACATAAAAAAAGTAAAACCAACTTAATACTGACCAATCCAGTCTGTTGTACTCCACTCAGGTGAATTTCAGGGTATTACTTCTTCTGTAGTTGGCCCAACATGAAGATTAATGAATAAAAAATAAGTAAAAGAAAGCTTACTGCATACTGATACCGAAATATAGAAGTGCAACACTAATAACCAACAGTCACAGCCCTTAACTAATTGTAGGGTGTCACAGTTGACGAAATTTCTCTACACTGCAGTCGTGTCATCTTGAATAAGAATTGAGAACAGTGAAATTGACCTATGTGTTTACGTTTTTAAATGTGACAACATGTGTCTTGAGAAAAGTGATAAGTAATAGTGAAGATCAGAGGCCAGAATTTGTTTTTCCAAGAGGAAAAAATGTTTAAAACAACGATCCTCGCAACCATTTCCCGACTCTTAAAAGAGCAAGAAGGTCCTTCATATTAATGGTTCTTGTGAAGAACGTCTTGCACTTGACAGGAATATATGACATCACTGTCACATAAAAGCTTTTAATGACACGAGGGAGAAACTATTTCACAACTATTTGGGCTAAATCTGGACGATATTTTTAAGCTGTCCTATTGTTTTGTTATGACCACATAATTGAGTGACGTTGGTCTCACAACAAATCCATTATGATCGACTCGAAAACATGTACAACACATTTAGAATTGGGAGAATGCTTTTCATGATAAATATGGAACTTTCTGGCCCTTTAGTTGTGCTTTTAACGTCCCATTTTTCATTCTTTTGGGGCGTTGATTTTCCATCTCCAAAGCGTTTTTTTTTTACAATCTTCCGGAAACATTTCATCAGGCTGTTGTAATGATTTGGCAGACACGATCCTTATCATCACCATCACTCTTCATACGTCCACATAGATGGTTGAGGCGGATCTGCAAGTAGAAGTTCTTCAGTAGTCCTACTGTGTTCTAGACTAGGGATCGACCGTATGGTACTGTCATATCCCTCGACTACATGACTTGCCACCGCCAGGCTGGCACATTTCCAGAATGCATATATGAAATAATTTACATTTCAGAATTTATATTACTTTTACTCATTTTCCCTTGGGTCCCGTTTTCCCTGCTCCTAACATTAACTCCCATAGGCTGAAACAAATGGTCTCAATTCCTACAATTCCTTCCTCATCACTACCCCAAACACTAGACCCCCCACTACTGACCTATGTTAATGATTAATGGTGAGAACAAGGAAATGAGTGTATCGTCATCCTTTTTCACTCTTGCAAAACTTTTCACAACTGTTTTTGTCAGAGTTGGTTGAAAATTCCTCTTCTGAATTACTGAAGTCGCAAATTAAAGAAGGTGCTCTGTTGGCGCTATTAACATACTATGCATTAAACTTTTGAGAAAATTAAAAAAAAAAACTGAAAAAGTTGTTCAAGGATGAGAAATCCCTAAAGCACTTGAAACATCTGCATTTGAATAAGTCACATCATAATCCAAACAGCAGTGAATACTCTCTGGTGCCTAACTGCCTTGAAGAATAATTACTTCAAAGATTTTTCAATACACCTAATAAAGGCGAATTATATCACGGCAAATTAATCAGGTTAATCAAATTATTTCTATTTTTGTGATAGGCCGATGGTGATAATTCGCGCAGCACCTCTTAAGATACAATTCCGACTTCAGCAGATCAGAGATTAGCGTACTTGATTTTCATCATCATCATCCCCTTATCCCGCTTGTTGGAGGTAGGGTTTGCGGGTTCTGGCCCTCCACTCCCGCCTACCACCAACCAGGTCCCCGTCCACCCCACACAATCTACGATTAGCCTCTATTCTTGATAAAATTTCTCTGACTGGGGGAACCTCAGCCAGGCGTTCAGAACCCGCAAGAATATTGGACGAGTTCTAGCCCTCCACTCCCGTCTGTTTCCCACAAGGTTCCCGTCCAACCCACACACTGCCATGTCCCTCCGGACAACTTGTTCCCACGTCTGCTTCGGTCTCCCCTTACTCCGGATGCTGCCGACCACCTGCATTCCTGGAATGCACCTAACGAGCTCCTCTTCCCCTCATCTCATAACGTGTCCATACTACCTCAGCCTATTCTCCCTCATCTTTTCGGCGATGTCCTCCTTCCCCCAGGCTACCTCTAATATACGCTTTCCTAATTCTATCTGCTCTCGACACGCCACACGTGTGCCGCAGCATGCGCATCTCGGCCACTTGCATTCTAGTTACATGGCTTTTCTTCTCTGCCCAACACTGATCCATATTGCATAGCTGGCCTAACCACTGTCCTGTAAAACTTCCCTTTCAATTTGATTGTGACAACGTGGAGTACTACCATCCTTCTCAAATACGAAAAATGCAAAAATGGCTGCACAAAGCCTTTAGAATGATTTGACAGTCAAATCATCCCTGAAAGAGGCTCTGGACAATTATTATTTCCACCCTTTTGACACGCTATTGACCAGAAAAAGTCATACTCTCTCGGAAATATTTTCAGACTTAATGAGAAAGAAAGAAATTAAACCCTGCAAAACTACATTGACCCAGAAATGCCTCATGCTGTGAGACGGTTCTGCAGACTAGAGCAGGGATGTCAAACTAAAGACTAGTGTATTTGACTTAAATATGGTAAAATATCAGTTCTACTTTGATTAACTGATGGATTTACTGGATTTTCATTGGCTTGGTAGAATTCGAAATTCTGTAGCGTCAAAGTACTGAAGTTCTTCCTTAATGAATTTATGAGACCAATGATGACAAATGAGCCCTCATGCGGTTTTAGAGATCAGACAAACAGCACTGATTTGCCGAATATCCTCCTCAATTTAATTCGGCGGCTACTACTCTCCTTTACTTCAATCTGAAATTCAAAAGCATAAAACGTTGTCATAGGAAGAAAGCAGCTTAATGCCAGTAATTATAGTAGTAGTGGTATGTGGTTACATTGTCGTTCAGCTTGCACTACTTGAGCGTGCTCCAGTTTTATTCTTGAACTCCAATTGAAGTCATCAATCTACACCAGGATTGAACCTCCACTAGGAGCTCAACAGATCAGAAACTACATTATCACTTGATGCATCCGTATATGATCTGTACCCAATCTCCATTTCTGTAACGAAAAATTTATTTATAAGTCCCTTTTCACTCCAAGAAAAACTGCAAAATTTCAATCATAAGATGATAACCTCGTGAAATAACTTCAAACTACTAAATCCCACCTATAGCGGTGGGTGGACAGAATTATTTATGTTCCTATGTTACCATTACGTATGTTGTTGTTATACATCCATTTACAAAAAAAAAAAAAAAGCTCTGACGAGAAACCATCACAACCGTTATACTCGTATTTGTTCTGACATTTACATATCAGGTGCTTTCTGCTTAGTAGGAACTTGCTTGAACCAGTCGTTTCCTCTGATTCTTAATCCCATCTGTGCCACAGAACCACATTGTCATCACCAGTGGATGAAAGTAGTGAAATTTTTCAGTTAACTTTGACGTTATAATCATATATAGTTTACGACCTGTCAACCTACCTTTTCTAAAGACGGATTTGATAGTTGCAAACGAATCAAATTGGAAACAACCAATGCGTGCCACATGTGCATATCTGATTCACACAGACACATACTGCATATAGATCAATAGTCTGCCACGAAACAACTTATTCATGAGCATTATGTTCCCACTGAGACGTTGCAACGTATAAGTAGAGGTTAGTACGAGGTTAGAAAGGGCTGGGGGTGCACAGTCCCGTACTTCCTTCTTCCTTTATTCCTCAAAATCCATTTCTTATCTGTAATTTATAAAAAGAATAAATCTCAGTCAGGATTATTCATAGTACAGTTAAATGCAGCACTCCTACCCCTTTGTCTGCCAATAAAATCCGCAGGTAAGGCGTGGGGTAGAGACCAGCAAATGACACTGCCGGCCTCCATAGTAAGTGAAGGCGGATTCCCCATAATTTAGAAAAACGTGGGAGTAGTTTTCAATATATATATATATGTATTAATAATCCATCTACTGTTATATAACCTTCAACTCTTTACTTTACTGACATTAAGATAGCCTGAAGTCGACTAACAGCGTGTCAAAAATGATGGCACAATTCTGTAATCACTGTAGGACATGGTTCAATAACAGGGGAGAGTTTTCGTTGCACCCCATCAGCAAGAATGTGCAATTGCATTTCTCTTAATATCAGCAGCTGCATGCTTGCGCTAGTAAAATAATAGTAGTGAATAAGATTTGTCGGGTGTACGTTTCATATTTTTGTTGTCCAACATATTAAGTTGCGCAGCCAATTGCCCAAATGCATGAACGCTAGCTGGGGTATCAAAAGATTGCCAGAGTTAAATGATATTATACAATAGTGGATGTTATGTATGCCATCATGCTGCATGTTGTGTCGTACCGCCTGTTCTTGATCTGGAATCGATTTCAAGACTCCTTTCTTATATTAATGGATTAGTTCTTTATGTTCTTACTATTTCTCCACTTTTTCCTAAAATCCTCAATTCCACTTTCTCTCTTAGTGATGCCATCCTCAACAAAGCTCCTCTTCAGCTTCGGCTTCAGATAGAAGTACATTTTCTTGTTAATTTAGTTAACTAATCCCATCTACGAAGACTAGACGACAATCTCTTGCTCCATCACTTTCTTTCTATCTCTCATTACGACGGGGACAAAAATCTCTTTTGCTACAAGGTTACTCTTCTGGTCCGATGATGGCAGACTTAAATGGTGCAGCAGAATCTACATCGTTAAGTCAGTTGTTGCACTTTAACGAAACCAATCTGCTGTACATGTTGAGCACCAACACCTCTATACTCGATAGCTTAGAACAGTACATCAAGAATCGAGCAGTTGATGATGATGCCTTTACGGCCTTAGTAGCCACCTACTGTGTCCTCATATTGTCCGGTTCAACTGGAAATGGACTGGTTTGCTTGGTGGTGGCTCGCAAACCTCAAATGCGAACACCTCGTAACATTTTCATCATTAATTTGGCGATATCCGACCTATTGCTGTGTCTCTTCACCATGCCTTTGACACTAACTGAAATACTAGTTAAAGTTTGGCCTCTAGGTGAATTTATGTGCAAGATGACCGGTACTCTGCAGGCCATAAGCATTTTTGTATCTACCATGAGTATTACTGCCATTGCCTTGGATCGTTACAACGCCATACTATATCCGACACGTGAATGGAACAAACGATTAGGTGCAGTGGTCGTCCTGACGGGCATATGGTTAGTGGCCTTGTTGCTCGCTCTTCCCATGTTTATATTTCGTAAATATGTTTATCACGTGATGAACCTGCCTCCAATGTATTATGTGGCTTATTGTTACGAAGACTGGCCTGTAACTCACGGAAGAGCTTATTATTCCATAGCTACTATGATGTTTCAATATGTCCTCCCCATTGTCATCTTGAGTGTAGTTTATGCCCGCATTTACCAAAAACTCCTTAATCGCATGTCTACCAACGTGCGTCTAAACAGTGCTGGTAGAATTAGAGAATCTGACAGTCGGCGCGTTAGGAAAACCAACACACTGCTGGTCAGCATAGCTGTCATCTATGTGGTCAGTTGGCTACCTCTCAACATCTTCAATGTGATCACAGATTTATGTGATGCCATTCCAGAAAGGCATTTTCGAGTGTATTTCGCCAGTTGTCATGTGATGGGGATGAGTTCCGCCTGCTCCAATCCATTGTTGTATGGGTGGTTAAACGACAATTTCCGTAAAGAATTCAAGGAAGTGTTTTCAAATTGTTACGAATGCTTTGCTCATGCCATAACTCCAATTGTACACAGAAGTGATGCCTCGCCGGTCCCATTGGTGGTGTACACCAGACACAACTCTACAGCTCAGAATGAACCAGTCACAAACTCTTTCAAGAACGGGTTTGAAGATGCAGCAACTGTAATCACTCAAGTGTCCAGTTCTACGACCAACTCGTTATTGCTACTGTAAAATAGACAATTTGTTCAGTGTTTAGTAGTATAAACTTAATAGTGTTACTACAAATGGAATTTCCAGGGTTGAATATTATTTTTTTTCGGAAAATGGCTCAACAGATTGAACTTGATAGATAATACATACCAATACTGCATAAACCTCCTAACAAAAATCCAAATATACATCTATGGAAATGTCGCTCAAATATTTATGTGGTAATATTTTTCTTTTTCGAAAGTTGCCTCTCCTTATTCTTATATATGTAATACATATATTGTATTTATTTCAATGAAAATGCTATATATTTATGCTAAAAAAAATTCGGTCAGAAGTAGCAAGAAAGCTGAAAAAGAGTTGGAATAGAATTAATCGAAATTCAGAAAATGGGTTATATATATATGTAGTATTGTGTGTGCGTGTTTGTCGTTTTCATTGAATGTTATGAAAAGGTTATATGGAATCAATAAAAGAGAAATTTGGTTTCAAAGGAGTAATGATAGTGGTGAACACTGTTGCTTATCTGCAAATGGAAATGCAATTCATAAATCCCGTGAGCATGTCCTTACTTCATGATTTATAATTAATAAACACAATTATAACAATAAATCACGTTCAGAGTGTCGAGTTAATATGTAGATTAGCCATTAACACTCACTCAATTACAGTCGAGTTTTCTTATCTTCCTCGAGTCTTGACAAGCCTGACAACAAATCTATTGACGTTGATGAGCATTGGCCATTGAGAAAACGCGACATTTCAGAGGTCTTCACTATTTTTCTTGGACATCAAACAACTACAGATAAATACCTGAAAATTTTAATATTATTCATTACCGAAATGCTAATAGCGTGATGTACATTAATTGATTTCGAAATCACAGAAGGAGATGCGCCTCAAGTGGTATCTATATTTCATATAATTAAACCGATATGAACATTAATGTCTATCAGGGGCGGATCAAGGGGGGAGCACTTCAAAGAAAGTGCGTCCCAAATATTTTTAAATATTCAGAATCCCCTTAATATAATTCTAGCTAGCAATTACAATAGGTCCTCTACTGCCCCTTGGAACGCAACTGTTGCAATGCCTTATTATTTGCAAAGTTGAATCATGCATCAGTTGAAGTATGCGCCCCATTCAGGCACTGAAGGGGGATCAGTTGCTGCATTGCTCCACCCTGGATCCGGCCCTGATATCAATCCACTTGGGCTGATACAACTCGCTGTTAAGACATCGGTTTAAACATGACTAGTATTTGACTGCCAGAATGACTAGCATTTGAGCTGCAGTGAAATTCTTTATAAATACTCATCAAATTATACTTGCGACAACCAATTTCACATCTCTGCGTAAATGAATACACATAAAGACTAGCCTCTGTCTGGTCATTTGTAGTTCTCACCAACGCGACCCCATAGCAGTTTTGGGGACCCAATAGTTCTAGATATCCAGTCAGAAAAAAAGAGGGAGGATTTGCTTACTTATTTTATAATTTCATGTCGGTATTTCAGCTCTAAAAGTAATTTAATGACATTGTCTGGCAGGGCGCAAGCTCTTCTCGCACCTGAGAATTTTTGTTTTTGATTTCTTTCCAGAGGACCCTTATATACGTGTTCTTTCAGTCCCCTCTTGCCAAAAGAAAATCACACCACTTGCGCATCATTAGCTTAAGATGCATCCACACCCCTTAACATGGGCTAGAGAACAAACGAGGCAGAAGGAGGAATGTAAAGGTATAGAAGGGCAGAGACAGATGCAGTTGAACGTTTTGCTCATAAACTCATGAACAAAAAACTTGAACGATAGTTTGTAGTTCCCTGGCTCTACAGCAAATAAGTAGTTGAGGATGATTCTTGTCTTTAATTTTAGACGCACATCGACACTGGTGGTGGTGGTAATAAGTTGTTGTACGGATGAGCAGATGATCGGTGACGACTTAGAGCATCCGAACGTGTATAACGTCTCTCACACCCTTGTTCAGGGCAGACATACCGTCGTCGTTTTGAAACATCTTCATGCGTCGCTTGATGCTTTGTCATATGGTCTTTTCTTATAAATCGTCGTTTACAAATCTAGGAACAAGAAAGTTTATTATTGACCCATTCAAAGAGTTCGCTTCTTAATAAGTTAAAAAAAAAACCCAATATTTTTATACATGCGTGTAATTAATTGCTTACATAACAGGAATTTAGGAAACTTTCGATTCCACCAATAACAAATAAAAGCAATTCTTCAAAAAACTATTTCTAATTAAAAGACAAAATCTAATTTTAGACATCACCTTGCATTCAAAGTCTCTTTCGTTGCTATGGGTCCTCCGATGTCGAGTGAGTTCTTCTTTCCGAGAAAAACTCTTCTGGCATTCAGGGTTGTCACATCTATAGGTTCTATCACCTACGACAACAAATTCAGAATTACTATTACCGTATTTTCTCGCTTATAACGCGCACGTTATATGCATTTCTTTACAGACGAAGTTTCGAGCAACCCCAAGTTGATCACAGAAAATAAAAATCCTTTTGTGACATCAAAAGATCACCTGCAACAATTACATGGGTATACAGCATCCTGCTCTAATCACCATATGCACTAGCCCGCATGGTTCCCAAATTTATTATGGCCACGGACCCCTTTGTGTAACAAACAGCTGATCATGGACCCTTCACAATGATCGTTAAGCTTTTGTTTCATTTGCTGCGTACCCCCAGGGGGCCATAGGGACCACTTTGAGAACCTTGCAGTAGCTGCACTGTGTCCCTTCAGCAATGCCCTTAGCATTAGTTATCATTATGTGCAGCCATATCATTAAGTGCAGCAAGTTGCGTTGGACACACCAGTTATCGTGAGATCACTGAAGTTAAACAGCGGAAGCCCACGTTAGTACCAACATGGGTGGTTGGTAAAGAACGTTGGGTGCTGTAAATTTCCCTCTCCTACGTCCTCTACACCTTCCTCCTCATCTCCCGCGAGCAGCCTCCTAAGGGTTCGTCCTGTTATGGCTGCTTGGCTTACTCCCCAACCCGTGAAATTAATATCCATTATATTTTTACGCTAACCCCGAAAGTGTGGAGGCCGAATAGCTGAGTCTACTGCAGTGGCGTATTTCTGCACAGGCGCATGAGGCGTGCGCCTGGGACCTCAAAATGAAAAAAAAAACTTTTCATAATGAAAATATGTAGCAGTATTCCTTGAATTAAACTGACAAGTAGATGTTGACGATTAAAAATGCGTGTAGTACGTGCATTGTAGGGTGTAGGACTAGTGAAAATATTTAGAGGGGGCCCTCAAAATTGAATTGCGGGTGGAGCCTCTCAAGTACTAAATCCGCCGCTGGTCTACTGCACATATACAGATTGCTATTTTGCCTGTTTACGTGAAAAATATTTGGATGTGACATTTACAACTGTAAGCTATTGCTGGACAGTGAGATGTAGTAAACAGCATCATAACAACGGTGCGTATCAGATGAGGCATCTCAGACAGTCCTGTGTTGGTTGCTACGTGGCACAGACCAACCTGTCATCTACGGACTAATAAGGAAACGGGTGGTCCGTTAAAGCCGATTGTCCACAGGATGTTATGTACTAGAAGATTTTCTGAAGAAAGATATGGATCAATATTAAGGGTTAGTTATCAGAATTCTCATGGTGTGATGTCACTGACGTTCTGGAAAATGGCTCCAATCTGTCTCCAGGTGTGACAACTTCACCTTTAATACTTTACTGTCACGGCTTGGAAGTTTTGAAAGCCATTAATACATACTGGGAAGGGGGGTAGGTGTTACACTCTGAATATTGTATCAATTATACATTTTCCGACAGTGAGAGTATTTTGTACAGGTTAAATCCAGAAATGTAATAATCTGCATTGTCGTGTAATCGTAGCTGCCTAAACTACAGAATTAAATATTCTTTTTAATTTGATTGGCACTTGCTAATTTCAGGCCATTAATTGACATACTGTAGTTATGGATTTTAGTATATTTATCTATTGACCACTTATGGTAAATACCTTAGTGTGTATTTAAGGTGCTTTACATGTCTCTTATTAATTACTTAAACACACGTATAGGCCTATATAGAGCACACAGTGCTGTAAGTTAACGTACTGCAATTTTAAACTTCAACGCTAGGCCGACCAATTTTATGCACGATATTCAGTGCAGGTATTTACATAAACGCAAAACACGTTAGAAGAGAGAAGATAAACAGCATGATGCTACCAGAAAAAAACCAATTTCTTTCATTAAACTTAAACCCACACTGCAGAAAATTACTTTCAAAAATTAAAAAAACTGGGAATAATTTGGCGTGACACGATAAACCTAGTAGGCCTACGCATGACATGCAAAATACAGTACCTTGTATTCTAACACCCACTATCGCCAAAAGAAACCATTTATAATCGTTATAACAGCAGTTCTCGTTAATCAAATTTGTCGCTAATTCATACAAATCATATTAAGAAAGATCTTACATTCGTATAAATGTAAGAATTATGCTTAGAAGTAGAATATTTGATAAAGTACTTCGGACTTCGTCTCACAAAATCGGCGATGAAGAGAACGAGGAAGACGAAAATGGCGGCTGGGTTATACGACAATGTGATACATTCATCGTATGTTGAATGTTTTAAATAATTAATAATAAAAGGAAATATGATTTAAGAAACAATACCTTTAGAATAGGAGATAATATTTATTGAGCAAACAAATACGAGTTCCAGTAACCGAGTTACTTACTTAGCAGAGTTCCATTGCTCAGTTTCGCAATGCCGAACTCATTGTACCCGACCGTGTCATAGGGTGGAAAAACGCCTCACGGATAGGCTTTACCTTTTACCCGGTTGTTCTATTTTACACTTACCATTTTACCCGGTTACTAATTTTACCTAGCGATTGAGGTGAAATATGCATGCAATGAATTATCTTTGATAAAGTATCTTTAAAATGATCTCTACTTTCGATCTTTCGGTCGTCCGGCCTTCTCGCCTTCGGCTCGAAGGCCTCTTCTCCGCGAACACGATACGTATCGATTCTGTGAATCATCCCATTTGTACGAATCTCGCTTTTCTAGGCACAGAAAAATCTCTGAAAAATTTCTTTCTGCCCTGAAAATAATGTTTAGTCATAAAAATACTTGTTTTCGTCAATAATTTTGCCCTAAAACACCAGCAACGAACCCAATGGAAAGTGCAAAATAGAACAACCGGGTAAAAGGTAAAGCCTATCTGGCCTCACTGCATGAAATGTTAGGACTGATTACAGCCTACAAAATGGTTGAAGTGACCCATGTTGGTAAATAAAGTGTAATATATTTGTATTTTTATGTCCTAGGAAGGGGTGAAAGTTACGGCGATAATGACGACACGCTCTAACAGTTAAAACTTACCACTAGTAGGAGTATTTGAAAGAGTTTCATTGTTGTGTTTTGTGGACGGAGCTAATATTTGCGAAATGGTCGAAGTGTTGGTAAGCGGAGATTTGCATGCCCGTCCACATTGTGCCGCTGAAGAAGAAATCGGCGGATATAAACGCACAACAGGTAAATCTCGATTGAAATATTGTTCCGATTTCTCATCCTCACTCGTTCCTCTGGACATGCATTTAGGGTTGAGGTGAACACATACTTCACAAGGCGCGTGACTGTGACAGTAGGACGAGTCATAAAGCCCTAATTCCAGGCCACAAGTGGATCTACACGATGGTATTCCCCCATCTAATTTTTGAAATCTCTCAAAATAGCTGATGGTGCTACTACGAGTGTCATCGGGATTTTCAGAATCGCTGTCACATCGCATAAATCCAGGATAGGACGAATGGACAGGAGAATTACGGTACAAGTTGGCCCGTAAGTCGTCATTATCCCAAATGTCTTTCGTTTCCAAATCAATTAAACTTCCTGTAGTTAGTCGATGATTGTTTTCGTATTCACTGGTAAGTGGCGTTATGCTTTTCTTAAAATAGTCGTACGAAAGTCGATCATGACACCAGTCTTCTAGACTATAGACGGGTGGTCCATGATTAAGTACAGACGTTGGCCATTTCGGTCCCAATGCACCTGAATTTTGGAGATACCAATTGTCATACAACCGATTACAGAGATTCTTATGATTATCCGTATATCCAGGGTCACCGAGACGAAGAGGAAGTGGAAACACTGGGACCTGGCGTGACTTTCTAGAAGATGGATTGTCGCTGTTCATCTCATAGCCCAGATGTCCGCCTGCAGGACAAAGCTATCCCTCACTCGAACATTTCAAACCACAATGCAAGTTGCGTAATAAGGTAATAACAACATCGGCCCGTTTGGGAACCTTATCTAGAGGACGAACAAATGAAAATGCGAGTCCACATAGGTGACAATGCTACGTCGTTTCCATTGAATGATAGTTTATCAGAAATAATTTCAATTGGATTATTGTGCGATATCAAAAATATCGCAAGGCAAGTAACCGCCCATCTGTTATTTTGTCACGTTTATTCAAGTCATCATACAACAAACAACACATTTTTTTGGAAGGTTACCTGCAGAAGTTTTCTTGGTGGGCCATCCACCCACCACATGACATAACTGTAGAGACAATAAACTACATCAAGAAAGAAATGCATAGGTTACTTAGCATAAGCACACACTTTCATTGAAACATCAAAAAAGGACGATTATGCAACAGTACTGATGACGAAAAAAAAAGTAGCTAAGGGGTCTGAACGACATCCGTCTAATACAAGTTGAGCTTGATCTAGGTATCCAAGGACGGAAAATCAAAAGTAGCATCTAGGCTCAAGTCCCCGAAATACACCCGGTGACTAAATATAGCAAAAGATGAGGGAGGAACTGATGATCCCAACCAATTTTATTGTAGCATTGACGTCACTGATAGCCTATCCAACTTCCAGTTAACCAAACTAGAATATTACAAATTGATCTATCAAAACCAAATCTAGAACTTAAAACTTTTATCTATGAACCTATGGCCTTGCATTTTTATTCCGTTAATTGACGCTCATGGACTAATGCATCATTAGTCCCAGGTTCGATGGGGATCAAGGTGGTTTGGCTTCTTCCGGGTGAGAGTGTGGCCTCCAGTGTGCTTTTCGCTGGATGGGAAGTGAAGCCCTAGCCCCGTGTGCTGCTTACGATATCACCGGAACAACATTTCCAAGTCTAGGAGCTCGTCGTCTGGCGTCGGGGGGGGAGCGAAAGTTCCCCAACGGTGAAAAGTAGGCCAGCGATAAAAATTGAGTTGCCAGCCGGCAGCGTAAAAATACCATCCAACAGATCGCTGCACTGTTGTGTTCCAATGGGGATGAAAATGGGCACCCCCACCCTGCCATAAGCGCTCATAAAAGAGATGTGTACCTAACACTTTTCCCGGCCTATGATAGGGTCGGGTGCCCATTTGTCCCTCTGAATGAACACAAAGGTGATCTATCTTCCGCCGCAGGCTGCCGACCGAAGCTGCAGGCTTATGTATCGTCGATCAACTGTTCGTTGGGGCAAAGGACCATTATAAGGAAGAAATCTTAATGATGGCAGTGATGGATTAGCACCCCATGGATGGATGGCACCGCCCGGGGAGTGAGGGTGACCTGAGTTCAATTCCCCATTTGTGGAGACATATATTACTTTCTTAAACGACTGATGTCTGTTGAGCCACAACTTAGTTAAACAATAAATAAATCTCTAGCATATGATCTAAATACGAAAGTAAATTACGACGGCAAACTGTCATCAATCAGACTATTTGGGGTATCTGAGAGACGTCAGCCGATACAGGAGAGACAAAGGCACCTATCACGATATGACCTAAAACTTGCACAAAGAAGAAAGGTCGTTTTTCATCCAAAGCCTTCCAAAGTCAGTACCGGTACAGTCTTTTGTGACATGAGTCTCACAGATCCAATAGCGGAAAGAGAAAAAAAAACAACATGGACATCGAAAACTCATCATTGGTAAGATGGACAGCAGCTTTACCCTCACTGACTGTCAGCTTAAACACCTCATTTAGAAGTGGGTGGGGAGGAGAGTGAACCCGGTTTTAGTTGACCGTTACTTTAACAGTAATCAGTACCTGAACGTGATTAATGTGTCAGAGTCGGGTACCCAGAAGTCCAAGATATCGACAACGAAATGGGTAGTTGGCAGTGGAGGGGCAGAGGCAGAAACCAGTCATAAACCTGGGTGGGCTGCTAATCTACCTTTTCATGAGTACTGTCTTACGACATGTACGGCTAACCATTCCATCGCGAAACCCACACACACACATATTACGCGGTAAGGGAGAGTTCCTACTAAGCTTTGATATCCGGTTTCCTGTGAAAACAAAAATATATGACAACTAGGATGAGTTAAGAAATATTTGGTGTGGTCAAAGAGTTCAGACGCGTGTGCGTGCCCCACTGAAAATATTTCAAGTGAATATCCGCTATAAATTAGCAGACTAGCAGGTCCGACTCGAATTTTACAGAATTGCACTCCAACTAGATATGCGCTTGATAATTAATGTCCGCTCCAGGTCAATGAGGTGAAGTTTCCTTCGTGGTCAACCATGTGGGGGGAGGGTCAGGCAGGAGGGGTGAGAGAGAGAGAGAGTACGGCAAGATCCATTACCAAAATAAACCATGTATATCACATGCTGCTAAGAGGATAAAAATACAAAAGTAAATGACGACACTGGACGGATACAGTTTTATTATCTATGATTAAACTATACAGCCGATATTCATCACCTGCGCGCAATAATTGTTCTAGTTTCGATGTGCAACAAGTGGAGGACAAAGACTGATAACAAACCCGATTAAACAGCCAAATGCCTCCATTCTTCAAAACATGAAATATTTTTACACGTCAAAGCCGATATATTACATTGTACAACATTGCAATAAACCAATATTAAAAAAAGGCGGTGGAGTAATTGTAGTGGGGGTGGAGGGAGAGCGAGAAAGAGACAAATCAAACGCAATATTTAATCATTTTCTGTTGTTTTGTTGCCTTCTACCTCAGCGACAGATTATCGCATACACCCTCTTAAATCAACACCCCAGAGAGAGAGAGAGAGAGACGCATTGCGCTATTCAGCTGAATAACATTTTAAAAATTTAGGTCTCCTTACCCATCAAATATATCTTTAGACATTTCTTGAAGGCAATATTAAGTTTTATATTTAAAAAAAAAACAAAATTAATCTGAAATTGTGTCAGGACAAGCCATCAAACAATGGATAACAATATACAGTAAATGCCTGTCGCACGGTCCTGGCATGTGAATTTTTGCTTGTTAGAAAAAGGCTCGTAAATGCAGAGCCCGCTCTAGTATTTATGCCGCCCCGGACAAAAAGATAAATTACCACCCACTACTCAGTGATCGGAGTAAAAAATAAAAGCTAACAGCTAGTGGAAAGACTTCCCAGACACATCTCCGGCTCTAACCTACTCCACCGGGGCGGAATTGCAAGAGCATATCGAAATGCCGCCCTGTCGATATCCCGCCCCGGACAAACGTCTAAGTTGGCGGTGTCTGGAGCGGGCCTCAGCAGCATGGCGGTCCCATTGTGACAAGCACTTCCCTGAAACTTCTCGACGACAATGCATGTTTCATCGTCATCATCAAGACCAGGAACACACTGATGACCTGTTCAGCACCTTATTATGGGAAAGTATTGGAAGCATCCAGGGTAGAGGAAGGTAAAGCAGGCGTGGGAGCGGCTTGTAAGGCTGCATGAGGACCTGGTAATTGAAAAGCGGGAATGGAGGATCAGAACTCGCAGATTCCGCCATAGGTGAGTTTCTACACCTGAAAATTTTACTGCTATACTCAGGGCCGTAACTAGGGCGTGGCGAAGAAGGCGGCCGCCACGGGCGCAACTGGGTTTGGGGCGCAAAATGTTTAAGTTTTTTGTTATTATTGGATTACGGGCAAGCGAATGTTAGACACTTGCCACAGGCGCTTCATACCCCCGTTACGGCTCTGGCTATACTGTACATTTATATTTTACTTTTTGTAGAAAGTGTTCTTTTACGAGCGGGTAGCATCACACCCAGCGGAATTTCGAACAAGGCCATTCGTCTGGGCCAGGTCCGAGTCTGCCACCATAATACTTAAGAGCCAAGTGCGCAACACACTGAACCACCGAGATATCATCATCACCACTTAACCTCTGGCAGAGTCCGGAACCCATATTTGTCCCATTGGAAATACAACGTGAACACGCGCGGATCCAGGATGGGGTTTTACCCCCGCCCCCTATGCAAATATAAACGTATTCGCATAATATATGCGAGCTTTAGCTCAACCCCCCCTTCCCGTAATGGCTCACCCCCCCCTGGCGAAAATCCTGGATCTGCCACTGAACGCAAACGATCTGTTGGAGGGTATTTTTAATGCAGCCAGTTGCTGATCTAATGCTGCAATCTCCATTCTTACCTATTAATCATCGGGCCCGTCTTTCTTCTTTGGGGCACTTCTTTCCTCCACCGAGCAGCTATACTTGGGATTTTGCAAGGGTTCTTTATTAGACTCGGATGTGGCAACATGAGGAAGAGTAGATTGAGGTGGTATGGACACGTAAGGAGAAGAGGGGAGGAGGAGCTTGTTAGGTCCATTACGAAATGCAGGTGGTTGGAAGCACCCGGGTCTGGAGAGACCAATGCAGACGTGGGAGCAAGTTGTCCGTAAGGATATAGTAGAGTGTGGGCTGGACGGGGACCTGGTGGGAGATAGGCGGATGTGGAGGTCTAGAACCCGCAGACCCGACCCTGCCACAGGCGGGATAAGGGTAGTATGATGATGATGATGCAAGGTTTCTTTTCGTGCAATGGCGACATCATACACACCACACGGGGTTATGGCTTGATTGCTCACCCGATGGAAGGCGCAGTGGGGGCCCCTCTCGCGCCCGAGAGCAACGTCTCGTTATAGAATCGAACCTAGAACGTCAGACCAGCGAGGCTGAGGAAGAAAATAGATCAGAATGATCATCTAATCCATATCGAATGACTTATAAGTCCTTCGAATGATTTATAAGGACGAATAAGTCCTTATACTTATGGAATGAAAGATTGGGACTGTCGCCTTTCGTGTCAGGTTACACGATTTATGAGGAAGTATAAATGATAGAAGACAACATGGTGGTACCACTGTTAAGAGTTAATTTGTCTGGATATGGTTTCCATGTCGTAACTAGCTTGACGTAGGTAGTGCAAGTCGAGACGAAGTCCTGGAAGAAAAGTAGTAGATAAGGGGCTTTGTTTACAGCGCAGTCAAGGATTCGATCAGATCAATACAAGCCTACATCAGTAGTGGCCTGATAATTGGACTCTGACAGAATCTCTGGTAGTCGTTGGATCTGATAGTCATCTGGTCCAAAACCGAGGGAATTTTCCAAGCCTGGCAATCACAGGGTGTAGGTGGAATGTATTGTGCTCCAAAATATGATTATCCTTTGTTGTTTCTTAGTTACCCCCACGTCATTCATTGCGATGTATGGCTTATTATTAATTATTATTATCATTGACATATTACATTCATTTTATCATTTAGGTGGGACTCAAAAGTGAGATAATACGTCCGTAATCCGTGCTTTCATGTGGATGTATACGTGATATTTTACACTTAAGCGGCCCACAAACGACTAACTTGGTTGTCAACTAGTTTGCCCCAGACTGAACAACCAGTTGACAATTTTGAAAAACAAATTGCAGTGAATAGGTGCAGTAAAGCAGTTCTCAAACTATGGTGCACGTATCACTTTCACGGTACATTTCACATTACATTAGTTGTGGTGGTGCACCTTCTACACAAACGATTTAAATAAATGCTTTTATTTATCTGGTTCACCTATGGTAGGGCAGGATTCCCATCTTGTCCCTCTGAATGGACACAAGGGTGATATATTAGGCAGTGTTTTTCCACAGCCGCTTGCCGACCAAAGCTGCAACCCAATTTTATTTATCGTCGGTCTACTGTTCGTTGGGAATTCCACCGATGCCGGGGGGGGGGGGGGGCGAGGTCTTATACATGGGAATTTTGCCTCATTTACGCGTTGCATAGAGAGCCACCAGTGTTGATCAGAGGCGAACCTGCGCACACTGAATTCAAGTAGCCATCTATTGTCCTCCAACAATTACCCCACGCCAACTTCACATATTCATAGAAGTAGTCTTGAAAATTTCAACACCGATAATAATTTCCTGATCTTAATCTACGGCCGTGTTTCCCCAACCCTTTTTTTTTGTTGGTTATGCCCTACCTAAGCTCCTCTAAAATTCTGGTGCCCCCGCGGAAGGATTCTATAAATTTCCAAACTCAATGGCGAAGTGTGGGTATAAAAACAGTACTGAGCCGTCGAGCAAGAACAAATGCCAGTCGCCTCAGTCAGTCCTTGTTAGTCTCTGTGCAGCATTGTCAAACTGTCGGATTGTTGCCCGTTGGCCTGTTGGACTTGACCGTGCCACAGGCGGGATGATGACATCATATACACCGCATGGGATCACGGCTTTACTTCCCATCCGACTGGTTGTCAAAAATAATAAGTCAGAATTTCCATCTTCCTGTTCCATACTTAGAGCCGGGAAATGGTATTTAGCACGGGATATAATAATAATGAGCCCCGTCAATCCAAGTGATTAGTCGTCAAAGCAAAAACAACTCCTAACCCTTTTCCCGCCTATGGCAGGGTCGGGCACCCATCTTGTCCCTCTGAATGGACACAAGGGCGATATATTGGTCATAGTTTTTCTGCAGCCGGTTGCCGACCAAAGCTGCAACCCCTATGCTTATTTATCGTCGGTCTACTGTTCATTTTTGGGGACTTCCACCGACGCCAGGGGGTCGAGCGCCTACACCTGGAAATTTTGCCTCATCTACTCGTTGCGTAGTAGAGAAGGTTCTTTTACGTGCAAGTGCCATCGTACACCCACACAGGACCTCGGTTTTACTTCTCATCCGAAAGAAGGCGCACTCGCGGCCTCTCTCTCACCCGAAAGAAGCCAAGCCACCTCGGTCCAGTATCGAACCTGACAGTTGAAACCCAAGTGACTAGTTATCAAGTCGTCAAAATTGAAATGTATCATGGTTGTGCGTTAGACACCTCAAATGGGATTCACAATGTGACAGGTGATTATTAGAAATTGTGTCAACGATAGTATTTGGTAAAGACATGGAGGAGGACGAGGAAGCGGGGTGAACCGACACCAGTTAAGGGTGGTAGTATGATAAACCTTCGTCGTGTATTTTTTTTTAACAAACAACGAGTTTCTTATCAAGTTTGTGAGATGCAATTTATCTGGAAAGTTCACGTAGTTTAGCAAACAATACTTTTATATCAATGTTTGAAATCTAAATATTAGTTAAGTGGATGAGGGATCGTCTCTGAAATAACTTGACAAACACCTTACAAATAAAAATAAAGGGTGACGCAAAGAATAACATAACTAACCTGTTAGTCTTTCTCACGATCAAGATGTAACGGTCTTTTAAGAAATGATCCAATAATATAAAGAGAAGACTACTTTCGCCTTCAACAACATCCAATCAATTTAAATTTCTGTAGCATTTCAATTTTTATCAGCTTACTAACGGTTTTAATGAAGACAACAACAAAATCGACTACATAATAGATTACGAAAACAAAGACGGAAGAAAGGATCCATCTAACTTTTGCATTATTGAGTTAGCTGTTATAGTAATCTCTTGCTCCATCCACCAATGTGAGAATTTCAAACAATGTTAAACTGAATCAATATCCGCAGGAATTTAAATAATTTTCTCTAAATCTACGGTATATGCTAAGAATAATATTACCTGCAAGACCAGTTAAGCGTTGTTCTCTCTACAAATTTCCAGAGACTTAGGACCCACAAATTTTTTATTCGTGACTGAAACAAATCATCATATGCTTTATAAAACTTCAGTGAGTAAACACCGTTAATACACAACTGATTTCTCGAAAGAAAAACAGATCAATTATTTTATATCAAATATTACTAAATACGCCATTTTGATTAAAAATTAATAAAAAGAACAACGTGACGTCATCAATTCCATAGTATAAAGCTATCAGTGGACGCTAGGGGGAGTATGAAAATTTTCGAATGTTGCCAAACTATTTATCTTCAATTCCTAGTTATGCATATTCAAATTCTTCAGACTTCATCACGTATAAAAGGCCTACATTTCTAAATAAAAGCCTATTCGTAAACTAAAAATGATAAATTGGTCATCAGCCATATACAGAATCGAACCAATAATCGCACATGTAGAAGATAAACACACTATTTTCTACTAAGACATGAACTGAAATATCTATCTGCCTATTACTGTATTTAATAATATGTCATGGATGGCTGGGTCCAAGCTCCTGTTTCGTTTGTTGGTGCTTTAGAGCCCGTCAACTACAAGGTCATTACACCACAGCGTAGTTCTGATGCAGAGACTGCACAGACACATTCCACTAATGCGACGATTTTGAGGTATAGCAGTACTCAGTTTTTCCAAGCGGCCACCCATGTCAATACTATCTGGGGTTGCGTTGCTTACCTTCACTGATCAGATGAAAACTGGTGTGTCCAACGCTCCCCCACCCTCCTGAAGCAGGGGTTTCCCAAAGTCTTCCGATTGTAATATTTCGCGGCGCACACTTTGGGAACCTCCAAATGCTCTGACTAGGGCTACCCTAGCCAGGCGTCTGAACCCGCAGGAATATTGGCTGAGTTGTCTGTGAGGGGGGGGGGGTGTCGGCCTACTCCACGAATTGGGACGATACAAAAACAAAAATAATAATAATCTGGCAAGCGACTTGCTTTCGTTTCTTTTGACATCTGTCTCAGGCAGTTGCATCTGTCTTGGGGGGCGATGAAGACGGGGACGAAAAGCTTTGGTCCCGTGCAATTGGCCAAACACCAGAAGTATGAGGTTGACGTGGGAGCAGGTTGTCCGTAAGGATATGGTAGTGTGTGGGGTGAACGGGGGCCTGGTGGATTACGGGAGTGGAGGGCTAGAACCCGCAGACCCAACCCTGCCACAAGCAGGATAAGGGTATGATGATGATCCGGGACCGATGATCCTTGCAACGATCACCAGTCGGGCTGCCAATTTGTAATAGTGAGAAGGCTATTTGTTTTCGGAGTCCTAATGAGGACCCAGTGACTAGTGATCAAGCAACTGATGTAGGCAGAGGACGGCCAAAGGGTACTTTTGATTTTCTCAACAACTTAAGCCCAAGAACTGTCTCAGATGTGAGCAAACATATCAGGTATAATTAAGTTTAGTATCACAGAATAAAGTAAAGTTGAAGCTCTATGCGTTCCCACTAAGACATATGTAATAAATCCGAAATAAACCTCAGATTGCCTGGTGGCAACTGCTCTTAATATGTCCAACGCCAACACGTCTGGTTCTACCATGACATTTAAGGGCCAAAACTTTTGGGCCAACATTACTTTATTTTGTTGTGGCATACCTAAATCTGTTTTAACAATTCCAATAACTGCTAAAGTTACGGATACTGGAATATTTCTGAAGATCAGTTCTTGAGTTAGTCCTTCAAAGAATCCATGCAAAGCAAATTTCGTAGCGGCGTACGCCGTCATACCAGGTAAAGCCGCCTTAGCCTCCATGGAAGACATGACACCAATGCTACCACCACTTTCAGTCAACATCAACATCGACTTAGACGCCAAATCCACATAGGACAAAAAATTCACATGCAGAGTGTTCACGAGATCTGTATAATTTTCGTTGTTCCCTATCCACCAACCAATTTTCATAATGGCATGATTTAGTATAAGATGGTCCAGTCCACCGAGTCGCTTCTCTACTTCGGCAATCACTTTATTACGATCTTCCACCAGGCTTAAATCGGACACAACCACCTCGACCTGAGCAGCACCAAGCTCTAAACATTTCTTACGTACCACTTCTAAAAGCGGACCTCTCCTGGCAACGATCATCAGTCGGGCTCCCAATTTGGAATATTGGTAAGCTATTTGTTCTCCGAGTCCTGATGAAGCACCTGTGACTAGTATTCTTTTTCCAGCTATAGTTTGTGAGTCAAAACCATCATCCTTTAGTAGAAAGTACAGCCCCACGGCAAAAGATGTAAGAATAAGTGATGTCAGTTTTCCCATGTCATTCACTGAACTAGCGTTACAATATTTTTTGGGCTCCTTCTTTGTACTTCCTTCGATCTTCCTACTTCTTCCTGTCTCAAGTCATTCAATTTATTGTGCCGTTTGCCAACAACGTTACTGCTATTCAAACAACTAAAATTAGATCTAAGCTTTTAAGCACAACTCTTTGCTCTCTATTTTTAGATCACAACATGGGGTGCAAGCCTTCAACTTACGATCATATTTCGCTATAATCAAGGTGACCTACTGTAAAAACTCGGTATAAAGCGTCCTTGCTTTCATTGAACACATCTTTCTTCCCTGACATCTTTTTCCCCAGTACAAACTATCACTTAACGCTGAGACAATCTGAGTTTTTAAAATGCCTGTCGCACATGCTTCCACGTACTTCCACATCAATGATAATCAGTGAGACGTTGAAAAATCTGGGATCCTAGACTACCATCCATAAGATTTTGTCTCTCTTACAAAACATGTGCTGATAATTTTTGTCTTCACCCAAGTGGAGCTATGGAATTATTCCATTCACGAACATGTGCCAGAGAAGTCACAATCCAGAAAACCAGCATAGATGATTCCAATGATTCAGAGAGTGAAACTCCTTGTAGTGTTATTCTCCATACATAAAGGGTTTGAAGTGCAGTGGGGACATCTTAACACACATTTCACATCCCATCTGGTGAAAGGCACACTTTGGCATTTTTTCTCTCTCTCTCTCAAAGAGGTCCACCCACCACGACAACATGGAACCTATGACCTAGTCATAGCACGTTATCACTTGAGAGACGGAGGTGGTATTACAACTAAGACGGAACTGTACCAGATTGGATTAGATGGACTCATAGTGGACTTAGAGATGCAATAAATAATTCAGATACCTTGAAAGTATGATACATTGTTTAAGGCAAACAGTTCTTGTTTATTTTAACTTGGAAAACCGAGTCTCGAAACTACAGTATGGCGAAAGACACGTTAAAAATTGAATAAGAAGCGAACGGTAGCTGTCGTGACGATATGCAATGAGGAAAGCTGAAAAAAAACTATAGGCCAAATGATGCAATCAAACATACGACGAAAGGATGAAGAAAAGCTTTATTTATTTATGGCAATTCAATGACTACCGCCTCTAACTTCAACTATTCTCTTACATTTCAATTCCTTAATCATCTTCCAGGCGATGCTTCAGGCATAAATTAGGAATAAGAAGAAAACTCTTGAAACATCGCTTGAGTATCTACTTGCATTAAATCCAACTTCTGCCTGCAATCAATCACAACAATACGGATCTACGAAAATAAAAGTAGACGGAAATTTATAAACTAGATAATTGCTAAAGTACATAATATTAAACATCATTAACAATCATCATCATATCCTTATCTCCCACCCTGGGTCGTAACGAGGGCGTGGCGAAGAAGGCAGCCGCCACGGGCGCAACTAGGTTTAGGGCGCAAAATGTTTAAGTTTTTTGTCATTAGTGGGTTACGGGCAAGCGAAAGTTAGACACTTGCCACAGGCGCTTCATACCCCCGTTACGGCTCTGCTCCCACCAGGTCCCCGTCCACCCCGTCAACCCCATCCTTACGGGCAACCTGCTCCCACGTCTGCTTTGGTCTCCCACCGGCGATTTGCGTTGGACACACCAGTTCTCGTTTGTTCACTGAAGTTAAGGAGCGCGACCCCAGCTAGAATGCTGCCTCTGCATAAGAACTATGCTGTGGACGGGGCTCTAATGACCTTGTAGTTGAAGGGCCCTAAAACACCAACAAACAAACAAACTTGGCCTCTCACTGCCCCGGGTGCTTCCAACCACCTGCATTCCTGTAATGAACCTAATGAGCCCCTCCTCCCCTCTTCTCATTACGTCCCCAACCTTACCCTTCGACGTGTCAGGGCTATCCTGTTAGTGCTGAGCGACCCAGAGACGTCATAGGGGTTGCGCCCCCTCAACCACCAGGATCCGATTTCCCTAGGGATTCGGGTGTCCACGCACGGCAAACACGTGGGTAGACATTTTCTTACGGTCACCTCCAGGACCAATTATGATGTTCCAGGTTGGCCATCCTAGGGTGTGCTCCGTTTAGCCGCCTTTTACGACATGCAGTGGGGGAAAGTGCCGTGTACCTATTCTAACCCGGGCACACACGGGGTACATAATTAAAAATCATCTGTCACTTATTTGGTAAAGAAGTTTAGTGAGGCTCTTTCTTCTCATCTCTATTACAATGACAAAACTAAAGTACTTTTGATATGATATAGTAAACAAGACACCAAGCGATTTCATTAACGGAGATATAAATTTAATACGTGGAAATTGGTAGACTTTTACCTAACGAGACAGTATATAATGCTTGAATCGTTTTATATACTGCTGATATCCAGTGGGAAACAAGAAAAAATACGAGAAAACATGTGTAAACAAAAAAACTAAAATCGATAAATCCCCGTTTCCAGTTCCTGTGTGAGTGTATATGTGTACAGAATTAAAATAACCTCATAACCCTTCACTTGTACGAGTAAGTAAGAAAAAAAAATGATAGGTGCAAGGAATATTGAATCTGAAAATTTAAAAGAAATATATGAAGACGATGTCAAACTCGTTGACAGCAAAGAATATTCACAGATAGTGCAAATAGAGGATGACAAGAAAAGCTGACAATTTCCGATTAAATGTCCCCCAAACTTGAAATTTAGTTATCATAAGAAGATTAAATATCAACGAATTTAGTCACTAAGAGATGAGAGAGAGGGAGAAAAAACAGGAACGAGGTTCTGTACGTTTACAAAAAAATAAAGGAAATATTAATTAAATGTCTTGCGTAGATTTTTGGTACCAAAAAACGTTATGAAACTAAAAATAGCTCATGACACACTGTCCTTCACACACACACCACAAGAAAATAATATTGATGTGAACTGCATTTATTAAAAACTTCCAACCTTTAAGAAAATTAAATAGGAAGATATATGATGCTATTATTCTGTTGAACATCATCTGACAACTTTATTTATCAGTAAGCCCATTGAATAAGTTAAACGATAGATTAAATAATTTGGCAGAAGAAAATGGTACCATCTTACCAGCTGTGTAAAAAATGCGGATTCTTTAGGTTTCTCGGCATAACGTTCATACTGGTCCAAGTTATCTTGCAGTTTCAGAGTCAAAGTGTCATAGTTTCCTCGTACAACTTCCAAAACCTAACAAAAATCCATTCAGAAGAAAGGAGAAAAGAAAACAAAAGAAATAAAAACATATATTAAATACATTCATCCATTAACGTCTATAAAGTTGATATCATGATGAAAAGAAATGCCTTGATCCAAGTCTCATGTGTAACGAATTAATTGCAGTCGTAAATACAAATATAGCAACGTTAATCTAAAATGAAAGAAGGACAAAAAAACCCGTATCTACTAAATAACGAATAAAGGAAAACCCCCAGGATATCAATGACTGCATTAAAATGTCAGGGAGGATATCATATGCCCACCAAATACAGGACGACCGTAAAGATACTAAAAATTATTATTTAATATACTGGATTAGTTTCGTAGGTTGGGGAGTAAGCCAGGCAGCCATAACAGGACGAACCCTTAGGAGGCTGCCCGCAGGAGATGAGGAGGTAGGTGAAAGGACGAAGGAGAGGGTTAATTTGCAGCACCCAACGTTCTTTACCAACCACCCAAGTTGGTATTGACATGGGTTTGCGCTGCTTAACTTTAGTGATCTCACGGGAACTGGTGGGTTCAAAGCAACTTGGCTGCACTGCTCAACTGCAACTGCTCAAGACAAGACAATCACATATTACTTTACATTATGGTATACTGACAGAAAACGAAGGACATGATTCATGTGAGCCTCTGATTGGTGTCCCCATAAAAAAAAATGAGATAACAGGGTAAGGGCAAACAAACAAAGCAACATTAACACTACAGTAATTGCTGGCCCTGGATGGAAATCTTCCTCCAGTATGGCGTATGGTCTCCTTGAACAGCCAGTACTGCCTCACACATGTGAAACATTGAGGCAATGAGATTATCAATGCACTCTTAGGGTATACGTGGCCGCTTTTCCATAACAGCAATCTCCAGCCCTGGAACAGTTGTGGGAGGTGCTGCTCTGCCTGCAATGCGCCTCCCCAATTCATCCCACACATCTTCAATCAGATTTAAGTCTGGTGAGCAAGCTGGCCACTGCATGCGCTCGATACCTTCCAATTCCAGCATGTTGCCCACCAATGCAGCTCTGTGGGGACGAGCATTATCTTCCATCAAAAAAAACGAATCACCCATGACACCAGCATATGGCACAACAAAAGTTCGGAGAATCTCGTTTTTATACCTTATAGCGGTCAAATTACCACCTCAGAAAATGTAGAGGTCTGTACGTCCACCGATACCAATGCCTGCCCAAACCATCAATCCACCACCACCATATTGGGTTCTTTCTTGGACAAAAGTTGGGTTGTTTCTTGTCCCTCGTTCCCTCCAGATGAGTACAGGTCGACTGTCACATTCCACGTTGAATTGGGACTCATCAGAGAATAGAACTGTTATCCATTCAGCATGCTGCCACTCACAATGGTCATGTGCCCACTTTCTGTGCTCTCTATGGTGTTGTGCAGTGGGTCTACAGGCATAGAGGCTACTTCCATGAAGTCCATTACAGACAGTCCGAGTTGACACTCTGCGTCCTGATTCTGTTTGAAGGGCACTATGCAGTTGAGTTGCATTCTGCCACCTATTCTGACGGGCTGTTAACAAGTCAATGGTCATTCATTGCTGTTGTTGATTGTGGGCGACCTTGTCCTGCCCTTCTGTTAACAGTGCCTGTTGTTTGAAAACGATTCCAAAGTCTGGAAATCGCACTTTGAGACACCCCAATGGCTTGTGCCACCTCTCGTTGTGTCTGTCCAGCTTCCAACCTTCCTATGGCTATCAAAGCCACTGATACAGGTAAACAACGTTGTGGAGGCATTGCTGTCACTAAATGGAGTCATTCCCTAACTGACAATTGAAATGGAACCAACTACAGCAACACAACTTGTACCGCCCCTCCCCCCTCACATGCCCTTTGATATAAACACTACAGACACTGCCCTGTGGAGTGGTATACAGGTTTCATAATGACATCCAACGACTTTTACATTCTGTTGGGTTACAGGGAAGTGATTGCATTAAACACTATTCCTAAAAACACTGTATTCTTAGGTCATTTCACAATATCCCCTAATTTTTTTGACCAGTGTATAATTACAGGTTTTCAGGTTGTATGGACACGTAATGAGAAGAGGGGAGGAGGGGCATTCAGGTCCATTTCAGGAATGTAGGTGGTCGGAAGCACCCGGGGCAGGGGTAGACTGAAGCAGACGTGGGAGCAGGTAGTCCGTAAGGATATGGTAGTGTGTGGGGGTGGACGGGGACCTGATGGGAGATAGGCGGGAGTGGAGGGCTAGAACCGACAGACCCGACCCTACCGCAGGCGGGATGAGGATGACGATGATATAATTTTAGATTTATTTTTTAAACCATTACGTACAAAAATTTACCACAAAAGGAAAACCAAAAACAGCATTGTAACTCATCGTATGTTTTATACGACACCATACTGAACTTAATGTTACTTTTTATTTGAGCAAAGATGATGTAAGAAGTGAGGTAGTTAGGGGATGCTTTTGATTTATGTTTCGCCAAATTACGTTTCTACGTATGAAACAGTAAGAGGAATATTACGTGATGTTGTTACGATAATGAACTACGAGGGTTGGATGAAAAACAGTGTCCAAGTGGTATCATGACCTTATTAAACAAGCTCGGTTTCGATTACATTGTATCCCACAAAATTAACCTCATGCAGGCACTATATTTAGTAACAATTCAATGCAGTAAAAACACACATATACACACAAACTCATCATTAGCGCGCTCTCATTCCATCTATGGAAGGGTCGGATCCCAGAGGAGGATTCAGCTTTTCAATCCTCAACAGGGTCAATTCGAACAATTCACGTCATTCCACGCCAAGTCTGTGTTGGACTCCCGCTAAATTACACTCTATAATATTTTTCAATGATATTTCTATGAAGATACAGACATCTGGGGTAACAATATTTGCACACAATCTGTGGTTTGAGGACCCACCCCAGGGATCCGCGAAAGCCCTTTCAGGGGAATCCGTGAAGATCTGAAATCCAATAACTTTGTATTACGGGTTTCTTGAATATTTTCTTGTTCCTCTTCCAAACAAAGACCGGATTACTGGTCCATGTTGGGTTAATGTGAGAGAACTCGGAAAATCACAAGATAGGCTCATAAAAATATCCAGAGATTCTGCTGGGACTTCCTCGACTGGCAAGTAGAGTTTTCCTGATATATAGAAGATCCCCAACAGCCAAACAGCAAATACTGTAAAACGTTGGGCATCATCACTTTGCCTTGACCGAAGTTAGGTCTGCGAAATCTAGTTAGCTATCAACTTAAGTGTCATCCAATACTTGCCATACCATTATGGATCCAACCAAGTCTTTCTTCCACCTTCCCTCATATCCAAACCAAGTACAGACTATGATTAATTCAGAAAACAATTTTTACAACAGAGTGGATTGGTTCGATTAGTCAATTTCTGCAAAGTTATGTACTGTAGGTCGATCAATGATTAAAGTAGGTCCTTGGGAGAAAACATGGTGACACCAACAAGTTCTACACGACAGGAACCGGTAACCCATTCCCATTCCTGGACCAGTAACAAAATCCATCATCATCCTACAGATGGTGGGCCAAATTCATCTCTCAAGTATGAAGAAGCAAGCCGGATAAGGTGAGATGTGTCACACTTGTCCACCTTGACGTCAAAAACAAATAATTAACCCGAAAAATGGGCCGGGGAACAACATTCAGGCCGATTCCTGATCAGTGGTAACAGCAAAGCAGTCAGCCAACTTATTGCTACTAAGCTGAAAGCAAACTCCTCTGACAACAAGAATAAAGTTGAAACATGTTCCTGCTCCACGCAATGCAACGAATCGTGGATAACACGACTTGAATAATAATGACTATGACTTGAATTTTAAGACCTAATAAAGTTCAAAGAAGTTAACTTCAAACAACTCTTAAATAACCTTCAGCGTATAATTAGCATACCCATCTATACAGCGCAGTTAAGATTTTAATTGCTGTGGAGTATCTTAACTGTTTCAACAGAGACCTTCAACAATGTAACAATAATAAACAGGTGGGGTAATTAATTAAGAACTTCACAAGAAACGAGATTATGTAAATGAGAGTGAACATGTAATCTCAACATAAAATGAACTATTAAGTGTTTGAAGGACAACATATTGCTGATCACACTGCAGAAATTGAAACACAGCATGTGCACACAGACTGTGAATGACTGGCAATCAAGTTGCTGCTCTTCAATTCGCCGTTACTGGTACTTCAAAGAAAAACCCTTGTTGCTAGGACCAATAGTCCTTTCGCTGAGCAGAACAAGAATGGCGTAGGGGTTGATTCATTTTGGCAATATCACGCCAGTCATCTAACTGCAAATGATCAGAAGGTTAGCTGGAACCTAATTGTCATTGATATAAGCAGGTGATGGAAGTACAATCTGGTCATCCATTTATCACATTGACAAGTGAGATTTTGGAAACCCTTTCCCTCAGGACAAAGGCTTCCGATTGCGCGAAGAAAGAGAAAGGAAACACAACTAGGTAGCTATCCAACATTTTCGTTATATAACTGAAAATTGAATTAAGATCAGAAGTCGAACAAAGAATCTTCTTTATGCGTTAGGAAATGCGTTTTGATGAAAATTGAAGAATGCTATTTTAAGATTCTGCAGATCATCTTAAAGTAGGTCAGAATCCCTTCTCCGGTGAATCCGCTTAGCAAACTGTTTAGTTAAAAGAAGATGGGGAATTATCATAATCAATGTATGCTTTCGCTGTTTATTAAAATTGGTAATATTTAATCAATATCGTCTCTTGTGGGAACTTCTCTCTCCCATCGACCTACAAGTAGCAGTTTCCAGTAAAACAAGTTTGAAAGTCCAAAACCAGGTGGTGGACATCTCCAGGGTAAGCACCTGGATGACGGAAGTGATTAGGAGACTGCTTCCCTCCAAGGTTAGCTTCACTTATTCTGGGGATGCAACATGTGATTTCAAGCAGCTTAAGTGTGACATGAAGTTCTTCAGAGCGAGTGACACAGATACAAATATTAATAAATATGTGCCACTTCTGATAGAGGTGAATTTTGTTGATTTTAAGTACTTTTTAGAGTGGCTGCGTTTAGTGTATAGAAGCACACGCACAAATACAGATGAAAAACAATATTCTTCACTTCATTTCGTGTTTAAAACTCAAATAGAAACTCTAACTGGAAGCTTATTTGGTGAAAATATCGACAAAATACTTAGGGTCTTAAAATTTCGTGAGTACTGTGCAAATGTCACCGCAGGTCTATTTGGATGCCATTATTGCTACATCTGGGGAGATATTCAAGAATGGGACAAGTAAGGCTTGATTGAGGTTTTTGAGGTTTCATTTATCACGCAATGAACTCATTTTTCTCAATGCTATTTCAAGCACTTTGTACAACACTCTAGTCATGAATTTGTGTTGTTACAGAATCAATTGTTTTTCATAGGAAATTGCAAAGACAAACAAAATGATTATAAGAAAGTTGACTTAAGTGAATGGGAGGTGGTGGAGACAGAATGACCAAACTTAAGAGAGACTGAAATGAGAAACTGAAAATGTAACATTACACCAGCCTTTCGTTTTATTGTGAATTATTTACTCTAGCAAAAGGAAAAGTCAGTGTTTCAAACAGACTTGCTAAAGAGGTGGAATTAGTTCAGGAAGAGATGCACTTTAAAATAGAGACAAAAATCATCGATTACAAGCATCATAATATACCACTAGAAATGGTTGATGGGAAGTTTGTAAAATGACAACTAAATTAACGAAAAAAGTTGGAAACAATATAAAAACTAAAAAAAAAAAAAACTAACCGACAGAGGAAAGAGTTGTCAGTTTGAATACCATATTGTGACCAACAACCATCATGGTGAAGTAACTGCTAGATACGATCAAGCTCCTGGTCAAAGTTACCCAGTTCTCGTCTGATCACTGAAGTTAAGCAACGCAAGCACAGTTAGTACTGACATGGGTGGTCGCTCGGGAAAGCTGGGTACTGCTAATACCCAATAATCGTCGCATTAGTGTAGTGTCTGTGCAGGATATGCATTAGAACTATACAGTGGACGGGTCTCTAATGACCTTGTAGTTGACGGGACCTTAAACTCCAACAAACAAAAAAAGTCAAAGTTACCCTGGAGTTTAACCTCTGAATGAATAATTTAAGCACCATTACCTCCTTCTTACACGTCAGAATTTAGACAATCATCACTATCACTCATTTTTCTACGCAGAAGAGATATACTTTAAGAAACAGGCAACTGAAAGCACTCCTCTTTGAAAAGACCTAACCTGCCTTAGTTAGGATAGCACCTTCATATCGTGACATGCAAGCAAATCGCCCGGCCGTTTGCAACCTGACTTCTCCTACAACTTTATTGGAACAAAACTCATCCCAGATGAGGAAAACCTTAAAAAGCTCACAAATGCTACAGTTTAAAGTATAGCAGAACCCATATTAGTACAACATAGAAACATATCAACAGAAAGTATGCACATTTTTAAACTCAAAGCAGAATAGGACATTTTTCCCTATGACAAAGACAGTATAACTACAGACATACAGAATGAAGACAACAGTATATATATCTTACCTGACTTTCAGTTAATGCTGACTGGTTATTTTGAATCATCCATGTTTCAATCTTTGGTGTAAAATGATTGATAATGGCTCTGAAAAATAGCAAACAATAAAAGAAATGAACAGTGGTGAAACAAGTCAAATTTCTTAATGTACAGTTAACAGAAAACAAAGATGACGATATTTCTGGGGAAGGTGCAAGGGACATACTGTGGGTAGAGCTGAGCCAACAAACTCTAGGCTACTTTAGAGGTCCTCCTTTTACCTTGGGTCCCCTTCATTTTTATGGAAGTACATTCATGCTAATATTCCAAAACGATAGGCAGAATTATTGCAAGATGTTATTGCTGAGGTTTAATGTTTTCCTCCTCATTTCAGCGCTCCTTGAAGAAGGGGTTCGCATGTGACCCATCATTTGCTTGTTAAGTCAGTACTGAGGGTGAAGGGAAGGGTATAGGATAGGACGACTGCTCCTTTCAAGAAACCTTAGTAACCTCGCAAACGCAGCTTTCCCTTTTTACATGTTTGTTGCACGCTGTTTGCATACCATCGCCAAACATTTTAAGTGAAAATGTTCATTCTTTTGGCGTTTTTAATAAACAGAAAAGCCCGAAAAGTCAGCAAATTTATGCTTTCCAATATATAGCAGTAAAATTTCATTTTTATAGCTGTGCCTATCAGCAATTACATTTACATACTACCCTAAAGTATTTAACAAACTGCACTGTATTTCTACTATTTGATTTCATCCTGATTTTTGAAAGACAATTTCTTTTTTTATACTTTTCAAATATATACCCTTCCTCTTGCAATATATTCAAATAAGTATTTTAAATAAAATACGGAACATAAATGGGGATACACAAGGGCAGTCTCGTGAGATAGCAGGACAGCAATAAAATTGAAAAGAAAGTTTTATAGGATATTGGCGACATTGTATGACAATGAAAATGTTATATGAGAAATAGTAGGAGAAAAAGGACAACATAAAAGAAGAAAGAGGTGACATTATGAGGAGGAATATATTGCAGAATAGTATTGAGTACAAAAGACATTTACGGGGATAAAGTAAGTAGTTGGCTGGTCTTTAAGTAACAGAGTTAAACCAGACATTATGCATACAGGCAAATTTTCGATTTCGGAGCACTTGATGCCCAAAATCTTTGATTTAAGGTGCAAAGTGCAATATTTAAGAAGTAACTCAAACTGACTGAGACGATGGATTGGCCTTCTGCCCGGCGGTACGATGATCGTAGGTCAGTTGGGGATCTATATATGGGAGCGGTGTATTGCGTTGGACAACGCAATCCCAGCTAGTACTAACATGGGTGGCAGCTTGGGAAAACTGGGTACTGCTAATACCCAAAAATCATCGCATTGAAGGGCCCTAAAACATCAACGAAACAAGCCAAAAAGGGTTCTATATCATCAACTTAGTGATTATTATAGTCGACTGGAGGCTTTGCAGGACCTTAGTTTTTTTTGTTTTGTTGGTGTTTAAGGTCCCGTCACCTACAAGGTCATTAGAGACCCGTCCACTGCATAGTTCTAATGCATAGACTGCACAGACACTACACTAATGCGACGATTACTGGGTATTAGCAGTACCCAGCTTTCCCGAGCGACCATGTCAGTACTAACTGGGCTTGCGTTGCTTAACTTCAGCGATCAGACGAGAACTGGTGTGTCCAACGCAACTCGCCGCTCCCGCAGGACCTTAGGGAAGTTATTAGTGGACCCCATACCATCTTAGAATGAGACCCTGTGGTGATGCCACTCTTAGATTCCTACACATTAAAGGACTAATATCTCTACAGTTAAAAAAAATTGCAGCATATTTTAAATTGCCTTTGTTCCTCATTCCTGCGCCTGGCATTTCACCTTGTCCAATTTCCGGCTTCGAGTAAACCACGAGTTCGGGAGAACGAAGTGGAAATCCAAGAGGAGATAACAAAAGGCAGAAACCAACATGACAGAAAGATAAAGGGTAAAGAAGCAAGGGACAAACACTGAAGTATTTTAAGTATTTAATCATCGAAACATTTGATGTCACGTAAAATGAAATCATGCGGATGCAAAATTCGAGAATATCCTTCCTAGTATTTGCCTCACTAACTCTCATCTGTTACCTCATATCTACCTCAATCCTCAGATACGGCGAAGTGCAATTAATTTAAACACTGCCCCAACCTCATGTTTGGTCTTCTTGGAGCATTTCATCAGTGGGTAACTGAGTGAGTAAACTAAGATGGTTCGAGGGAGGAGTGTCTACGAGTATTTATGGTCTTATATTAAAAGTGCACACTGCCCTCGAGATTTTAACGTTGCATGAAATATAAGATGACCACAAAAAAGCAGAAATCTTCTCTCAGACGTTGCTGCGATGGGAATTCAAATAGCGAAACATAAATTGATGTTGATGGTGTCGTCGAAAACGTTTCATCCAATAAAATTTGATGCTGGCTTGAGAGTCGATCTACTACAGACTCAATTCAATTCCATCTTGAGGACGTAGGCTTTTTTCCCTTTCAGAAACGTACAACAATATCAAGGTGTCAATGTGTGGCTACACAAAGGGCATGTATAGAGAAGGGCAGATGTGAGGAAATGTAGAACGAATGATGTACACAAAAGAGACCAATCAATGCGACTTTTCAATGGATGTCTGTCTGGCTGCTTGTAAAGCAAAATTGGATAACAGTACCATTTTCAAGAATTCTCAGAAGATATCTACTTAATGTGGAGTTAAAGACAACGCCATCACCTCAGGGAAGGGAGAGGGGGGGGGGGGCACGAAGGAAACCAACCTAGAATTTGATTCATATTACTACTTACCACTTGATTTAAGACGATAGCCTAGTACACTAATGAAAATTACAACTGTAGGACGACAGCAGTGTAGCAGCATGATACCATGCCACCAACGAGTTGTGACTTCAAAAGTACTACAGGATATTACGGCCATAATTTTCATCTAACCCGGATTTCCTTTATCATATCTAACAGTAACTAATTAATGGCATTTCCTGATGCAGTAGTTGCTAAAATATTTCTCCGACTTATCAGCTATTATATTTGGATCCTAAGGGCAATTTTGCAGAAAACGGCTCGTACATAAAGATCCATTAAGCCTTGATTAGAGAGTTGGACGCCAACGTCTTCATCACCAAAATTAAAGAAAACAACACAATATATTTTGAAGAGATATGTCCTTATGATTGACTAGTACCAAGTGGCGAGAATTGCCGCCGTTATCTCATAACAACTGTGCGTGTCCGGGTGAATATTGTACACAAAGGTGAGTAGGCACCAAGTACTCCAATTTGATGTGTGGGCTGCAGCTGCAGTTATGGACAAAAAAAGGAGTCAAATTGCTATGGATAGGAAGACTTACTCAGGGCACACGGCCTGTGGGATGGTTTTCGATTAGCCGTGGTGGGCATCTGCCCAGTTGTGGCTGGAGTGCGAATTCACCCCTTCTAGCAGGGCAATGTGCAATGCAGCATTGCATGACTTGAGAAACTTGATACAGACTTAGTAGGAACCAGAATCCAAGTAATGTCATAAATACCACTCCCAAAGGCTTCTTTCGTCCTGATACATTATACGAATGTCACTTGTCTATAACTAATTTATGGGATGTTCCCCTTTTAAGGTGCGGATCAGTAAATATAAATTAATATTTCATTATCAAACACATCTTGTGTTGGAATCTGGAAGAAAAAAAATCGATTAAAAACAGACTGGAGAGTTGGGTTGACATAAATAACTTATAATGTTCATTAATTCATCACATGAATCATGTAACTTTGGGAATATTTTATCTTCCTTAAAATCTTATTTAACTTATAATGAAGGATCGTGTCAACATGTCCAAACCTCATGAGAATACCACATACGACATATATATACCACTTCTTTACTTTCCATCTGACGGAAGGAGCACTGGGGACTTTATTTTCACCCAACAAAAGTCACCTACTTCGTCTGCCAGGATCAAACCTTTAGGTATGGATTCAGAAGTCAAGGAAAATGCTATTGAAGTGGGTTATCTTCGTGCAGAAAAGGTCCTTTGATGCGCAAGTTAAATCGAATACATCTCTACAAGGGCGGATTACAGACTCTACAACAATGACAATTGAACTTCCGAGGCAAACTGAAGCTGTTGCGAATCTCAGAATGCAGTCCGAAGCTTTTTACAAGACAACAGTGTATAGATTGTATTGTCTAAAATTACAAGCATCATACTGTATGACTAAGATGAAAATACCGTTTTTTTTTCTATTTAATTTTTTTATATAACTTAAAAAGTCACAAGATTGTAAAAAGCAAATTATTTCTTACAGTAAAGAATTTGTCGACGACAACCTCATTCAGATGTGTCAGTAACTACTTGGGAAAAACCCTACCCAAAAACAGCTCTTTCACAGCATGAATTCCTTTATCAATTTACTTTGTATTAAAAAGACACGGTTGAACCAAAGGAACAGTCCTTAAAACTAATTAAAAACCACCGAAGACATTTTTCAAGAAAAAAAAAACGTAAACTTATACAGTATATAGGGCACAACTACTTGAGGATAGTGTAAAGGCTTTGTGCAACTAAAAGACTGCTACATAACTAGGCAGTTTTTATCCTACTACAATAATGAAACATTCTTGTGATTCATTATTGAGTTGCTGCTATTTAGCACCTAATATCCAAAAAACGAAGGAAAATTTTGAAACAAAAGAAGCTATTCAATATGAATTCATATCTGTATTGTTAGTACTGAGTTTTGCAAGGCTATAAAAGGCTATGAGAGGGAGAAAGAGAAGGAGGTAGGGAGAGAGATAGAGAGAGGAAGCAATTTTAGCATACATATAACAACCATCAAAAGAGGGAAAACCCCAATAACTATAAGAAGAAAAAAAAAAGATAAATGTGACTTCAGAGATACAAAATCAATCCTGCAAACTATACACTAGCTCAGCAAACTTTTATGCTTGAAAATACTGAGAGAAGATAAGGACCATCAACTATCATCACATACATACACCAATGGCCCACGAAACTAATTTAGAGCGATAATCAACGATGGAGTTAAGCATGAAAACGTGATAAATGTGAAATAAAATGCGGAATAAGTGAAAAAAGGAGATAAAGTCTATGCCACTGTCAACTATCCAGGGGAGCACTCGATTCAACTACTGTGCTGCCAAAGATATGCCCATAGTCATGTATGATTGAGTGAATAAATGTAGATTTTTACTCCAAAACATGCAAATGTTCTCCAGTTTCAAATTGTTATACGATTTCATGAATGAGCATCCATCATTATTCCAGAACAAGTAAAAGACTGTACTGTTGCTAGAGTATCCATGAACTTCCCCCATGGCAAAGAAAAGTTGCATCTTTTACTACCATAACATCACGTCTAGCAAACAACTTCATAGTTTTAAATCATCAAAATAATCCATCCAAATGGAACTCGTTTTACCACTAAAGGGATTGTATGTGCTGTTTGTGAGAGAGGAGTGAGAAGAGAGAGAGAGGCTGGTTATGGTATTTCTACAAACAAAAAAAAAGACATGTGTCTTTTGGTTAAGAAATAAATATATATTCTACATTTTGTATGGCTTATTGGTTTATTTCATGCTGCCCATTACTGTTGAGTACTTTTACAAATGGAAAATACTGCCACGTGTGCACTTAACTGGGTGCATTTCCATGCAGGTCACATCGTGTGCTCAAACATTTGTGATAGTGTCTTCCCTTCAAGCAACTGATATAGAGTTACTGTAAGTATTGCATTTGTCTACAAACTGAGTTATTTTACATCGGTCTTCCAATGAAGCTATATAACAACACCAGGAGATCAGCTCCTATAAGCCATTCTACACATTTTTCTGTAGAGAAACAACGTACAAGCTACACGTCACAGCTTCCTATTCAGGTTAGAAGCTTATGTCAGGCTCGACCCTGCACGTCAGTAACATATGCCTAAAAATCAATAAACGGCTACTGTAATGCAATGATTTGAAATTTAATCAAGATTTCAAAAAATAATTCCATATTCATGAGATATCAATCAGTAATATATTGAAAAAAAAATCATAAACTATCAAAATGAATACAACTTAATGCTCAAAGCGAATGTACAAGTTGCAGTTGCTAGTAGACACTACTAGTGCTTCAACACTGTCCTAAAAATCGATTTTGAATTGAACGTCGACTATTTCGAAAGATCACCTAGTAAAAATATATAAGAAACCTTAATACAGTATAAGAAACATAAACTCATTTTTTCCCCATCATCTGTCACAATGTCACAACATAACCAACTACAAAAATGGCAGCAAGCTTACGAGAAAAAAAAGATTCCTAGTGAACCATAAGCGCATTAGTATCAATAATATTTATGTAAGAAAGAAAAAATATAACAACGTTTAAAATAAGAAAGCTCTATATCTAAGAAGCTAATAACAATAAATGTCCACATATCCTAATACTCATAATCCTCCTCAGTGTCACCTACGAATGTTGTTGTTTGTTGGTGTTTTAGAGCCCTTCAACTACAAAGGTCATTACAGCCCCGTCCACAGCATAGTTCTTATGCAGAAACTGCACAGACACTACACTAATGCGACGATTTTTGGGTATTAGCAGTACCCAGTATTCCCAAGCGGCAACCCACGTCAGTACTAGCAGGGGTTGCGCTGCTTAACTTCAGTGATCAGGCGAGAACTGGTGTGTCAAAAGCAATTCGCCGCTCCCGTCACCTACGAACCGAAAGGACATACGTACAGTATGGTGCAAAAAAACATTAAACTTTTTAAAATTTCCTATCAATTTCCTAAAATTTCCTATAATGCATTGGTCTTAAGTACAGGACTGTACCGTATATTGAGTGTAGTAGAAATCTAAACAGAAAAATAATAACATTTCCATATTTCTATTTGAAATGGACGTACAAAAGAGTTAGTGGAAAGTCTTACTCATTGAAGCGAAACAGAACCAATTTGGTCTACAGTTATTCAGATGTTGAGAAACGTGAGATGAACTGGCTGATTGTACATCAACTGGGTTATGCGGATGTAAAAACGGCCTTTGGGACTGGAAGGAATATGAATAATGAACAAAAAATGGGCATATCTAAACTCAAAAAAAGTAGCAATCAACATAATGCACAATGACAAAAATCTAATATCCCAATATTTCTTTCAACAGATAACATCAATTTCGTATTACAACACTAGTGCTATTCAGAGACTTCGTGCTTATAGGAGGCAGAAATGGATAAGAGCACTAACAGGATACCCAACGGACATAAGGGGTGACTGATGATATGTTTATGAAGTTGCTATTTTTAAGTAAGTATATCCCAGAGAGCAGCAACTTCTCTGATAGAAGTACAGTACTATCCTGTTCAGTAATCGCATATGAAATTACCAACTGCGATCAGGAATGTACAATTGATGTAGTAAAGGATACCAACAGCAGGAGCAGCAATCTAGTAACAATACAGGATTTATTATAAAAAAGAAATTCATTATTAATTTAAAAGAATCTGTAGTCAAAAATCCAGTTCGGTTCAAAGGGTTGTGGCTTTCAGTTAGCAGTTCGCCCACCCATGAGGTTCTTTTCTAAATGGATAAAAGTAAACGTTCCCAGGTTAGGAGCAAATCCACTGGAATCAGTAAATTCATTTCAAAATTAAATAGGAAGACGTTAAATAATTAAATAGACCAAAGCCGTAATTCAGTTGTCATTTAGTCATCCGTTTGCTAATTTGGAATTTCCACACCGACTTCGCCTCGCTCGTAACAACTACCTCTTATATCAAAGTCTTAAGAAAACAAAATCAAAAATTCATGAAATCATTAATAATAAGTCATAGGAATTAAATCTAATGATTGCCTAAGAATAATTATGGATTACATGAGGGCCAGGCAACATTCTCCAATAGTCAAGATTGCTTTTTAACCAAACGCTTTCTTAAAATTCTCATTACATTAATATCGAGTATAAAAATATTCATAAAAACTGAAAGAAAATTATCATTTTGTGAGGAGTTGGTGGTGAGGTCCAAGAAGGGAATATTGGCAGCAAACATAATAGGGAAACAGATTTTGGAGGCAGAATAAACCTGAATAGGACGCAAATGTAAGATAGAGGTAGTTGGAAGAGGTGGTGAATGACCCCCTACTCCTGATTTAACTGTGTATACAGTATGTTGTTCCTGTACTTCAGCTCCAGAAATTAAACCCTGCCCCGAAGTTCCCACACCTTATTAATTCAGTACAATCTCCAAGGACCTCTCTTTACTTTACCAACATTCTTTACAGTGGGAATCAAACACTATAAAGGTCCCAAAAAGGCTTTGTGCATTTAGACTGGTATTCACCTAACAAAGTGACCCATGGAAGCAACGGAATTCGTACCCGGAGGAACCAGTATATAACAAGAAGGCGTAGACTAACCGACGATCAATAACACTTCAATGTGCTCATTTTAATTTACTCTTATAGCCCTTCAGTGGGCCTATTTATTAAGACGACTGTTTCACCACATCAAGCTCTTTACAATTCTGAAAATCGTCGACCACATCAAAAGAGGACATCAACGTGATATTAACAATTATTTAAACTGTGATCAACTGCGCATCAAAATGCTAAACAATGAAAGTGGTGATGAGTAAACTTTATAGTTAATACTCTGAGTTTACTCAAAATTGCAAAACTAAAAGAACAAATACCGATTCGTGTAATGATAAATATAAAATATTCATCAAAATTAAATTAATTTTGAAGAGAAATGAAATCGTCTCCCTCACTCAAATAAGGCAGAACTTGAAACCACTAGGATGTGCAACAATCCTACGTGTGCACAACGTATGAGTAAATCAATTACACGACGGGACAAATCTAGTCGGTGCACGACTTCATTACAAGTCCAACTCTAAATCCAAAAACCAACGTTATTTCAAACCACCAATTGAAGTACAGACCGAGGGATATGAGGAGAAAGAGATAACTTTGAAGATGCAGCACAAATCTCGTCGTATTATTAGGATGGAAAAACTTCTTCTTACTTAACAACCCTGGTCACGAATATTTCATGCAAAGTTTAATAATAAAATGCATCACCATGAAACGTAGATCCGGTTAAACGAATAAATTACGCATTAAGGAAGGATCTTATTGGGCCAAGCGATCTAAACGACTCAATTCTCATCTGATGTCCTCTTTTCCAATTGCTCTCCATTCATAGTTTTCAAGTCCCATTCTTTTTCTTATCCATCTGGAAGCATGTTGACTGTGCACATAAAAAAGGTATTCAAAATGCAAGAGCCCATAACTTACAGATAGCGACCCTTCCAACTTAATAGTAACACGCAGCATTTATACGAAAAATAAACTTCATCCTCTGTTGAACCCCCAACTACAAACTACGGGATGAACGTGTTTGTCACAAAAAAAGAGAGACGAAAGCTGAACCTTTACAACCCAGGAATTTCTCAGTGCGATCATTTGTACCCTATGTCGTCTGCAAGAGGTACAACCATCGCACTCAGAGGACAATATATGTTAGTGAACCTCAAAATATTCTTCATACTGCAGGATAAAGAGGAGGAAGTGGAGAGAGAGAGAAAAAAAGGAAAGAAAAAAAACTTTTTAAACCTAAGTCGTAGAAGAGAAACAGATCCATACCATTTATGTCCCATATCATTCTCCCAAAATCCTAAACCACTTTTATTCCTTCACAAAGTTCATTTATACAAGGCGATTATTGTACATTGCAAACTCCTAAAGAATCCTATTGATTAGGAATGTTTGCGAACAACAGACATCAGTTTACTTCAAGCACCTGGATAAGGATTAGAGAAACATTGGACGGAAATCGTCGCCCTTCATGGATGCAATAAAAAGCCCTTACCATTTTCACGAAAGGGAAATTAAAGTTTTTATATATATATATCAATAGAGAGAGAGAGAGGGGGGGAGAGAGAGAGACACACACACACACAGAAACTCCACCTACTCCTCCACAAGTTTTCATCTACAATCTCCGAATCTGATGCATCTCATAAAATGAGCAAATATTAAAAAACCCCGGTACCACGAGGGGTTACATCTCATGAAGGAGTAGTAGTTCTGGTCTTTTTATGAGCTACTCAACTTTAATGGCTAGCTATTTCAGCTCGAAATTTTCCCATTCTTCTCCGGACATAAGGTAGCAACACGAAAATACCACTACAAGACCCCCATCATGTTTGACATAAGTGGTACTGTACTACTGTTAAATTGCCTTTCAAAAACATTTGAATTTTGAACATAACGAATACATGTAGCAGCACAAAGGACTACGATGAGAAAATACTGGAAGAGGAACCACAATAATTACCCATCTTGATATTTCATGTAAGTAATATACGACATTAAATATTTACACTCAACCGTGGAGATGTTGGAGTTCCATGTCCCAACACCATCCTAATATTCAATGTCGAATTCCCTTCCTAATCCTTTTCCCGCTGAATGGATACAAGGGCGATATATTGGAAAGTGTTTTTCCACAGCCGGTTGCCGACCAAAGCTGCAACCCTTATGCTTATTTATTGTCGGGGCATTCCACCGAAGCCAGGGGGAGGCGAGCTCCCACACCTGGAAATTTGTGCCTCATCTACCCGTTGCATAGTAGAGTGGGTTCTTTGGCGTGCAAATGCCATCGTACACCACACGGGACCTCGGTTTTACTTCTCATTCGAAAGAAGGTGCACTCGAAGCCTCCCTCTCGCCCGAAAGAAGCCAACCCACCTCAGTCCAGTATCGAACCTACAACTACTGACGCAGTTACCGAGCGTGCTTCCCACTGGGCCACCGAGGTGGGTCAATGTAGAATGCTCAATGTGAATTTAAAATTTAAAAACAGATATTTACAGTGATCATTTATTTGCCTAGACTCTATTTAAATAAAAGCCAGAGGGCAAATAATCCTCCTATTCAACTTATAATGGATCACTGCTGTCTGAAAAAGATAGTATCTAGGGCCTGTTGGTCAACAACAGACAAACTATGTCTTAATATTATTCTTAATTTTGCTGTTTGACAGGCAACAAAAGTCTTGAATCAATTTTCCACTAGTAAAATTCCCTTCTCTGTGTTATGCTCACATAATTAGTTAGATATCTTTAACTTGACATCGATATGTCCATAAAATTATTTACCGGTGCCTTGAGACGAGCCGCTGTACCTGAAATTTTTATCAATGGAAATTAGGTCTTTTCCGTGCTGGTGACATAATACAGTATAATTAGTTAGTACATAGTGGAGAAGGTTGTATCTCAATGAGGCTTCAGGGCACCTTCTTCAAGTCCCTCATTAACGTGATTAACGTAATGGGTCGCAATGTTGGGGAATGCGAGAATAACGAGAATATAATCAGAAATGAGTGCCGCAGACAGGTTAGGAGTGGCTGACATTAAACCAAGATGGGACAAATTAGGCTCACTTCATTGATTTGTTGGTGTTTTAGGTCCCTTCCACTACACTGGTCATTAGAGCTCGTCCACTGCGTAGTTCGAATGTCGACTTTGCACAGACACTATACTGTTACTACGATTTGAGTATTAGCAGTACCCAGTGTTCCCAAGCGGCCACCCATACTAGTACCAACTGGGGTTGAGTTGCCTAACTTCAGGTGTGCCCAACGCAATACAGCTCATTTGATTTGGACATATGATCAGATTGAGGAGAGGAAGAGGTATTGGCGAGATTTATCGTAGAAATGAAGATCCGGAGTAGCGGGTAAAGTAAAGACTAAAGTGCACGAGGAACATATGATGGAGAGGGTGAGATAAGATTAGACGGCGTCCCAAGTAGCTAGGGTCTTGGGGTAGAGAACAACAACAAGTTTCCCATCTTACGTCTGTAAATAGGCTCATAAACAGACAGACTGATTTTAAGCAACTGAATAAACCAGACCAGTCTTTAACCAGTCCCAAGTCAATGTTCCAGTGCCTCAGAGCAGCCTCTTTCACCAACATGCCAGGGGAAGAGAGGATTACATGGGAGGGGGGGGGGGGGCTGACATCTTTTCTGATATGATCTCTTTATGGGATTGCTGAATGAGGTCAGGGCGCCCTGCAGTCTCACCTGCGCCTAAGCAGGTAAGTCGCGATCAGAAAAGTTTGAGAAAGAGTTTTAGATGTCTATTACCGAGGGTAAACATCTGATTCAAATAGATGTATAGAGTCGGTTCAACCCTGAAGGCTAGGTTTCGAATGCATGATGAACGGATGAGTACAAATAAATTTAATGCTAAAGAATTTCATTTTGGTTGAATATTATGATTCAAAATCATTTACCATTTGAATGAACCAGGAATAATGATAAATATTTGATGGATATCCCTGATACTTTGTAAACTATCGATGTTTACTTGGAGTTTCAGCACGAAAAGGGATTTGCGTGCCAGTGAACCGATGATTTGCAAACAGCAATAGCGACTATTAAAGGGAGTGTCACGCTTGCACTTTTCTAAACGCCTTATGTATATATAACGGAATGGGAACTGCCTGAGTGATGACTGAATGTAAATTGAATTTCAACAAGTGAGTTCATCCGTGCATAAACACGACACGGAAGACACTTTCATATTGATTGACGCAAGTGTGTAAAATATCTTTAATCGAAACTTACCGAACGTTCACGAGGTTATTCGTCACTTTGGCAGCCATGTCTTTCCAATCGTTGTCACTTGTAGTGTACCGCAGGGCTGAAAGTTGAAAAACAAATAGTTAGATGATCAATCAGAAAAGTGTAGAAAACCATTTATGCTAAATGCAGAGTTTAACAACAACAACAACAAAAAACTAGTAAGCTCAATTTTAAAACACTGATAATACAGTGAAAGCCTTCCAAGATGTCTACTCATGGCACCAAGAAAGAAAAGTGAATCAGTAAAAGAAGCGAGACAGCTGCCTGGAGAGTGATTGATAAAAGCAATGCATTTGATCATCAATTAATGAGTGAACTATTTCTGCACTTAACATCAACATTCCAAGCCCTACTTTCGCCTGGGGAGACTAATTTGCGGTAGCTTTACGTAGTCGGTTGCTCGAAATAATGATGAACCGTTCTGCTTTCTTCAGCGCCAGGGGTGGGTCGAGTTCTTACACCTGGAAATGCTCGCGATTCATACACATTTTACTCTACGCTGAACAGATCTTTCACCGCGCAGTGCTGGCTTCGCGCACACCATACTAGGACTGACTACTGAGACAGACTATTTCTGCGCTTAACAGTCCTGAGAATATTTGCCCAAGCGAATTACTTAAACGAATTGGCAAACGCTTTGGCAAAATCTTGTAGACTGCCTACTGGGAAATGCATAACGAAACCGCGTAAATGCCAGAGTGATGCTGGTGGAGACAGCATTAGTGATATTGAAAGGTATGGGACACAAACCTGTCGGTTACATGAATTTGGGGATACTGATTGGGGAATTGAAGTTCCATTTCTTAGAAAATATAAGACGAAATTGCATCACCTTCTGGGAATAAGACCATATGATCATAACTGAGTATCTAATGATAAGTTTAACATCAAGGCATATGAGCAATCGTATCTCTCTTCTTCCAACGATTGCTGCAGTCTATCAGGGGTTTCATTTTAATCCGACTTGTATTTCTTTTTTTTACAGATAATGCCAAATGCACTTTATTTTTTATCATACCACCAGCAATAAGTGGTGACACAAGGAACGCAGTAACAGACGGTTATAGTCAAAAATGGTAATGAGCAAAAAATGTACGAATTTAATCATTTGGGATGACATATCATTTTAACAATTTTCGTCTTCAGCACAAGTATTTGTAATCGTTAGACTCTAATAAAACTCTTTAATTTTCTTCTTTCTCATTTTTCTCTCCTGTCTTTTCTCCTAAAAATCGTTATCAATAAAATTCAAGAGGATATATATAAATTTTATCTTTATGTCAGCAGGGAATTTACTATATACTGGCAGAGATGTTTTAAATCGTGCCAGTTCACAATAAGCGTAAAACATATTTTTTGCGAAGCATCAATTTGAAAGTGATGCATAACCTCCTCTAAAAACGCTAACTATATAAGTGGAAATATTTATCTCAACGGCATAACGCATGAGTAACCAACAATAGTAACAAAAAATTGTCTAAATACCATTCATAATGAAATTATATTAACCTGAAATCAAATATGTCGACAACCCACGGATCTTAAATTGCTAGAAAATTAATAAGAAGACTGGATTTACAAAACATCTCACAGCAGTCGATGATACCGGATTCAAGAAAGTGAGACTCTTTAGATTTGCAAATATAAAAAGTTCATTGCATAATGGATCACTTAGACCTTTCAACACTCATGAATAATTCATGTGTACAAGCCTTTCATTCCCTAGTGACCTAGTCAAGGTCTAGGTCACGAAAGTGGAAAAGATGTAATATAAATCTGGAAACGATTTGATAAGCTTCACTTGATTAGGTACTACTAAGAGAAGATTTTCGAAGATTATCAAGGATTTATGAGAATGCAACAAAGGCATTTTTTAACAATGACAGACCTCATAAGTAAGTTTATGGTAAAAATGTCCCAACTTATAAAATTCAACCTCTTGACAACCTACTGCATCCAAAAGTTAGTTATTGGTGCCAGTTAAGAGCCTATAAAGAAACAGAAAAAGCCAAGGTTGGTCTTGATGGCTGGTAGGATGAAGTTTCTATGATGGAAACATTAGGCAAATAATTTCCTAGTAGTGATTCAATCGCATATAGAATGACTAAAACATTAAGGACTTAGGGCATGTCTGTGCTTGGTGCAAAAACAAACGTGGTGTTTATCTAGGAAGTCTGATGAAGGCAAAGAATTCGAAGTCCAGGACTGCATAGCAACATCTAAAAGAGTGAAGTAGCTAAAGGCCTGACAAAACCTACTCTGATAGTTCCGTCCAGTGAACGGAAATTGATTGGGGAAGGTGGAGTTGCTTTGAGGGCTTTTGATAAGGCCAGGAGTACTGATATTAAGGAAAAATCAGGATTGAGTTACGATGAAAATACATTGCAAATACCAATTACATTAAGACACAAAGGAAATAACGTGTCATTTAATGGGAGGACCTTTATATGTTGACGGGCAACATTTTCACATATCTATTTGTGCCTCTCATTTTTGAGATGACATGTGCACCATCAAGGTCACAGTCAGTTGAACAGTGGTGTGCCTATTCTTCAATGTGGAGCAACATTAAGGACTTCAGTAACTAAATGCCTTCAGACAAGAAACATTTTCTCAAAGTTTAGTTATTATATTTCTTAAAAAGCTAAAATAACACAAGTAGCAAACAAGAAAGTAGGTGGTCGTGTCCCAGACATAGCCAGAACAAGCGCATATTGAAAAGCTAGAATAATTTTAATGGCCTTGCGGCCTTATGATCTTTCAACAATAAGCAATGCGTGTAACAGCTTGTACTCATCTACTGCAAAACTATTCAAAATCATACATATTTCTTAAATAAGAGGAAGACCTAATACGTAATCAACTCGGTAAGAGAATAAGGAGTAGTCTAAACATATACACACACAAAATTTAATTAATGGTAAAAATAAATTTGAGCATGATCTATTTTTCAATAGCCTCCAAAAAAAAAACCAGACCATTATCTCTGCACAAGCGACACGATTCGTCACTAACGAAAATAACATATTATGGATGCAATAAAAATATCTTAACGGGTTATGCCCTCTGCAGCCAGTCACCAATACCGTACACCTTTTCTTACAGCCATGTGTTGCTGCTTTCCAAGAACCACAGCCATCTTCGTAGGAAAATGAAGCTTGGGTCGATATTATTTATTTCACGCACGTACATATCAAAATAAAGGAAAATCTGTACTTCGTTTATAGTGTCGTACTTAAAAGCATACGACACATTACCAGAGAAGAAAATGCGACGAGTAATGAGGGCTGAAGGGTGGGTGGAAAAGCAATAAGGGTAAGCTGAAATGGAAGGGAAAGTATGGAAAACCTTGCAGGTCTTGATGGCTGAAACTTTGGACAAGAACTGGATGAATGGGAAAGTTCAGGAAAGTTGGTGGCCAGATTATTTAAAGCCTCAAATCACAAAGAAAATTTTGGAGGATAACAGATGTCCAGAAGATTCTACATATTTCAGAGTACAGGAGAGGGAACTATAGACTGGCATACAGACAGAGTGAAGAGAGATCCAGAGAGAATAGGGAACAGGCAGTACAGGAAGGACATAGCGAAACGTTGGGAACAGTGGAATCTGCTTGTTGCCTAACATTCAAAACTACAAAGGAGTTTTTGTGTCAGAGCACTTCCCAAGAAAGCAAAATATCTTACACGCATCTCAGAAAGTTAAACTACAGCAGTGGTCTTCAAAGTTTGTCGACTCACGGAACTCTTAGAACTGTAAGATGTTTTGGGGGAACCCCATCCCACCTTTAGAAAAGTACATCTTGCCGCTGCTAACGAATTTTCATTTTGACTCGATGTATTGCGGAACCCTGGGGTTCCGCGGAACACAGTTTGAAGACCGCTGAACTACAGTAACTCAATTTGTTTATGGAAAAGGAAGGAACGAAACCTTACGCCAAATCCTCATCAAAGGGCATCTAAAGTAGTTTTATTGAAAACCACTCAGACACCAGTATTTGGAAAAAATTTTCTCATAAAATATAAAATCAGAGTTTAGATCATATGCTATTTGTAGTGAATTGCCATGTGGTTAGTCTCTTAATGCCTTCAAAGGATACAAGGATGCAAAGATTAATAAATAACAGAGAGAGGAACTAATCGCGATCCATCTGTTCTGACCGCAAAACAAATTCAATAATCAGTAAAAGCGATTTATTGGAAGTGAAACGGAGATGATATAGTTGCAGATTAATCCGACATGCAAGCAAATGATTTTTACTCAATTAGTTTTATCCTCAAAACTAGAATAACTAAACAGCTGTTTCACTTAACATTATTAATAAGTACAGTACGAATATTTGCGAAATACTTTTATCTATAATTGTTTGAAAATGCTTTGAAGGGGGGGGGCGCAACAGCAACTGATGATAACAGAAGACCATTCGTAAAGCACAGTGAGAGATTCTTCTAAAGCCTCTAATCCTCAAGTGAATGGAGTTGAACATTTAAATTCATTCAATAAGAAGTCTTTTTTGTATTAAGAAATGTGATGTTATTACCAAAAAGATAACCTAATGAAACTAATTTGTGAAGATGCGCCGATGCCGCTGAAGTCATCAAAGACTTAGGAGGAAACTCATCTAACTTCAAGAAATTGCATGATTACAACTGTTGGTCAAATGTCCTATTATAGCAACAACAGTCAAATTTGATAGTCAAGTATGAGATGAATTTGTTAACATAATCAATTTTAAATGACATCCTAATAAGATCTTTGATCTAAAATCTGCACTGTAATCTAAAAGTTTCAACATTCAATCTCATCAGCTCACAGCGCTATGGCAATGCAATAATAGACGGGGGCCATCAACATCATCTGACCACATTTCTGCAACAAGGATAAGAGCAAGGAAAATAATGCAGTGGTCAACATGGTAAAGGGAATTAAAGCAACCCATATCTCGTTCCCATCTTTGAAAGGGTCAGGTGATCATAACTTTTAGATGACCAACGAAACACAGAAGAACAGAGAAAATAAGAGGAACATTTACTGTTATCCCAAGCAGCCATAACACGCCGAACCCTTAGGAGGCTGTTCGCAGGTGAGGAAGTGGTAGGTGCAGAGGATGTAGGAGAGAAAAAATTCGCAGCACCCAACATTCACTACCAACCACCCATGTTGGTACTAACGTGGGTATGCGATGCTTAAATTCAGTGATCTCACGCGAACGTCAGTAACTCATACAATTCAGAAAGAAAAAAACAGGACAGAGATTTTTGATATGCCTGACTGTCAGCCTGATCCCTAAATACACGGATGCAATGAATAGTGTTGTCCTCGAAACCCAAAGTAATCCCAAAGTGCCTCCAACGTAGGCAGTGGTCAACTGTGTTCCGCAGTACATCTCTAGTTGACTAGTGTTCACTAACTAAAAAATACAGTATAAAGAAACATAGACAGCCCAACCCCGCATAATGAAATTCTCCCTCTAATGAAGACAGTTAGAGTAAGTCCCGGGCAAATGAGCACCAATTAGACCTAAAATTGAACATTCTGGATAATGAAAACACTCGGTTAATGGTGGGTCCCTCAGGGGTCTGCATTATCGGGGTTGGACTGTAGTTATATTTGAAAATTAATCACAAGCTTCATGTGCAGGCTGCCGATTTGTTCTCAGCAGCAAGATATATTTTTCTAAGGGTAGGATGAGGCTCCCAGAAAAAAACCTTAAGAGTTCTAAGGGTTCCATGAGTCGACAAAGTTCGAAGACCACTGATCTACAAGAACCAAATATTGTACTTCCAAATACTTGCTGCATCCTGATATCAAAATCAGTAAAGTGAAAATACAATTTATAATCTTGGCAACTTGGCGTCAACAAAACAGCATTTCTCTATTAAAGCGATAACGAGAAAAAAGAAGAGAAACTTACTTACCCATTGAATACATGTTATCAAAAACTTGGTGCATTCTGATCAATTCATAGTAAAGTTCGTCATAACTGGCAGGAGATGGAAGAAACGTGTCTCCATAAGTAATGAATAAATTAAATATGTTGATCACCTGAAATAATGGAAGAAAAATGGGAAATATCACAAGCTGAAATCAATACAACTGCTGCATTTCTTTCAATGTCTTATTTATTCCACAATTCAAGTCATTTCACTTGAAGTCATTGCAACTCACTTTTAAGTCACCTGCTATAATAAGACATTTAGTGCACATACTGACTTATCCGTTTCATCAAGAGAAGTAGAAGTAAAAACATATGAATATGAAGGAGTCAGACGAAATGCGTATGGACAATTCAAGCGCAAAATGTAACGCAATAGATTCTGGTCTGACGACACAACCCTATTACTTTGTTGTTTGTTTGTTGGAGTTTAAGGTCCCGTCAACTACGAGGTCATTAGAGACCCGTCCACTGTATAGTTCTAATGAATATACTGCACAGACACTACACTAATGCAACGATTATTGGGTATTAGCAGTACCCAGCTTTCCCGAGCGACCACCCATGTCAGTACTAACTGGGCTTGCGTTGCTTAACTTCAGTGATCAGACGAGAACTGGTGTGTCCAACGCAACTCGCCGCTCACAACCCTATTAGTATCTGCCATCTAAAAAATAAGTAAGTAGAGAGGCCGGTTCTATCTGCACCTTAGTTGCTAAGAAAATTGACTTCACTTATACAGTAAGTGAAGCATCAACATCCCAAACCCCATCCTCGTCTATGGCAGGGTCGGGTACTTATGCGCTTCTGGTAAATTCCAATCCACAACATTTCTGCAATTCATTAATATCGAACGCTTTGCAATCATAACTAAATTGATTTCATGATGATGATGATGATGATGATAGTTTGTACTTTCACAGCTATTTCAGCTTTCAATTTTAATATCATTCAGTATAATTAAATATGCAACCTTTCCTATAAAAATAAAAGAAACGAACATTTATCAGAAGCCCACTACATAGTGATTTTCTTTTGAATAATTATATACTGCACTTTCAAAACATTGCGCAGAACTTGAAAGACTACCCTCCTTGACATGTCGATTATCAAGTGTAATTTAATGACTGAAAAATCTAATTACATCCCAAACGACAAGAAATCGCAAATAGTTTCTTGAAGTACAAAATAGCAATGGCATCATGATTAAATCAACATTCAGAATTAAATATATGACAAACCACAAAACTGTAAATATAGTGCAATTAGCATTATTATTACTCTGGAGAATTGAGGGTGATCACAAGATGTCATCATACCATAAATACTCCAGCAACTGCTGATGAACTGCAATCAAATCCCATTATTATTCCATTCCGAAAAGTAATAGCCAGTTTCCACTGGCGCGTAATATCGTATTTGCCTAAGGCAGGGTGGGAGGATTGTCCGATTTTCATTTCTGTCGCAGCAAGACCTATGACTGGTGTGCCTCCTGGGATGGCTAAGATTGCCCTGAGTGGTCTACGAAGTAACCGAAATGTAAACATCAAGCCAAAACTTTCCAGTCAATAGGCATAATTACTAATCACGTAAGGCTGACTATCAGACTAAACAAAATTTATTAATCTGTTAAATAACCTCTTCCCCCCCCCACACACACTGAATCATAACCAAGTTTTCCCGAACACCACAGGGTCGGATGCCCACTTTTTGCCCCATTTCGACACATGAGCAATTTGTAGAACGCTATTTTACGCAACCGGCGACTAACCTAAGGTTGCAGATCCTGTTATGAATATGAATATGTAATCCTTTGTGACGGATACCTTGCAAGCGAGATTTTTCATGCCAGGCCCATATGCCTAGATCTCCACCAGCACCCTAGCAGTACCTTTGCCTTTCGCACCCACTCCAGCCGCTCCACACCAGAACCCATCAACCCCAGAACCTCTTCCAAGGTGGGGGTTCCCCAACTCATCCTGCAGTGGCCCAGCGCTGGACTGGTCAGGATCACATGCCTGACATCCTCCACTCGATCCCCACACAATCCACAGCCCACCTCTCCACCTGTGATCTTTGCCATCCTCTGTTTCGTCTCCAGTGACCCAGCTCTTGCCCGAAACAGAAGTGAGCTCTCCCACGTATTGTCATAGATTATCTCCCTCTCTATGTTAAGCTTGTTCCCATACACCATCAGCGTTTTCTTTGCCGCCCTTCCCTCCATACTCTGCCGCCACTGCCCTAACCCCCATTCCTTAACTTTGTCCTGTACTAGTCTTTGCAATGTTGTTGCCCCTTCCTTGCTCTCCTTGGGTTGCAGTGTTATGCCTATCTTCTTTGACATCTGGTTTACCCTCTTCTCCCAGTTGGTAGATACCCTCATGTTGTTTACCCATGCATTGACCTGCCATACTGGATTCTCCTTCCCTAGCCCCCATATCCTGCATAAGTATAGCAACTTACTTAACATTTCTCTCTGTTCAAATGTAGACCACCCCATGTCCCCTTGTATTGCTTCTACTGCTGTGAACCTATTTCCCCCTAATGCCATCCTGCCTAACCTTCTTTGGGCTACTTCCATACAGTCCCTTACCTTTTTACTAATGCACAGAACCTCGTTTCCATACGTTAGCCCTGGAACTGCTACTGCTTTCCATAGCCCCCTAACCATTTCATACCTTGAGAATGAATCAAACGCCAGTTTCCTTATTAATCCTTCTCTGGATTTTATCTTACACATGATGTTTTCCTCCATTGCTTTTAAGTATCCCCTATCATTTGTGAGTTTAACCCCCAGGTATGCAACCTCTGACACTACCTCTATCTCCCTCTCCCCAAACTTGATTGGCATCTTATTACTAGGCTGCATGCCATCCTCTCCTATGATCATCAGTTTTGTTTTCTCTTGACCAAATTCTAACTGGAAATCCCTACTGAACTGCTCACAGATATCCAATTCTTCTTGGAGCTCTCCCTCACCTTCTGTCAGCAGAACTATGTCATCACACTGAAAGATGGCTGGCAATTTGTTACCATCCCCCAGAGGAAACCCCAGCCCACTATCTTGGAGCTTGAGCCCCAGTTCATTGATGTTAATTTGTCGTCGGCTGATTTTCTTCGTTGGGGTACCATTTTTCCCCACCAACGCCAGGGGACGAACTCTTACACCTGGGCATTTTGCCAAAGTACACTTATAGTTTACTAGATGTATCAAAGATTCTTTGCCGTTGCAGTATTGAAAAGTGCACGACACATGGGGACCACCGGGAGTCCTCTCTCTCGTCTGAGAGAAGCCGCTCGTCGCGGTTCAGAATTAAACATGGAACCATTAGAACCCCTGCGCCACCGATATGGGTTCCCCACTAAATAAGACGACTAATTAAAATTTCAATGCCATAATTAAGAGAGATAAGCGTCTCAGAAAAATGAAAAATGATATCAAACGTGTGACTTGTACTTAACACGCTACACGTTACAATGCCGTCGCCATCCTCATCATACACTTATACTGCCTATGGCAGGTGCTCTAGTTAAGTATTCACTAAATCACGTCCACGCCTCACAGTGCCACCTCACGTCTTATAAGAAATTCTCACGCTTGCATTCCTGAAATGGGTCTACAACAGATTTACTTGTCTCTGTTTCTAGACGTGCATAAATTATTTAAAGTTACCGTCCGCCTCATTTTTCTTCGGTGTTTCCTAGCCGTCACCACGCGCTCTTGTTTAATAATCACCCATATCCCATCAATTGCCCAGCCTTCTTCAGTTGGTAACCTGCTTACCACTTTGAATTCAATAAACACAGGTTTGCCATTTTGCAAGTTTGAAAGTAGATTGACTTCAGAGGTCGTTGTTTGGAGGTTTGATCCTTATAGAGATGAATGGATTCTTTCCGGAAACCCCAAGTGGACTTTTCCTAACGGATGGCCCAGAATGCCGCTAAGAAAACCATCCTACATAAAGGCAATATAAATGTGGATTCAGAAAAAAAATTCCTATCTGTATGTAAAGTCTTTTAAGTGTGAATTAGATTCTGCACTGACTTGTACCAACAGTGGCGGATCAGGTGCCTCCGAAATATTTTTTAATATTCAGAATCCCTTAGTATAAATCTAGCTAGCAATTACAATAGGTCCTCTACTGCCCCTTAGTGGTTTAGTCAACTGCAGATTGGACTGCAACTGTTGGACTGGCAGTACAGAAATGGGGAAATCAATGCAAAATGCCTCATCAGTTGTGTTGGACACACCAGTTCTCGTGAGACCACTGAAGTTAAGCAGCGCAAGCCCACGTTAGTACCAACACGGGTCGTTGGTAAAGAACGTTGGGTGCTGCTGCAAATTTCCCCTCTCCTATGTCCACTACCTACCTCTTCATCTCCCGCGAGCAGCCTCCTAAGGGTTCGTCCTGTTATGGCTGCTTGGCTAACTCCCCAACCCATTAAATAAATGAATGAATGAATCCAGTTGCAAAGTTGAAACATGCATCAGTTGAAATTTGAGCCCCATTGAGACACTGTGCACCAACCTTAATACTTGATGAATGCATTTCTGGTTCTCAGAAAAATTTTGCAACAAAAACAAGTAGGAAAATTATGGTATGGCTTAATGATGCATACCACATGCTTATAAAAAGTTAGCAGATTGTAATTGCCATATTCAGGCTTGCAAATGTAATGGATCTTAGATAATTAACTCGCCCTGAAAACAATTACTTTAATAACGAAGCAATGTGAGAAGGCAACAAGACAGAAACCATTAAAGTTACAGCGCCCTAATACCATCAATAGATATTGTTAAAAGTATTACAGTAAGTCCGCAACTTACGCGATTAATTGGTTCCGGAGGTATTCACGTAAGTCGAGGAAAGCACTATAGTTAGCATTTTTGACAAAAAATATTTTAGTTTTAAACGTTAGGTGAAAGTCAAATAGCTCTATCTAGATAACCTAAGAAAATATTATTTATTGCACATATTTATTGGACATATTGCACATAACAATCTGCATACATACTGTATTTATAGATGAACTACTTAAAGTATTGGTCCAGTGCTGTCTTTTAGTCCTGTGCGATAGGAGGGTCCCAATGAAGCTGAAATGGAAGTTCTACAGGGCAGTGGTTAGGCCAGCTATGCTATACGGATAAGAGTGTTGGGCAGTGAGGATGTGCCACGTCAATAGAATGCAAGTAGCCGAGATGCGAATTCTGTGGTATATGAGTGGGGTGTCGAGAGCTGATAGAATTAGGAATGAGTGTATTAGAGGTACCTTGGGGGTGGTGGACATTACAGAAAGCAAAGCGCACAACTGAGTTACCCCACCACCACAGTGTCACACCTAAGGCTAGGCGCTCACTATAGTCCAGACTGTCTGATGGCAGTCAGTGTGCTCAGCTCAGGCAATGAAAACCAATGGGTAGCAAGGTGGCTATTAGTGAAAACTGATTAACAATTACACACAGTACATAGACTGTCGTCAAACAGTCTTGACTATTCAGTGTGCGCCTGGCCTAAATTTTTTTTTGTTTAAAAAACATCACGTAAGTCGAGGCTTACTGTACATTTTAAATTAATAGAAATGTTTCTAACCTGAGCTGCTAAGTTAAATATGTTGAATTTTTTTACAAGATGCGTTTCGTTGAAGAGTAAAAATTTCATCAAATTGATGAGAGCCGTCCACAATTGTTTCCACTGATACTGAAGTCGTACACGACATTTTTTCTGATAACATATTAAGCGATGAATTATACCGAGACATTTTCTGCAAAAGAAAAAAACAGAAATTGAAAGAAAATAACAGTGCAAAAAAAGAAGTTAATTCAAAAACCACTATGAAAATAATAAATAGCATCCTGAAATATCAAAACAAAGCTGATATATGTCGACTCCACAATAATCTGATAGATAAGCGATATTCTGCACTCATCCACAATATCGACATTTCAAAATTGCTTCCCTGCAAATTACAAATGACGTCCATAAACTGAAAACTTACTTAGGTTTTCAGACGCTGTAACATCTTTAGTTACTCGAGGTGCGAAGTAGGGGGTCGTAAGAGGGAGGGGAAGAGAGAGCGATGGAGACGAGAACACAAAACTAGTACAAGTACAAAAAAGATAAAGTAACCGAGTGCGATATTGGTGTTTTAGGGCCCTTCAACAACAAGGTTATTAGAGCCCCGTCCACTGCGTAGTTCTAATGCACAGCCTTCACAGACGTTATACTAATGAGACGATTTTTGGGTATATAGGCATAACACTGCACCCCAGGGAAGGCAAGGAGGGAGTAATAACACTGCAAAGACTCGTACAGGACAAAGTGAAGGAATGGGGGTTAGGGCAGAGGTGACAGAGTATGGAGGGAAAGGCTGCAAAGAAAACGCTGAGGGTGTATGGGAACAAGCTTAACACAGAGAGGGAGGTAATCTATGACAATACGTGGGAGAGCTCACTTCTGTTTCGGGCAAGAGCTGGGTCACTGGAGACGAAACAGAGGATGGCAAAGATCACAGGTGGAGAGGAAGCCTGTGGATTATGTGGGGATCAAGTGGAGGACGTCAGGCATGTGATACTGGTCTGCCCAGCACTGGATCACTGCAGGAGGGGTTGGGGAACCCCCACATTGGAAGGGGTTCTGGGTTCTCAGGTGGAGCGACTGGAATGGGTGCGAAAGGCAAAGGTGTTGCTGGGGTGCTGGTGGAGATCTGGGCATATGGGTCTAGCATGAAAAGATCTCGCTAGCAAGGTATCCGTCACAAAGGATTACATACATATTCATATACTGTATATTAGCAGTACCCAGTTTTCTCAAGCAGCCACCCGTGTTAGTACTTGCTGCGGTTGCGTTGCTTAACTTCAGTGATCAGAAGAGAGCTGCTGTATCCAAAGTAATACAACCGCTCCCTACGTGACCCCAAAGGATTACGTTAAGGGGACCTGCTGTCCCCAAAGGACAGCAGGTTGATGCTGTTCTGATAAAAGCAAGTATGTCGTTCTTCACTCATCGTATTCCCACATCCTCAGTTAATTAAAACTGTGCAAACTGATCCTTACCTCATTAGCAAGTTGATGGATGGTCATTAACGGTCACTAATAATTAATCAACGTCCGCACCTTGCTAATGGCATCAGCGATGTCATTACATAATTTTCAAAACTATGTTCAATTTTACGGATTTTTTCCACTCGGGTATCTCGGGATGCTTTCTTTTTTGACAAAACCTGATGCAACATTATGGCTTCAAGCATTCTATCATTTTTGGACGAAAATTAAATGGGATTGGCACATGTTGTATAACTCACACTGCGGCTGCCTAGCAGTGATTGAAGCCCGCGGTAAGCTCACAAAAACACCTTAAGGCTCCCATACACCAAACTGACGTGTGTGTGCAAAAAAAAAGTTTTTGCTCACACCAAAAATTTTAACTGACGGTGTGAAGAAATTTTATCACATCGGTGTGTCAGTTCGGACTGACGTCAGTCCGAAGTGAGCGTGTGTGTGGGGTTGCTCACATCAGTTGTTCACTTCTTTTGTTATGCACATGCCCAAACATGGATAAACGTCCTCATTAAAAAATTGCACCATGGTAACGGTAAATTACTGGTTGATGCGGACAATCAAATGACATCACATGACGTTTCACGAAAAGGAACATAAGTACGTGACACACCAAACTGATCGTGTGTGGGCAATTCAGTCCTTCACACCAAACTGAACACATCGATGTGCACACGCCGAACTGACACACCAAACTGATCGTGTGTGGCGGCCTTTACATACAGTATGCATGAAGGTTTCCTCAGAAAAAAACTAAAGTCGGATGCTTTTTGGACAGACCCCGTGTTACTTTTAATACTGCAGTCATCTTTATGTAAAGAAATAATCTGTGCACTGTTTTCAGAAACATTATTTATCCTATTTCAAGAAAATGTATCCTAAGGCTTCATCATGCTGATATACCTATGACTTCACTATAATGTCTTATACGAAAAAAAAAACAATTTTTTTTTCTCAGTTTCATACTTTAATTTCCCATAAGACCCACCCCCTTCAAAATTGAAAACAAAACATGATTAACCTTGCAACACAAGTTGACGCCACTACTAGCACCCATTATTTTTAACAAACTCATTTCTGCTTAGGGGGGATCGGGCCATCAGTTACTAAGGTTCTAAGAAGGCTCAAGAACAAACAGAGGGGAACATTAAGAGAGATAAAAACAGACAAAACCGGGACATAAAAAGCTTTTCATGAACCTTTTTCTACCTCCGAAACTCTTTCCACGGACAATGTAATCAAGCAAACGCAAAAAAAAAAAAAAAACCGGGTCGGGTATCCGCTCTTGTCCCTCTGGGACACATGGGCGGTCTAGTAGACGTTATTTTTACCCAGCCGGCTTTACTTTTTTAACGTAGGTCTACAGTTGTTTGAGGTACTATACTAAGGAATTCCTACAGAAGGTGCACACGGGGCCTCTCTCTCTCTCATCCGAAAGAAGCCAATCCACTTCGATCCAGTATCAAACCTGGAACCACTGCAGCAGTCGAGTATGCTACCTCTTCGCTACCGGGGCGGGCTTGGGCTAAGAAATCAAGATAGTTTGATAATGATATTAGGATAGATAGGGTGTAGTAGGCAAAATTCCCAGGTGTAGGAGCTCGCCCCTTTGGCGTCGGCGAGCAGTAGGCCGACGATAAATAAGAAGTAGTTTCCAGCTTTGGTCGGCAGACGGCTGTGGAAAAACACTGTCCAACAAACTGCCCGTGTGTCCATCTAGAGCAGTGGTCGGCAAACTCACCAGTCAAAAGAGCCAAATATCAATAATACAATGATTGGGATTTCTTTTGAGAGCCAAATTTCTTAAACTTAAACTAGGTAGTAACACCATTTATTAACTTAATAATGATCTTATTTATTAATAAAAATTAAATTTCTGGAAATGGCTGGTTAGGGCCGGCGCTATATTTTGCGGGGCCCTGTGCAAACTAATGAAGTGGGGCCCTTCTATAAATTGGTTCATTAATCTGAATGCACGGGGCCCTGTGCCGTTGCACAGTTCGTACACCCATCACGCCGGCCCTGTCCAGGCTGGTTAGAAAAATACAAGTAACTTTGTGCTTCAAGTAGATACTTTTGTTATCCATGTGTGATTTGTGGACGCGACAAGCACTGACCACATTACGCAATGAGATAGCTGGCCGAATGACTTAACTCGTGCATAAGGCCACTGCAACAACGCAACTGCAAGTCGGCTGAAAAGTAATCGAATTTTAGTTCCTTTTTAGTTGCATGCTAGCCTGACTCATGTTAACGATATGGGCTTCTCCCACCAATGAAACTGCAACGCAATGTAAAGGCAACTAGCTGGAAACGAATTGCGTCGCAACTGAGCATGTCAATTTCATTGCAACGGTCAAGCAATTCGCACAATGCTCTCTTCATCTGAAGTACTCGGCATCATATGTGCAATTACTGTCAAAGAGTTGCATCTGTGGACGTAAGTGACACTGCAATTAACTTTAGTTCCATTGCATTTCAGTTGAGTTGCAGTTGCGTCTCAGCAGTGGACGAAGGGCCTTAGTCAACTGTGCCTCCCCAGCGCCACATGCCGCCTGTGCCACGTCTTCCGTCACCCGAACGACAATGCGGTGCATGCCTGCCCACCAACACAGTCATTTGTGGAAGAGCCGCAGTTTGCCGACCACTGATCTAGAGGGACATAGTTGTTTGTTGGTGCTTTAGGGCCCTTCAACTACAAGGTCATTAGAGCCCCGTCCACTGTGTAGTTCTGATGCAGAGACTGCACAGACACTACACTAATGTGACGATTTTTGGATACTAGTGGAACCCAGTTTTCCCAAGCAGCCACTCATGTCAGTACTAGCTGGGGTTGCGTTGCTTAACTTCACTGATCAGACGAGAACTGGTGTGTTCGACGCAATTTGCCGCTCCCTAGAGGGACATAGATAGGTACCCGACAGTGCCATAGGCGGGAAGAGAATTAGAATTGCTTTGCAACAGCTAAGACAGTTGAAGCTCCGTCTGGTGAAAGTTGGTGTGGCTCTTTTCGCCTTAAGCAATTTTCCCTTAAACCCACTGCATAGTAAATAAATGTCAAATGTGGATATTGTGTAAGCTTGATATACAGTATGTACATTTTGATGCCTAACATACCAACGTCATATACCGGTACAGTGTACGAGTAACAATAACCTGAAGGAAGGCACAGAGAACAAAAGAAGCATTAGGAGATACAATCCCTGAAGAAGTCAAAGAAGTTTAACATTGTCAACATTAAATCGATTTAAAAAAAAACGTATGGGTATAAAAAACGCAATGAAACTTTATAAAGATAGATGAAACTAACTTTTATTTCTTGAAACCTCTTTTTATTTTAAGCGAATGAAAAGGATCTAGACTGCCAAAATAAATTATGTGATACGTAAAACCAGCAAAATGACATATGACATGCTGTAGGCAAAATTAATTGTCGTTCTTGAATCACTTAATGGAAATATTACACTCCTATTCATGCAATGATAAAAATCCAGTAATGGAATATATTAGCAGTATATTTTGATCAATAATTCTGATGACATCAAAAAAATGTGAAAAGTCATGAATGCAAATGATAAAACTAACGAAAAGCAAGAAACCCAGCTATAATTCTGCTTAATAAACAACATCTTCCAATTAGAAATACCCAACATCCATCATAAGTCTGACTTTGACTAAAATCATTCATCTTCAGAATCTAATTATGTATGCCCTTTGTCAGGACAGGATCAACTGTAGGCTGAATTGGTTCTCTACTCACTGCAGTCCTAGTTGAATTCAATTGTCATACTTTAGAACAGTGTTCCCCGCAACGTTTTTGGTATCGTGGACCTCTGAAAGTGTGTCTCAAGTTTCGCATCAGAACTACACAGTGGACGGGGCTCTAATGACCTAGTTTAAGGGCCCTAAAACACCAATGAACAAAGAACAACAAGGAAAAAGGCGAAAAGGGCAGTTGATGATTTGCTTGTTATTAATTATCCATAGTGGTACGAGAAACTTGGATGTGACCCACAAACTCAGTGTAGGATGGGAGCGGCAAATTGCGTTGGACACACCAGTTCTTGTCTGGTCACTGAAGTTAAGCAACACAACCCGACTTAGTACTGACATGGGTGGCCTCTTGGGAAAACTGGGTACGGCTAGTATCCAAAAATCGTTGCATTAGTGTAGTGTCTGTGCAGTCTCTGCATCAGAACTACACAGTGGACGGTGCTCTAATGACCTTGTAGTTGATGGGCCCTAAAACACCAATAAACCAACAATCAGTGTAGGATAGATAAACTAGAAGGTTCCAATGTAAATGAATGGGAATTTCTACAGGACAGTAAAGAGAGGTGGTGGTATGCTGTGCGGGACAGATTGTGAGGCAATGCGGGACAACCGTAGCAGAAACGTGCAGGTGGGAGAAGGGTTAGGAGACAGTGGTCAGTGTCAGGAGAGTAGTAGAAGACAGTGTCAGAAACAACTGTTAGTAGTTTACAAGTTGGTGACACTGATGGACAAGATGACAAGAAGTAAAGAGATTGAGGTGGCTTGGGAGATGTTGTAAGAAGAGGGGAGGCGGAGCAGGTTGGACCCATCATAACAGGGATGTAGTCACAAAATGCAGACGAGATAAATCAAAGTAATCATGGGCGATATGTGGCCATCTGTAGGGTTGTCAGAGTTGTTCTGCTCCGTGAGCCGATAAAGTTTATCAGTCCCTATTATAGTGAAATAATGGACTGATGGATGGTCCAAATTAAGCCCCCGGTTGTGGAAACAAATATAATAGTTGCGAGTCAAGTAACAGCCGAGTTTTTTGATTAGTTATTATTACTGCATAACGATGTTAATTGATACAAACAAATATAATTTAGAAGTAATGCGATAACTTAATAAAGATGTAGAAGCAGTAGCTGGAAAATTAAGTTCCGGTAGTTCCAAGAAAAAGTATTGTTATGAAACTCATGTAAAGTATCCTTAATAATTAATGGTATTAAATAATATGAATATTATCAAAGTAAAAAAGTTTACAGAAATATTGATTTGTGACTACTGAATACTACTGAAAGTCGCCGTGATGTTGCTTAATACGAGGGTTGATTGAATCAAATTGGAAACCGACAAAGCATTTGACTTGATCCACACTACATATTCGCCGAAGTGTCTTCTAAGAAAGTGGATGACATATGGACAATAATCCAAACAAGTGCTTACACAGTAGGTGCTTTCAATTCGCCGGGAATACAACAAAAAATTGGTTGGATAACATTTTGACGAACCCAAGACTTTTCAACTCTTGATTACAGTTTTTCGCACTCTCTCTAGTATTTGATAAAACGGACAATAACATACTGATGTTATTCAAGGAATTCTAAGAAACTTCAACTCATTTCTGTATATAGAATTATAAGAAAGAGAGGGAACTCTTACTGCTAGAAGTGGTTGATGGACGTTGTTGTTGATTTCAAGAGGCCGGAAACGCTAACAGTACAATAAAGTCTATTGACAAAACTGTTTGCGATAATATTTGCTAGTGAATTCAACAAAAATGCCAGATAAAAATTATACTCAAAAACTAGCTGGAGAAAGTGGGTATAGGACAGGACAAAGTGAAGGAATGGGGGTTAGGGCAGTGGCGACAGAGTATGGAGGGAAGGGCTGCAAAGAAAACGCTGAGGGTGTATGGGAACAAGCTTAACATAGAGAGGGAGGTAATCTACGACAATACGTGGGAGAGCTCACTTCTGTTTCGGGCAAGAGCTGGGTCACTGGAGACGAAACAGAGGATGGCAAAGATCACAGGTGGAGAGGAGGGCTGTGGATTGTGCAGGGATCAGGTGGAGGACGACAGGCATGTGATACTGGTCTGCACAGCACTGGATCACTGCAGAAGGGGTTGGGGAACCCCCACATTGGAAGAGGTTCTGGGGTGGAGCGGCTGGAATGGGTGCGAAAGGCAAAGGTTGCTGGAGGGTAAAGGTGCTGGTGGAGATCTGGGCATATGGGTCTAGCATGAAAAGATGTCGCCAGCAAGGTATCCGTCACAAAGGATTACATATTCATATTCATATAGGACAGTAGTGGCGAATCTTTTTTTTTGAAGACGGGTCAAAATAACAAGAAAAAAACTAGAAAGTTGTCCGCGGGTCACAGGCAAGCACTATTTAATTTTATGAATAAAAATTATTATTGATAATGAATAAATTAGTTTATTAAAGTAGCAAACAGAGAACATCGTCATAATATCCCTATCCCGCCTGTAGCAAGGTTGGGTACAAGCAAGGTAGCAAGCTATGAGACGATAAACTAGATGTGATTCTTCACGTTCGAGTCACTTAAAATTGCACGGTGGGTCACAGGTTTGCCACCACTGGTATAGGTATAGGACGTAGACAAATATACTGCTGCTTACTACTACTTCTAACCCGTTGTCCCGTCTATGGCAGGGTCGAGTACCCATTTATCACTCTGAATGGACATAAGGGTGATATATCCGCAGCCGGTTGGCGACCAAAGCTACAACCCCCTATGCTGATTTATGGTCGATCTACTGGTTGTTGGAGCACTCCAACGACGCCAAGGGGGGGGGCGAGCTCCTACACCTGGAAATTTTGCCTCACCTACCCGCTGGATAGTAGAGAGGACTACACGGGACGTCGCTTTTACTTCTCGTAGGAAGGAAGGTGCACTCGGGGTTTCTCTCTCGCCCGAAAGATGCCAACCTACCTCGACCTAGTATCGAACCTGGAATCAATGGCGCAGTAAATCGAGCACGCTACCTACAGCGCCACCGAGGCAGGCCAGACACAAATACTATTTATAACAATAAAGACAGTACTTGAAAGGAATCTTCAACTCTACAAGTAACTTGATTATCTATAAAAAATAATGATCCGTTCACTTTCAAATCCCAATTATAACCAGTTCGAATGTGCAGGACATCATCATCATCATCATCATCATCATCATCCTTAACGCTTTTTCGCCTATAAAAAGGACGGGTGCCCATGTTTGTTCCACTAGGATAGCGTTTCCCAACCTGTGGTACGTGAGTTGCTGGTTGGTGGTGCGCAAAAAATAATCAATAATGGCGGACATAAAAAATAAAAAAAAATTAAATCATGAAAATATCATAGAAACGCTTTTTTCTACAATACATAACAAATTATTTTAATTAATAATATTAGACAGTAAAGTTGCTAATATGCACAATCAAAGCAACTCCTAACCCGTTTCCTGCCTATGGCAGGGCCGGGTACCCGTCCTGTCCTTCTGAATGAACACAATGGCGATATATTGGTCATAGTTTTTCTGCAGCCGGTTGCCGGCCAAAGCTACTATCCCTACGCTTATTTATCGTCTGTCTAGTGTTCGTTGGGAATGCTACCGATACCCGGGGGCGAGCTCCTACACCTGGAAATTTGTCTCATCTACCCGTTGCATTGTAGAGAGGGTTCTTTTACATGCAAGTGACATCGTGCACCAAAATGGGACCTCGGTTTTACTTCTCATCCAAAAGAAGGCACACTCGCAGATACTCTCTCACCCGAAAGAAGCCAATCCACCTCGGTCCAGTTTCAAACCTTGAACTACTGATGCCGTTGCCGAGCGTGCTAACCTCTATGCCACCATGGTGGGCGTTAATATGTACAGTCAATGATTGGCAATTTCCTTGACAATATTAGTATTGAAGGGAAAATTTTTGGATGAGCAACACGGCAACCGGCTGCAGAAAAAAACTATGTCCAATATATCACCCTGTGTCCATTCAGAGGGACAAATGGGTACCCGACCCTGCCATAGGCGGAAAAGGGTTAGGAGTTGTAACACGTTTCTTTATAAATGATATTTTTGTGGAGCGTCCCACTTTGAGTTCTGGAAAATATGGTCACACACTCACAATAACAACATTTCACAAAATACAATCATTTTTACGAAGAGGTACAATTTAGTATGATGTACTACCAAGTGGTATGTGAGCCAAAAAAAGGTAGGGAACTGCTGGCGATCTGCTGGCCGGCATCTTTGCACAGTTGGCTAGCAACTTAACCTGCAACCTCTATGCTTATTTATCGTCGGCCTTCATTTAATGGGTCATTTTTACCCCGTGAATTCCAAGAGGCGAGCTCTTAGACCTGGATATATTGCCGTTCTACACATTGCATTTAGTAAGGGTGCAAATGACATCGGGCACACTGCACTGGGCCACGGCTTTACTTGCCATCCTACTGCTGGCGCGCTGAAGGCAGGCCTGCCACCCCTCTCCCTAGCCCCCCCTCTCTCTCTCTCTCTCGCTTGAAAGAAGCTTTGACGCAGTATCGAACCTGGAATCAAGAACACAGTAGTTCAGCACTACTGCTGTGTCCCCGAGGTGAAAATTATGCTGTTTATAGTATCACGGCTTCAGTTCCTGTCGAAAGAATGATACACTTCCGCCTTTTTCTCACCAAGAAAAAAAACCTACCAACCAGAAGCGAACCAGAGCAAGTGTACACCCTATAAACTGATTTGGAAAAAAAATTCAGGTACCCATTTTAACAAATCTAAATACACCAGGTTGATATTGAATACTCAATCGGAATTACAAGTGGCTGCAGCCGGAAAGATGCTTGCTAAAGAGACAATTGATATTCAAATATTATATAAAGTCCAGTCATTCCAACGATTGATTTTAGAGTATTTCAATGTTGCAAGTAGTGGCACTTGAGATCTTTATTTCAGACAAACGCCTTCTTTATCTCCTCTTTACTTGCCAGTCTTTCCATGATCCTAAGTGTACTTTGCACATGGATAGTCCTTAAGATATGTACAAGTGTTTACAATTCTCCGAAGTGGTCTAAACCGACCGTTATGAGCATTCAATAGCACAGAATCATAAAGATATCCTATAAAAGTCATATTTTCAAAGTCGAGCGATCAAAAATTGTGAGAAGTCATATACAGTTAAGATTTGCGCGCAACAATCATCACACAGATCCGGCATCAAAACACTCATAAATATATCACTCACTTCCAACCAGTAACACATAGATATGCGATCAAAGTAAATTAAATGTGTGTTTGATAGCCAAAGATGTTTACTTAGGTCTTAGATCTACACGACTACTTTGATGGACAATGGCCTGTGATGGAGGAGACGCAATGAAATTACAACAAAGCAGAGATATAGTTACATTTTTCATTTCCTTCTTTCTGTTATTAATAAAAGCTTTATTATAACAATAGTGGGTCAAATCGTCTTAACTCTCCAAAGCACATTTTCCCCCATTAAGCACTGTTTCAACAGAAGACACTGATACAAGTTCTCGGAAGAGAAAAAGGCTATTTACAACTTAATCGCTCCCAGAAATCGTAGTGGACACTGTTAACTTCAATCCGCCTCGGTGACGCAGAGGTAACGTACTCGGCTACTGCGTCAGTAGTTCCAAGTTCAATGCTGGATCAAGACGTATTGGTTCCTTTCAAGAGAACGAGACAGGGGCGGATTGTATGGGCAAGTGATGAGAAGGGAAGATGAGCTTGTTAGGTCCATTATGGCACTACAGGTAATTGGGGGCATCAGGAGTAGGGGAAGACCAAAGCGGACGTGGGAGCAGGTGGTGCAAAGGGACATGGAGGCTTTCGACGTCGAGTTGTTTGTTTGTTGGTGTTTTAGGACCCTTCAACTACAAGGTCACTAGAGCCCCGTCCACAGTGTAGCTCCGATGCAGAGACTACACTAATGTAACGATTGTTGGATACTAGAGATACCCAATTTTCCCACGCGGCCATCCATGTCAGTACTAGCTGGGGTTGCATTGCTTAACTTCAGTGATCAGACGAGAACTGGCGTGTCCGACGCAATTCGCCGCTCCCCGCGGGATCGAGGGGGAATTGGTGGGGGATAGGCGGGAGTGGAGGATTAGAACCCGCAGACTCGACCCTGCCTCAGGCGGGATAAGGGTGTGATGATGATGAGGCAGGGGTGGATCAAGTGGGGAGCACTGCTAGCAATTACAACAGTCCCTCTACTGCCCCTTCGACAATGTCCTATTTTCAGTGGTTTAGCCAACTGCAGATTGGACTACAGTTGTTGGGACTGGCAGTATAGAAATAGGGATAGCAATGCAAAAATGCCTAATTAGCTGCAAAGTTCACTCATGCATCAGTTGAAATATGCCCCCTGGATCCGCCCCTGGAACGAGGCCTCCATTGAGCCTTCTTTCGAATGGCAAGTAAAGCCCCGTGTGGCGTGTACGATGTCACTTGGACGTAAAAGAACCCTTTCTACACGCAACGTGTAAATCAGCAAACGTGAATTGAAATAGGCCGACGATAAATCAGCAAAACGATCGCAGTACTAGGTTGGCAGCTGACCATGTACCGTCCAACAGATCGCCCATGTGCCCCAGTGGGACCAAAATGGATACTCGAATAATATTAATAGTACACATGTTAAGCCTAACGGGTTGGAGAGTCACCCAAAGCAGTCATAACTGGCCGGATCTTGCTCGCGGGTGAGGTAAGAGAGAGGTAAAGGAGAAATCAGAGCACCCAATGTTCTCAACCAACCACCCATGTCAGAACTAACGTGGGTTGCGCGTTACTTAACTTCAGTGATCTGACGACAACTGGTGTGTCTAACGCAATTCAGTCTTAATTACGATTTAATGAAACTTTGAATCTCCAGAATCAAAATGAAACGGTTCTTGTGTTAAGGGCAAACCAAATCATGCTATTTAAAAATGGATATCACCCCCGCACGTCTTATTTCATTAATTGGAAATTGATAAGATTACTGCAATGATCGTCATCAATTAATCTAGAAAAAATTTAAATGCCAAGCTTTGTTCAGAGAAGAACTCTGAACTCCTCCACCTAAAAGCGTGTAACAGTCAAACTTTGACATGTTCTGATACTCCTGGACTGGTGTACTAGAAGGGAATAAACTCTACAAGACACTTATAATGAGATAAAGCAATAAAAAATAATAATAAAAACACGTGAAGATATCAAATTGTATTGTAAGCCTGGGTGGGTCAATGAAAGCTTGTGTGTGGGGGAAGGGGCAGTGTCGGATTTAGATATTGAGAGGCCCTACGCTATTTCAATTTTGAGGCCCGTTTCAAGCCCTTTTTCTTAAGTTTTAAAGCCCGCTAAATGTTGAGGCCCTAGCCTACATCCTACTTAACCTAGCGGTAAATTTGGCATTGGGGAGGGGGATTTTCCCTCCCCTGTGGCCTGTTCACGCCGTCGTAGAGCTCCGTTTTCGAAGCCTGCTTCAGTGGCTTAGAGGCAGTGCGTTTGACTAGCAGGCCCCTGGTTCCATTTTTTTCATTGGAGTTTTAGGGCCGTTCAACTACAATGGTCATCAGAGCTCCGTTAACTGCGTAGTTCTAATGCAGTCTGCACAGACACTACGCTGTTACGACGATACGCAGTACCCAGTGTTCCCAAGCGGTCATCCATGCCAGTACTACATGGGGTTGCGTTGCTCAATTTCAGTGATCAGTCGAGAATTTGGGTGTCCAACGCAATACAGCCGCTCTCCCCTGGTTCCAGGCGCGATTGTGATGGAGGGACAGTTTCTACACGCAGTACAACACGTATAAGTAGAGTGGCAATATTCCCAGGTGTTGAAGTTCTCCCCTGGCATCCTCCGTATTCGGCAGTGGAGAGGTGAGCAATAAATAGTCAAGTGTTACTATTATCTGCTCCTTGCAATGAACCTAAACATCCTTCATCTATCCCTGCATAACCTATTTCAAAAGATAAGAGCCCATATTCCCCCTTAGGTCCATGATATGTGGATCTTTATTTGGTACATATTTTTGAGGAAAGTAGCTCATTTCATATCTACATTGGCGATAATTGCGTAGGGGATTTGGGGCATTTCATCATAGTTGCGGAGATCATTTTGTCAATATTTTTATAAGGGGTAAAAGAGCCTTAGGAAATTCTGTCAAACTACCGTAGTTTCATTTCTGTTAGGACACTGGTATATATTGTATACATAGTCCAGCACTGAATGCCTACATGAATCTGTTGTCATTTACATGACCATTTGATATAAATATTATATATGCATACTGTAATTACATAATTCATTTCAGTTTCTATCTTTTTCCTAAAATTTTAAGGGTTTCAAATGCTATTTAGAAGCAGGTGTCTAACTGACAGCATCATATAATTAACTACACCGGTCAAAAAATAAAAAATAGGGGATATTGCGAAATGGCCTAAGAATGCAGTTTTTAGGAACAGCGTTTGATGCAATCACTTCCTTGTACCCCAATAGAAAGTAAAACACCTTGGATGTCATTATGACAGAGTCCGCAATGATTACGTTAGAGGTAGCTTAAGGGTGGGGGACATTGTGGAAAAGATGAGGGAGAGGCGGTTGAGGTGGTATGGGCATGCGATGAGGAGAGGGGAGGAGGAGCTCATTAGGTCCATTATGGGTATGCATGTGATTGGGGGCTCCAGGGGTAGGGAAAGACCAAAACGGACGTGGGAGCAGGTGGTGCAGGGGGACATGGTGACATGCGGGGTGGCGAGGGACCTGGTGGGGGATAGGCGGGAGTGGAGGTTAAGAACCCGCAGACCCGACCCTGCCACTGGCGGGAGGAGGGTTCGATGATGATGATGTTGGATGTCATTATGAAACCTGTATACCACTCCATCAGGGCAGTGTCTGCAGTGTTGATATCAAAGGGCGTGTGGGGGGTACAAGTTGTGTTGCTGTAGTTGGTTCCATTTCAATTGTCAGCTAGTGAATGACGCCACTTAGTGACAGCAATGCCTCCACAACGTCAGGCTGGACAGACACAACGAGAGGTGGCACAAGTCATTGGGGTGTCTCAAAGTGTGATTTCCAGACTTTGCAATCGTTTTAAAACAACAGGCACTGTTAACAGAAGGGCAGGACAAGGTCGATCATGATCAACAAAAGCAAGGGATGACTGTTACCTCTTGTTAACATCCCATCGGAATAGGTGGCAGAATGCAACTCAACTGCGTGGTGTCCTTCAAACAGCAACAGGACGCTGGGTGTCACCTCAGACTGTCTGTAATTGCCTTCATGGAGGTGGCCTCACTGCCTGTAGGCTCATGGTGTGCACCAGGTTCACTCCATGACACCACAGAGAGCACATGTTCTGTTCTCTGATGAGTCCCGATTCAACGTGGAATGTGACAGTCGACGTGTAAACATCTGGAGGGAACGAGGGACAAGAAACAACCCAGCTTTTGTCCAAGAAAGAGCCCTGTATGGTGGTGGTGGAGTGGTGGATTGATGGTGTGGGCAGGCATCAGTATGGGTGAACGTACAGACCTCTACTTAATCCGAGGTGGTAATTTGACTGCTATAAGGTATAGAGACGAGATTCTCTGACCTTTTGTTGTGCCATATGCTGGTGCCATGGGTGATTCGTTTCTTTTGATGGACGATAATGCTCGCCCCCACAGAGCTGCATTGGTGGACAACATGGTGGAATTGGAGGGTATCGAGCATATGCAGTGGCCAGCTTGCTCACTGGACTTAAATCCGATTGAGCATGTGTGGGATGCATTGGGAAGGCGCATTGCAGGCAGACCAGCACCTCCCACAACTTTTTCAGGGCTGGAGATTGCTCTTATGGAAGAGCGGCCATGTATCTCCCAGGAGTGCAGTGATAATCTCATCGCATCAACGTCACACAGGTGTGTGGCAGTGCTGGCCGTTAAAGGAGACCATACACCATACTGAAGCAACATTTCCACTTTTGACTCATTCGGACACATGAGCGATCCGTTGGATGGCATTTTCACGCAGATGACTGCCTAGTTAACAAGCTAATGCTGCAACCCTTGTGCAGCTGCTATGGGGCGCATTTCCTCAACGTACACCATGGGGAACAAGCTCCTACACCTGGGAATTTGCCTATCTACATGTTACATGTAGGGTTCTTTTACGTGTAAGTGACATCGTCCACACGGGGCCACGGCTGTAAGGCGCACTGTGGATCTCTCTGTCTTTCTCTCGCCCGAAAGATGCAATTCGACCTCAATTCAGTATTAAACCAGAAAACCCCTCTACGAAATAGTCGAACAAGCTATCCCTGAACCACCACTGTTATGCAACAACATGGGTCGATCCTCTGAGAGCTCTCTTCCGACGCGCGTCAGAAGATAGGTGACGAACCAAATTGGCGTTTCACAGGTACTGTATATATTTTAGAATGGTTCCACGGTCACATTTCCGAAATCCTGGTACAAAGTCGAACTTGTAGTCCATACAGACTGGTACAAGTTTAAAGCATGGATGGCCATCGATCTGATAGCGATTATTTGCCGCCAAAGGCGGCTTCTTTGATGTGAAGATAACTTTTTGTGCTTCATTCATGAAATATTGTGATATTTTCTCGATAAATAAATAAAAACTGTACTCAGGCATTTTGTTTTCAAGTCAGTAACTCCCAAAAGGTACCTGCAAGTCTGCAAAATAAGCTACATAAATTACATCAACAACACAGATACATTTTCAATACATTTTGATCTCCCAAATAAAAGTTTGAATTAAAACTCGTAGGTGTAATAATCTTGGTATTTTAAAAACCACTAACCAAAATTTCCAATTCATAAAAGGAGAATGCAAGTGGCCGAGATGCGAATGGTGCACTTCATGAGTGGGGTGTCGCGAGCCGGCAAAATCATGTTAGAGGTAGCCTGAGGGATGGAAGACATCGCGAAAAAAACGCAAGAAAATAGGTTGAGGTGGTATGGGCATGTGATGAGAAGGGAGGCGAAGGAACTCATTTGGTCCATCATGGGACTGCAGGTGATTGGGGGCACCAGGGAGAGTGTTATTGTTGTTGTTTGTTGGTGTTTTAGGACCCTTCAACTACAAAGGTCATTAGAGCCCCGTTCACAGCATAGTTCTTATGCAGACACTACACTAATGCGACGATTTTTGGGTATTAGCAGTACCCAGTTTTCCCAAACGGCCACCCCCGTCAGTACTAGCTGGAGTTGCACTGCTTAACTTCAGTGATCACACGAGAACTGGTGTGTCCAACGCTCCCCCAGGGAGAGTGAAAGACCAAAGCGGACGTGGGAACAGGCGGTACAAAAGGACATGGTTGTGTGCGGAATGGATGGAGTGGGCGTGGTTGGGGATAGGCGGGGTGGAGGATTAGAACACGCAGACCCAACCCAACCACCGTCCACTGCGTAGTCTTAATGCAGAGACTGCACAGACACTACACTAATGCGACGATTTTTGAGCATTAGCAGTACCCAGTTTTCCAAAGTGACCACCCATATCAGTACTAGCTGGGGATGCATTGCTTAACTTCAGTAACCAGACGAGAACTGGTGTGTCCAACGCAATTTGCCGCTCACCCCAGCCACGGGCTAGAGAACGGTGAGATGATGATGTAGTCTTTCAGAAATGGCTAAGGGCATTCATTCACAAACTTTTAAGTCTCATTAGGGTTGCAATGGGATGGGGAAGAGATGAAGCTATGTGAAATGATGGCGCATTTTATCTGAGGACATAGAAGGAGAGCAAAGACGAGATAGAGTCGGAAGTCAAAAGTTTACATTATGGCAGTAATAAGGATTTCTTAAGCTGAATGTAATAAACTTAAATTGAATTTTTTTATAGCTTGAGACCAATAAAAAAATCCCAATTTCTTATCAGAAATCAACTTGATGCGTCAATGGTTTAAAATCGATAAGCGTTAACGCTCAACTATATTACTCATTTAACAGCGGTTATCTATTATATAACATACGAATAACCCTCTATTGTCTCAGCTTAAAATATTTAAAAAAATTGTTGAATATGGAGAAGGGTTTTTAATAGAAATAGCATCATCAAATTTGACAAACCGTTAAGATAAGGTAATACTTTCTTTGACAGGAAAAAATGGTCGATAAGGCCCGTCTTTATTGCGATATTCTTTGAAGAAAATAATCAGTTTGACTGTTTTCACTTTCCCTACCACAATCAACGGAATGGTTATACAGGAGGTGTATAACCCTAAATTTGGGCTTTCAAAATATCCATTTTCCGCCCATGAAAGACGATCAAGAAACAGAAGGTAAGAATAAGGAAAATAAAAACAGAATAGCAAAGATAAAAGCTAAACAAAATGATAAAGCGGCGTGAGAGAGAGGAAAGGGTGTGAGTGTCACAACAGTGTAAACTGTTGGTCAATGGTATTTGTCACCTGACCATTCACCAAATCTCAAAACCTTGTTTCGAGTCACAATCATGATCTAAACCATTATGACAACATATACAGCAAATCCTCCAACTCATTTATTGAGATGCACACAATATCTCCTCTAGACCCCGGTCGGACCACAACTGCGCCAAAAGTGCTCCACCAGCCGAGTTCACAACCATTTCTGTATGGCAAAACAGCAAATGCTCGCATCAACAACAAGCATTGCGGCTCATTATCACCACAATCTGTAACTCATATTATAGCATGCAGTTGCGCATGTTAAGTCGCAGCGTGATGTGACTCAGTCCCTGCGCCACGTGGCCCTGCGGACCGCAGTGCCCATGCCACAGTTTCCCGCGTGAAATTGGCATGACTTTCAAAGAAAACTAAATGAAAACATTTTTGAAGCCAAGCAAAGCAGAGAAACTGCAAGTAGCCGAGATGCGAATGCTGCGGTACATGAGTGGGGTGTCGAGAGCTGATAGAATTAGGTTGTTGTTGTTTGTTGGTGTTTAAGGTCCCGTCAACTACAAGGTCATTAGAGACCCGTCCACTGCATAGTTCTAATGCATATACTGCACAGACACTACACTAATGCGACGATTATTGGGTATTAGCAGTACCCAGCTTTCCCGAGCGACCACCCCTGTCAGTACTAACTGGGTTTGCGTTGCTTAACTTCAGTGATCAGACGAGAACTGGTGTGTCCAACGCAACTCGCCGCTCCCGATAGAATTAGGAAAGAGTATATTAGAGGTAGTCTGGGGGCAGTGGACATTGCGGAAAATCATGATGGAGGGTAGGTTGAGGTGGTATGGACACGTAATGAGGAGAGTGGAGGAGGAGCTCGTTAGGTCCTTTTCACGAATGCAAGTGGTTGGAAGCACCCTGGGCAGGGGAGACCAAAACAGGTGTGGGAGGGTGCTGCCCGTAAGGATATAGTAGTGTGTGGGGTGGACGGGGACCTAGTGGGAAATAGATGGGAGTGGAGGGCTAGAACCCCCGCTGCACCAGGTCCCCGTCCACTCCACGTCTGCTTTGAAAACTGCCAAAAACTGCGATTCAATAAGCGGTGAATGCCTGCTAGCAATTTTTTGATGTGCTGCTTCAACCTGCGTCACCATCGTCACCTGCGTCTCATTTTGCGCCTTGGCTTACAAATCTTTTTCCCGTCTACAAGGTCGGGTACCCATTATTGTCACATTGGGACAGATGAGCGATCTGTTGGACGGTATTTCTACGCAGCCGGCTGCCACCCCGTTGCTATTTATCGTCGATCTATATTGATTCGTTGGGGGAACTTTCCCTCCACCGAAATCAAAGGGGAGGCTAGTCCCTACACCTGAGAATTTTGATGAACTACACGATGCAAGTAGAAAGGGTGGTTTCCCATGCAGTGGTGACATCCTACACACCACACGAAACCACGACTTTACTTTGTAATAGACGGAAGGCGCACAGGGGGCTTCTCTTCCACCAAAAAGAAGTTAATCGTGTCAGGTTTAGGGCTGAAGCTAGAACTAAACTCGGCCGAGTCTAGAATTAAGCAGGACCTTTTAAACTCGGAACGATTCCTTAAATCGCATATGTACAATATTTGACAACCCAATCTGACTATAAATAAGCAAAACAATCAAGGAGCTCCTAACCCTCTTCCCGCCTATAGCAGGGTCGGGTACCCATCTTCTTCCTCTGAATGGACACAAGGGTGATGTATTGACTGTGCTTTTCACAGCCGGTTGCCGACCAAAGCTGCAACCCCTATGCTGATATATCGTTGGTCTACTGCTCGTTAAGACACTCCACCGACGACAGGGGGCGACGTCCTAACCCTGGGAATTTTACCTCATCTACCCATTGCATAGTACAGAGGGTTCTTTTACGTGCTAATGACATCGTACACCATACGGGACCTCGGTTTTACTTCTCATCCGAAAGAAGGGACAGTGGGGCCTTCTTTCTCGCGCGAAATAAGTCAACCCACCTCGATTCAGTATCGAAATGGAACCACTGACGCAGTTTATCGAGCACAGTACCTATTGCGCCACCGAGGCGGGTTAATTTGACTATAAATACGTTAAGCGTAAATTGAATTAAATAATTTATAAGTGCATAGCTTCTCATATGCAATTTAGAGTCATTAACTTCTTAAGTGCAATCTGTATCCAAGGACTAGCTATTTTATGTGTAACCACGAAAGAAACATTAATGCTTGTAGCTGTTATTCAAATAACCAGTAAGCGATAAAAATCGCTTAACGATAGCAACTCGGCACCCTAGTTGCTTAGAGAATTGCCTAACAACAAACTGAATAAATCAGGAAAATTCTCACTCCAAGTCCCTTTAGTAGTAAAGGGTTCATTAATTTATAAATCAGAGGTTTTTTTTACTGAAATCGTTGTGAAGGAAAGCTGTGTGGTGAGAAGGAAGAACGATGCACCTTGAAAGAAGAAGAGGTGTAATTAATTATGAACAGTTGCCGTGACACACTGTTGACTCAATTCAAAGACACTAAATAATCCTCCAAAGAGAATTGCACGTAGAAAGAGCATCTAACAACCCTGACATAAAATCCTAATCAATATCCTTAATATATGCATAGCATCACCTATTTCCAAGTGCTTCATTTACACATAAAACCTATATTAGGCTAGTTATTTTAATAGTCTCTATTCAGCCCCGTGTTACACCTCTAAAAAACGCGCTAAGATGTTGATAAGATGCCAAAGGAGGTACAAAAAAATTTCTCTCCGGCTCGTTAATCCTCGATTGGGTTATCATAACTGGCTCAATTTCTGCAAATGTCAGTCAGTTGTCATCTTCAGCACCTAGATAATACCTTAACAAAATGACAGTGCCAATAAGAGGGACAATCTGGAATTTAAATTGGAAACGATAGCACTAATCGATTGGTAACAGAAAAAGATGACAACTTACAACCCCGATGTCTGACATATTATTGCAACTATTGTAATCCTTGGAGACCTTTTACAACAATTTATATAAAACAAACTTCTTGTTGAAATTTTATTATTTGAAAAAAACAAATGACCAAATTATCATTCTTTTACCTACAACTCGGTGTAAGTCTCCTGAGTAGCGTTAATCTCATGATCTGGACATACGGATCAAAAGTGCGGTGAATTGCGTTGGACACCCCAGTTCTCGTCTGATCACTGAATGTCAGCAGCGCAACCCCGGCTAGTACTGACATGGGTGGCCGCTTGGGAAAACTAGGTTCCCCTAGTGGCCAAAAATCGTCGCATTAGTGTAGTGTCTGTGCAGTGTCTGCATCAGAACTACACAGTGGACGGGGCTCTAATGACCTTGTAGTTGAAGGACCCTAAAACACCAACAAACGGATCAAAAGTATCGACAAGGAGTTCTAGGAAACCAATTAGAAAGTATAATACACATGGTATAATCTACATTTTAACAAATGGACCTGGATGAGAGAGAGAGAGAGGGAGGGAGAGAGAACACTCGGAGGGCCTGAGTCACAACCAACTGCTCCGAATATAAGAATTAAGCAACATGAAACCGGTGACATTACCTACAGTAACGGTCAAACCTGTGCACCACGACCTCACTCAAGAGGCCAAACACTGTCAAATGAGTTGAGAAAGTTTGGATCTGAACATATTCCTCGTTCAAATTTAAAGAAAAAAGTGATTTCCGTTACCTGTGTTCGTTTGGTTCTCACCTGCAGAAGGTAATTTACCAGTGCCAAAGGAGGGATTCGAACACCTTGAAATTTTACATGCAGGTGACATTGTACCACGGTTTTATTTGCCATGAGATGGCCGGCACATTTAGAGCTGCCTCGTCACCCTAAAGAAGCCACCTCCCTCAGCCCGGGAGCGGCTTATTGCGTCGGACACACCAGTTCTCGTCTGACCACTGAAGTTAAGCAACGTAACACCAGCTAGTACCGAAATGGGTGTCCTCTTGGGAAAACTGGGTACTGCTAATACCGAAAAATCGTCGCATTGGTGCAGTGTCTTTGCAGTATCTGCATTAGAACTATGCAGTGGACGGGGCTCTAACAACCGTGTAGTTGAAGGGCCCTAAAACACCAACAAACCAAACCAAACTCCCTCAGCCTGAATCAAATTCCATTGACCTGGCTGAGGTATATCGGCACACCATTAGTTGACTAATCGAGACTGGTTTTGACATTGAATAAAGTCGAAAAAAGTCTATATGTGGGATATTTTGTATATCGACTGCAAGGTAGATATAGAGGGGATTTAAAATGTCGGTGATGTTTTTCGGGGCCAGAAGATCATCTCCCTCCCTCATTATCATTATTACTACAGTCAGCTAGCTATCTTATCAACTACACAGTCTAAGACAGCAGTAAATAACAACGAAGAATAAGCATGATTAATCTGAAGTTAATAACATATTTCATAGAAGATTAAAAAAAATGAACAGATCCTCGACATACGACATATTCGAGAAACAAATAGCATTTCTATAAATAACAAAAATTAGGCATACAACATTTCAGATTACCTAAGTAATGCCTCAAATCTGTTTTTCTTCAGTTATAAAAATTCCCCGAGGAACTTATTATTATTAAAAAAAACAATATTTTGGCAGCAACGAACTTGATCGCTTTCAATTGTTATCCTAAACAGTGGCGGTTTTAGGCATGTGCAAACTGTGCAAATGCACGGGGCCTCGCTTTTGCAAGTTGGAAATTTTTGGAAAGGGCCTCGCACTTTCAATTTGCACAGGGCCTCGCGTATGCTAGAACCGCTACTGATCCTAAAAAAGGATCCTAATAAAGCTAATTTGTTGTTGTTGTTTGTTGGTGTTTTAGGGTCCTTCAACTACAAAGGTCATTAGAGCCCCGTCCACAGCATAGTTCTGATGCAGAGACTGCACAGACACTACACTAATGCGACGATCCTAATAAAGTTAAAGGGGAAATTCTACAGGGCACTAGTAATGACATGGGTGGCCGCTTGGGAAAGCTGGGTACTGTTAGTATCTAAAAATCGTCTCATTAGTGTAGTGTCTGTGCAGTCACTGCATCAGAACTACACAGTGGACGGGGTTCTAATGACCTTGAACTTGAAGGACCCCAAAACAACAACACACACATGCAATTACCGAGCGCTACCCACTGCGTCCCCGGGGCGCGAACTACTTATCATTTAGATAAAATAAAGAAATTCTGCAAAACTCACCCATACAAATCGATAGGAAGATTCTTCATTAAATGACTCATGATGAATTCTGCCATCATATCTGCAAATATAAATACAAGAAATTACTCATGCAAAGAATAGTCAAATGAAACGTATAATTAGACGCGCATGTTATCATTAAATAAACGCATCTCAACAACAACAACACAAAGGGATAATAATGCAAACATGTGCAAGAATTAAATAAAACACCATCAAGGAAATTTTTCTCATTTCCGCCTTTCAAAATTTTGAAGTTTAAACATTACACAAACAGGAAACTGATCTTAATAACATTTCTTTACAAATATTATTACCCACCACAATTAATATTCAGCATAATCACTAAATACCACTAAATATATCACTACACTATTCTAATGGGTAGGGGAGTAAGCCAAGCAGCCATAGCAGGCCGAGTTCTAAGGAGCCTGCTCACGGGTGAGGAGGTAGGTGTAGAGCAGTGTTTTTCAACCAGGGTTCCCCGGAACATAAGGGTTCCGTGAGGTCCGCCCAAGGGTTCCGCCAATGGCAAGGTAAAATGAAGATAATGAAAACACAAGAAACGAGAACGACTTTTGTCTGTCGAAGATAAACTTTGGGTGCTTTGGGTGTCTCAAACATTTGGTCACGAATTCAACTCCTTATGCTAACACACACCTATATCAATTAATGTTTTTTTGTGTTACTGTAAGGGGTTCCGCAAAAGGTCTAAATCGTCCAAAGGGTTCCGCGCGAAGTCTACATGTTCCAAAGGGTTCCATTCCAGTAAAAAGGTTGAAAAACACTGGTGTAGAGGATGCAGGAGAGGGGAAACTAGAAGCACCCAACGTTCACTACCAGCCACCATGTTGGCACTAACTTGGGTTTGCGTTGCTTAACTTCAGTAATCTGACGAGAACTGGTGTGTCCAACGCAACTTAGACGCAACGCATCGCTGTGATTTCATATCAGGATAGTGCAAGATATGCATGATGGTTCCATAGCCTGGGTAAAGACTAACTGCGACACACTGTTAGTGTGTGGGGTGGATAGGAACCTGGCGGGAGTAGAGGGTCAGCGCCCGCAGACCCGATCTTGGGCGGAATAAAAGTATTCTGATGATGAATCGCTATTATTTACTTCATAGTTGAAAGAAAAGTTGAGTAAACGAAAGCATTTCATCCTAAAGTCTTAAAACTTTCCAGGAGGTAAACATAATTGAGAATCAAAACATCTGAGTTAGTATTAATAAAAATCCAACGTAAATAAATTCGATTAAAGAGCTTGGATCTCCTCTACCCCTGAACAGAGTCGGGGGCCCATGACCTCCTACTATCCCCACAGAAGTATCTTTCCACTCTCCCTCCCTTTTTCACAAATGTTTCCCTTTCCATAAAAAAGATCGATATCAACGGGTTCTTGATATCTAATGCAGCAAATAAAAGAAATCGATGATAGAAATTGACAACAGAAAAAAAGAGCAAAGGAATGTGGATATCGGAACCACTTCAGAAATTGAAAACAACTACTAACCCCTTGCCCGCTCATGGGAGGGTGGGGTACCCATTTTGGTCCCATTGAGACACATGGGCGGCGCGGCCTGCTTTTTTACACAGTATTTTTCGCAGCCGGCTGTCAACCTGATGCTGTAACCCTTACGCTTAATTGCCGTCTGCCTAGTTCTTCATTACCGGAGCCAGGGAACGAGTTCCGACACCTGAGAAAACCGCACGGGGCAACGGCTTTACATCCCATCAGACGGTAGCTCACTGCGGGAAGGGGGGGGACCCGGTTCTCATCTTTAAAAGCCAACTCAACTTGATCTAGCATCGAACCTGGAGCCACAAACGCAGTAGTCAAGAACGCTGCCTCTGCGCCAGCAAAAGGGGGGGGGGTTACTTTGATAACGTACAGAAAAATTAAAAACTGTGGGATAGAGCTGCCTGTTGACGGAAGAAGAGGGAGAGAGGCATAATTGGGCACTCGTGAGTGAATCGTTAGAGGGCGTTTTGGGACCTAGACTGTTGACTGAATGTGACAACTATTTCAACCATTTCACAAAATTATGCAAGGATCCAGTGCACCTGAAGGTCGGTCTAAATGCATTACGGTTTTAATGCTACATTTCATTAGTTTCAAAATTCTCTAGCATCCTTGAGTTGAGAGAAGCGGATCGTTAAATGACCCAGCATCCAAATGGTGGGATCATGATTGCCCAAAAGGTATAAAAGAAGGGATGGGCTTCCCACATATGGAACGTACCTTGATGAAAACTGACTAAACGGAAAACGGATCAGCAATCGTTGAAGATGCACCATGTCGCTACAGAATATAATATCTACATTTTCGGATCAGTCGTTATGTCGAAATAATTATTCAAATGTCAAGAAATCAACTTATCCCGTGGGGTACTAGCAATTACATTAATTACATAGCATATGGGCACAGTTCTAAGACATCAACGATATGGTAGTAGTGAGTTATTGTTTTAAGCAGATAAAATATGCATCAAGAAACGCAGACAACATCTCAATTCTAGATAACATTTTCACATCATCATAATCATTATACTTCTCTTACGGCAGAATCCCTTCTGCGATTTCTTGGTCTTTGTTCTTATTAATTCCCAAGATACTCCCTAGCAATAGAACTCTGTCCCACTCTCATGTAGGGAGCGGCGAATTGCGTTGGACACCAGTTCTCGTCTGATCACTGAAGTTAAGCAGCGCAAGCCCAGCTAGTACTGACATGGGTGACCGCTTGGGAAAACTGGGTACTGCTAATACCCAAAAATCGTTGCATTAGTGTAGTGTATGCGCAGTCTTTGCATAAGAACTATGCTGTGGACGGGGCTCTAATGACTTTGTCGTTGAAGGGCCCTAAGACACCAACAAACAATAACAACACTCTTATGTATCTGCTTTATCCTTCCTCTTCAAATGAACCTACCATTACACTAAATAAAGGATTTCAGGGATTTGAACCCCGGTGGTTTTTATCACCAATACACCTTTACAAAACACGCTGCCATCCTGTTCATCCCCTTCCCAATTGAATTTCTTCATTTTGTTGGTGTTTTACGGCCCTTCAACTACAAGGGAGCGGCAAGTTGCATTGGACACACCAGTTCTCCTCTGATCACTGAATTTAAGCAACGCAAGCCCAGTTAGTACTGACATGGGTGGTCGCTCGGGAAAGCTGGGTACTGCTAATACACAATAATCGTCGCATTAGTGTAGTGTCTGTGCAGTATATGCATTAGAACTATACAGTGGGCGGGTCTCTAATGACCTCGTAGTTGACGGGACCTTAAACTCCAACAAACAAACAATTCAACTACAAAAGTCATTAGAGCCCTGTCCACTGCGTAGCTCTAATGCACAGACACTACGGTGATGCGACGATTTTTGGGTGTTAGCAGTACCTAGTTTTCCCAAGCAGCCACCCATGTCAGTTCTAGCTGGGGTTGCGTTGCTTAACTATAGTGATCAGACGAGAACTAGTGTGTCCAATGCAATTTGCCGCTCCCATCACACGGGGACATAGCTTTACTTCCCATCCGATGGAGGGGGCACACGGGACCTCTCACTCTCGCCCGAAGGAAGCCAACGCATATTGATTCAGTATCGCACCTTGAACCACTGACGTTATCTCAGCGCCATCCGGTTATCCAACTGTCCAACTTTAACATCCGAAAAAATCATCACATGTTCTCTATTTTAGCAGAGTTTTAATCGATTCTCCATCAGTGAATTACAGCCCGTCAATTAAAGAACCTGATGCCCTGCTGTCCCAGTAGCCCCCACCTAATGTCTTTGTAAGAGACTATTTGCTCTTCAACTTTCTGCTGGATATACTGTAACTTTCTGTTGAAGATCTCATCTGATTGACGACGTATGACTGGACATGACCTTGTTGAGGGGATTGGCAATCCAGAACTTCTCTCTCCTCTCTCTTTGTCTGTCTACTAGTTCTTTAGTCCGTAATCCATCCACGACCTCATCACTCCATTTTCAGTGCCACTTTTAATGAAGTGGGATGAAAGTCTTATGTTATCAACTTCATGTGCGTTTGCACTCAACTTTTTCCTTATAAAACTCTGTGACCTGCTGTGCTAGTTGTCAAGATATAACATACTGATTTTCTGCTTGTTCATTAGTTTGAGTAAAGCACGCTCAACGCAAATTCACTAAAGGACGAGAGATCACTGTGGCACTCGTTCAAAGGAGGTTGCCGATGAATTGACAATCAAACAATGATCACGTCATTCAGTAATCACATTAAGGAAGCACTACAACTCCAAGTACGCAGATTCGCCTCTGGTCGGTCGATGGTTGTCTCTTTTCACCAGATAAACATCATCATCATACCCTCATCCCGCCTGGGTTGCTGTTGGTTCATTGGTGTATTAGGGCCCTTCAACTACAAGGTCATTAGAGCCCTGTCCACTGCGTAGTTCTAATGCAGAGACTGCATGGGCACTACACTAATGCGACGACTATTGGTGATTAGCAGTACCTAGATTTCCCAAGCGGCTGCCCATGTCAGTACATCTCTTTAGATACCCCCAGAAAGCCTTTGGATTTTTCTTAAGCCTATCTCCCAAAATGTTTTCATGAAAATTCTTGTAAGCTTTCTTCATCAACACTTTAACCATTTTGCATCCCTCCCTCTCCTAAGTGCATTCCTAGCCCTTCGCTGGTTCCGCAAGGTTACCTTCACCTCTTTAGTATACCATTCTGGAAAAGTATTATTCCTTATAGTCGTAGTGGGGACAGCTAGTTGTGTGCCCTCCTCTAGGCATATACTTCTACCTTCCTAAGCACAGCTCCAATATATACTGTACGTTGGGGAATTTCACCAACGACCGGGGGGGGGGGGGGGGGGCGAGCCCCTACACCTAGAAATTTTGTCTCATTTACCCATTGCATAGTTGCGAGAGGGTTCTTTTATGTGTAAATGCCATCGTACACCATACGGGATCTCGGTTTTACTTTTCATCCGAAAGAAGGCACACTCTAGGCCTCTCTCTCGCCCGAAAGAAGTTAACCCACCTCGGTCCAGTATCGAACCTAGAACCCAGGGATCTATTGCTGCCTTGGGTTCCTTTATCGCCTACTGCCTTGGCCCCGCAAACTCTAGGGCCGGCCCTGCTAGAACCACTGACGCAATTACCGAGGCGACTCCTCCTTTTACTAGATAAGCAAAAATCGTGATTTTGTGTGGGACGTTACCTGACCTGCTCGTCCACGAACTCTGAATGCTTGCAATCAGGATGGGAAGCAGAGCTAGGCTTGAATGAATAAAAAAATTATAATTATGAAATATGAATGGGATGTCCTCTGAAGACAGCAATAAAATTAAATGTCCTCTTGTACAAGGAGGCATACTCTTAACCAAATTTCGCACACTATAATAAACAGTGATTTAACTATATAATTGCCGCTATTTCAAAAGCTTTGTTTTTATGATATGATAGACGGAAACAAAGCGGGAAAGGTTCTGCTGTAAACTAAGGTCTTAAAACGGCATTCACATCAGTATATTGTATACTTGGCGACAAACAAAAAGGCATTAACCAAATTTTTCCAGCCACATGACAGTTTCAGAGCCCTCTGAATAATACTGGTTAGCCCAACATGGATGTTGGCATGACAATGTGTGTGAAGTAATAATAATGAAAATATTACGACAATAAATTCGCAGAAATTATAACTAACAATATACTGAAAGTCGTTATTGAGCGCCATGACAGACTAAATAGCTGCAAAACATGTAACATCGTAACTAATCTCATTCAACAATACCATACCCTAAACACAAACCCCCTTTTTAACTACTTTTAAGATGGCTGCTTTATTATTCAGTACAAGATAATTAATTATCTTTACAATAAAGGCTCCCAAACTCATAAAATTTCAAAGGGTCCCATAAAAATGCATTCCGGTATGGCGTGCAGAACAGTGTGTGGTACTTCACTCACAATATTCACCTCATTATTATTACGATTGATTATTAGCAAAATGGCCGTCAATTCCTAGGCAGACACAGTGCAACCACTCAATTTGATTAGTTACTCGGCAGGCAATAATGAACTCATACAGTTGGCTCTCTTTTTATGCAGGTTCTTTTCATGCGATTTCCAGGGAGCGGCGAGTTGCGTTGGACACACCAGTTCTCGTCTGATCACTGAAGTTAAGCAACGCAAGCCAAGTTAGTACTGACATGGGTGGTCGCTCGGGAAAGCTGGGTACTGCTAATACCCAATAATCGTCGCATTAGTGTAGTGTCTGTGCAGTGTATGCATTAGAACTATGCAGTGGACGGGTCTCTAATGACCTTGTAGTTGACGGGACCTTAAACACCAACAAACAACAAAAAAAATTCATGCGATTTCCAAGTTACGCGGTTTGCATTTGGTTAAAAAAAATTTCGCCAAATATGCATACTGCATGCTTTTTCAGGAAATATAGTCAGTCTAAGGCCCATGACACTGATAAAATCCACCGACCATTGTATAAGCCAGTCAAAGAAGTCTTAGTCTGTCAGAAATTAGCATACATAATAGGGGGTTCCGCACTTGTACATGACACTTAACAATCATACCATTATCATCAAACCCTTATCCCGACTGTGGCAGGGTCGGGTCTGCAGTCCCACTGACCATGCTCTAAAATTAAAACGTATTTTGGAGGTGATTTGAACATTTTTAACCATGATGATACAGAAGAACTGCTGGTGGATGATGTCTTAAATGACGATGATATTATTAAACTAACTTGTGTCCCCGGACACATTGAGGTAATTTAACACATACCTCAAAGTGTCTGCTTTCAAGTCAAGGTGTCTCGGCCGTTTCCATTACCCGGTTAAGTTATTTTGATAAAAATTTCGCGTTGATTCACGTTACACATGTGCTCGGCAGAAAAGAGACAAATTCGGGCATCTGCATTCGGACCTAGCTGGTGGGCACTTTGAGGTACTAAAAAATTGTCTCAAAGTGTCCCGCCGGACACTTTCAAGTGGACCCCGGACACTTTGACGTGTGACCCCGGCATCCCCCCACAGACAACCCAGCCAATATCCCTGCGTGTTCCAGACGCCTGACTGAAGTGTCCCCAATCAGAACATGTTCAGGGAACCTGCGGACCGGACCCTGCCGCAAGTGGGATACGGGTATGACTATGACGATGATGATGGTGATGGTCAAAACAAAAGTCTGCAGAGAGTGAGAAAAAAATATGTTTGTGAAAATGTATGGTCTATATCAAAGAGATCAATTGCAAAGACAGTTATTTCTGATGATAAAAGTGATTTACAAACAGTTTGCAGATGGTGTATACCCTTACCAGATAGACAATTGAATTGAAATACAATTTTATTTATGATTCATATAAATCTTTTTCAGCTTCCCAAAGAAATTTATTAAGAAACCTATTTTCTTTAACATCAACAAATTTTTTTTAAGCGGTTGTACATTCATTTTAATTCGTTATTTCGGAGTTATGCGAATTTTAAAAATTATGGAACGTATCCTCATTTTTCCATAGACTTTTAGTCTCATTTTATGCGATTTTCTGAGGAACGTATCCCCCTCATAAAGAGACCTGACTGTATAGTGATTGTAGTAGTAGAAACGACGGGAAACAAAATGACAGAGATGACTCAAATATACACAGAAATTCCAGACACCTAATTCAATATGAATATTAGATGATGATAATAATAATGACATGTGTTTTTTTGAAAAAAGTTACATGATCATGGTAATAAAGAAATTAAACATCTCCCAGTGAGACAATTAGCATATTCAGTACTTTTACACACGGAATCCAACTCTGCGGCAATATTCCAAGAATAAACTAAATGACAGGCCCCAAAGCTCCAAAGAGTCACCAGTGAATTACACAGAAAACCAATTACAGAGGTCGCAAGATGCTCACATTCAAAACATAAAGGCAAATCCTAGGGCAAATTCAAAACACAATTCAATTCTTGTTCACTTAGTAGACGTCTATATCAGAAAAGTCCATATCAGAAAATGGTAGCTACTCTCTCTTTCAGCCTTGATCCTACACATAGAATGCAGATCATCATCATAAACTCATACGAGCTTCAAAGTTGTAAAATGCAATTACATTATCCGTTTGAACAGGAATAAATTGACGATATTACTGAATTAACAATGTCATTCTCGCATAACACCATTTGAAAACCGGCTTTTCTTCATACGCGTTAGCCTAACTTTTAGCTCGGAATAATTACCTTGATAGGCGTCAGGAGGCGATCTCTTACACGTGAAGATACACCACGTACAGCCTTCTCCTCCGCGTGTACAGAGGATTATTTTTCGTGGTAACAAAACTACGGCTTTTTGTACAGCCAAGTTGGGTTGGACACACCAGTTCTCGTGAGATCACTGAAGTTAAGCAGCGCAAGCCTACACTAGTACCAACGTGGGTGGCTGGTAAAGAACGTTGGGTGCTGCAAATTTCCCCTTCCCAACGTCCTCAATAACTACCTCCACATCTCCCGCGAGCATCCTCCTAAGGGTTCGTCCTGTTACGGCTGCTTGGCTTACTCCCCAACCCATGACATTAATCCAGTTTTTGTGCAGACAAGTTGCGTTAGACACACCAGTTCTCGTGAGATCACTCAAGTTAAGTAGCACAAGCCCACGTTAGTACCAACATGGGTGGCTGGTAAAGAACGTTGGGTGCTGCAAATTTCCCCTCTCCTACATCCTCTACACCAGTGGTCTTCAAACTTTGTCGACTCACGGAACCCTTAGGGATATAAGATGTATTGGGAGGACCCCAACCCACCTTTGGAAAAGTATATCTTGCCGCAGCCAACGAGTTTTCCTTTTGACTCGCGGAACCCCCAGAGATGTATTGCGGAACCCTGGGGTTCCGCGGAACACAGTTTGAAGACCGCTGCTCTACACCTACCTCCTCATTTTCTGTGAGCAGCCTCCTAAGGGTTCGTCCTGTTATGGCTGCTTGGCTTACTCCCCAACCCATGACATTAATCCAGTAATCCAGACAGAAGGTTCGTTTGGGGCTTCCCTCTGCCTCCCCCTATTATGGCCCCCAGTTCAGTTAAAACTGTACAGTTAATCGTTACGTGCGTGGGGAAAATCTCATCGACTCTACAGTTAAAATTTTTGAACTGTAGATCTTTTGGAGTAGCAAAAGAATTAACTGCGCAGTTGAAATTATAACACAGTAGTTCAGGAGGTATAATGTGTGTGGAGCAGTGGCAATCGAACTGTGCGTGGGGGGGCAAAATCTCTCTCAGTTTTAACTGAAGACATTTCTCAACAGTTTTAACTGCACAATTAGAACTGAAGATAAAACTGACCGTGTACGGGGGGCTTTACGCTTGTCTTCACCGGCTCACCATTCCTTCTTTCCTCTCACTACCCTTTCTCTCTCTCGTCCGTCTGTCTCTCCCGTCTGTCCCTGCCTCTCTCGCCCCATCCCCCTCTATCTTCCTATCTCTTTTGTGGCTGTCCGTCTCTGTATCTCTACCCGTCTACCGAAAAGATGACAAGCACATAACCAGCACTGTACCCCCGAGACTTGGTGGTAGTTTTGAGGGCACTCTATATTTGTTCAAACATCTTTGTTCATTACTAGGACAATATTCCCGTGATTTGATTTCTAACAAAGTAATTTTGTTCGCCATGAACGACTTCATGCAATATGTACAATGATTCCACTAACTGAATAAGACTGGTATGGATAAAATGAAATCCAGTTTTACAGTAAGCATTAGTCATGCTTTTTGAAGTCAAAGTAAGTTAGGGCATGGGTGGAGCTTTATTTTGTATCCTAAGGTCATATTTTAAGAGAAATATCAATATATAGTATTAGGAAAGTACTCATATAAGAGAACAACCCTTGCGTGCACGGCAGTCCGCAGAAAGCTTTCCACGGGAGAGAGCCAAAAGGTTGGAGACAATGTTCCAGATGATGGATGGCAATGGTCTCGTAAACAGATCAATTGTTCATCCGAAGGTATGCACATTTTCTCTGCTCCATTTTGAACGTCTTTTTTTGCACATTTTCAATCTACGGGGGTTGGGGAAGCCCAATTTGCCTCTCCTCCTCCGCGGACGCCTATGCTTGTTAGTTTTTAGAGTGGAAAATGTAAGGCTCATCGTAGGCTTGTTTGTCATAACAGGCGATTTAAAAGGGCTGTGACATTCCATCAGCAGCTTTCCCCTCTTTGGTCTTATTATCTTCCCTGGTCCGCCCTCTGCCTAGTCCCGCCTGCCATACAGCATTTAATGAGCAGGAAGAGGAAAAAAGGCAAAAAAAAAATGTATCGAGGGATGTTTAATTAATTTCAGTCTTTCTGCATGTCAACAACAAATGTGAAGTGTTTTTGCATCATCCATTTCCCCTAGTACAAATTTCCAGTCTTCAATAAATTAAGTTTAACAGAATCTAAGACGATCGTGTTTAAGAAAAGCAAAGGGATTTACGATTGATCGGCAACTAAGCTTTTATTGTTTTAAGAACTAGTAGACTACCACCAAACTACATCAATGAGCTACAATACTACTAAATCAATGACTACCATTGTAACAAGTACACTCGACACGCAGCAACTTTTATAGTACAAACTAAAGACACCTGAATCGGAAATCGAATCAAGACGTCAAAATATTATAGCAAACACAATCTCATTTCCGGAATGTGTACCTGCCAAAATTTCTCTCTTTTTTAAATTGTATTAAGTATTGTCACCTCCACATGTAGCTGTCAACTCCGATAATTCCTATAACGAGTCTCTTACACTTGTCACATCCAGAAGCCGTCAATGTCCATTGCAGTTTTCATTTTTATTTAAACCATATTTTAAACGCGGAAAAGACAATTATTATGATCAAAAGAAGACGGGCATATCAATTTAACAAGAATTCAAAACAGCTATTCCAGAATGGCAAAGCAATTGATTTGGCTGCCTGATTAAAGGGACTATTGCGTTGGACACACCAGTTTTCGACTGATAACTGAAGTTAAGCAACGCAATCCCAGCTAGTACTAACATGGATGGCCGCTTGGGAAAATTGGGTACTGCTAATGCCCAAAAATCGTCGCATCAGCGTAGTGTCTGTGCAGTCTCTGCATTAGAACTACGCAGTGTACGGGGCTCTAATGCCCTTTATAGTTGAAGGGCCCTAAAACACCAACAAAACAAACAAAAACCCCAGAGTAAAGATTCCCCAGTAGGACATCTTTTAAACTTCTTTAACGGATTCCCAAATCCACATTTTTAGTGAGAACGAGATCTCTGTTTGTCTGACACGGTAAAATAAAGTTCAGGGTCCTAAAGTTTTTAGTAAAAACATTTTACTTTCCGGCCTTCTGTTAAGTTTATTTCTATCATCCATTATAGTTCTCATGTGGTGCACAACGTGTCCTTTGTTTCATGTGGATCTCAGTTAAAAAAAAAAAAAGAAACACCATTACTCAAGTCACGAAATAAGATTCATGCAGTCCAAAATATATAACACTATAAAAGCTGCTTCAACCACTCTTATTTGGATCTATTTATTATAGTTTGTGATGGGACGGGAAGAAAATGAAGACGCATTATGATTGCAGCAAATATGATAGACCATCATGCTCTAATAAACTCTCGGCTTTGTTGTTTCATGCAAACAACACAATCTACACTAGGCGAATGTATGGTCAGTACTTATCAGGGACTTTCTAAGAAACAATGAAGTTCAGGAAAATAAATAAACCATAATTGTAACCTCCCTTTAACGACACCGAGATTTATGCCCTAAAAAGGGATAGGAAAGGGGAAGCGCAAGAAATACCAAATTTCTCTTCATGACGATGTTCAATTACTCAACAACATTGTTCCTAGTCTTACAACATCAAACATCAAGAATAAAAAGGACAATACACGGTTGCCATTAAAGCTATAAATATGTCATTTTACGAAGGCAAGAAAATGAAATTCCTCAAAACAATAAACCGCGGAAATAGCTAAACCCTTTAGTAACATGAAAATTATAATTTAATAGCTTTCTCCAAAGGAGCTTAAACCCTTTTATGCTCACAGAGATAACCTAAAGGCCAAATAATAAATACTATGTGCATGCATAATCTAAGTATCTAAAACTTTAGCATATGTGAAACATTTGTCCTACTGACAATAACAGCACCAAGCAGAAGAAATGAGAGCAGATAAGAGGATAAAATAACCGATTATAATTCACAGATCAGGACATTTTATTAAGCAATAAAGAAATTAATACTTCAGTAGCCCCTGTTTATCCTTTGGTATGGTAAGACATGATAAACAGCGCTACAAACTGCATATACCAGAAAATGCCTCAGCAGTTTATCAATTGACTTGAAATTGAGAATAGACATCTCTGAAAATTAGGTGGCTTGTTTGTTTGTTGGTGTTTAAGGTCCCGTCAACTACGAGGTCATTAGAGACCCGTCCACTGCATAGTTCTAGTGCATAGACTGCACAGACACTACACCAATGCGACGATTATTGGGTATTAGCAGTACCCAGCTTTCCCGAGCGACCACCCATGTCAGTACTAACTGGGCTTGCGTTGCTTAACTTCAGTGATCAGACGAGAACTAGTGTGTCCAACGCAACTCGCCGCTCCCAAAATTAGGTGGCGAGAGATACGGTGGTGGGATGAGGAAATTTGACAGCCTGTCAAGGAAAACAGTGTAGATAACAAGAGGCAGAAGCCATGAGACAGAATTTGTAGGTCAAAGGGCTACAGTCAAAGAAAATTATAGGGACAGTAGCAAAATTGTGGAAATTCAAGGATCTGTATGCATTCTTCAGAACATAAATCAAAAGATGAGTTTCAAGCCAGCCACGGCTACAGATGGGACGAATAGGGTCGCTGTTAGGGCAAGAGCAGTTCGACAAGTAGATGATAATTCGAGACTCCTGACACAAGTAAAACACAAGTAAAATAGTACATCGGTACCAGGGGCGGATCCAGGGGCTGACTAAGTGGGAGCACTTCAAAATAAGGGTGCCCCAAATATTTTTAAATATTCAGGATCCCTTAGTATAATTTAACTAGCAATTACAATAGGTTCTCTACAGCCCCTTATACAATGTCCCATGTTCCGTGGTATGGCCAACTGCAGATTGGACTACAACTGTTGGACTGGCATTATAGAAGTGGAGATAACAATGCAAAAATGCCTCATCAGTGGCAAAGTTGAATCATGTATCATTCGGTATGCGCCCCATTGAATTGCCCCTGAATTGATCCGCCCCTGATCGGCACAGACATGAATGAAACTATGACGGAGGAATGAAGGTGAATGGGCTCAGACTGGGACTCCAGAGATAGAGGAGGGCTACAAGTCGAAACCTGATAATATTCCAACTCACAAGGTGACATACAGGCCCTTGAGTGACTCCAGAGGAAGAGTAGATTCGAGCCTGAATAACGTGAGGGCAAGAAAAGAGACCGGCGAAGGGTAAATCTGAGAGTTTACTTACTTATGACCTATGACAGAAAGGGAGGAATCATCACAGTAGCGCACCTTGTGGTAAGCTAAATGATACAGAAATCCAAATGTCCGGGATAATTTATTTTAAAAAAAAAACCAATAGTGAAATGTGTGATGGATGAAGGGTTGGTTGTGACGCTTATGGTTAAGGGAGCTTATTGTAAGGCCAGAGATTGCAGATGGCGGAAATGAGTAGATTCCTGTATGTCCCGCCCGTATTAATTCTTTCCCAGGCCACACCGTATACAGCACATAGCGAAAACCTAGCCACAAGCTCCTCAAAAGAATCATAATTGTGTAATGGGGGTCATCCGATCTCAAACCACACTGTTAGTTGGGCTACAAATCAAACCCTTATTAGTGTCCGAGAGGAGAAAAATCCTCTATTGTTAATTTCTTAGTGGGATATGCCTTGCTTTTGGCCAAGGGATACGCAAATTGAATATCTGATGTCAAACGTTTATTCACCGCCTTTTGCTATCATACAACTTCTCAATAACACCATGAGCCATATCGTGTCAACTCTCCATGGAACATAGCATACAAATTGGATGTAACACGATACCGAAAAAATGATTTTATACTGGAGTCCGCCTGCAGGGAGTAAGTGAAGTACACTGCATGTTTAATATTTCAAACACGTTTGACAATCTACTAGTAATTTGGATAATAATGTAGCATAATACTCTTTGTAAGATATGCACACTTGTCTTTCTGCCTTTTGCATAAAGATCAGCCCTCTACAGGTTGAAAAATGTGCTCATTTTATCGATCAAATGTCTCTTAGGGCAATTTACTGAATTTTAACCAATGACACTGAGTCGTTGAGACTTTTGTCGATATTGAGAAACAGTTCTGAATCTGCGTGCTTAATGTATATAGCAAGAGCACGTTATAACTTTCGGAACATAAAAACCTGAGTTGAACAGAGCTTTGAGCAACAAACAATTGGATGGTAACACTTTGAAGCTCGAATCTCTAAAGGCTTACATCTCAGCCTTAACTCCCAGAATACTTCCGACTACTCTAACTTTCAATCTTTTCATTTGAAAAAAATGCCCTAATATTATTTACCCCACAAATTGAGGATGCATCATAATTTCGGTGACTTTAATTTACTGATTATGGCTCGGTAGTAGGACTTTTAGCTAATTTCCAACAAAAGGTTATTTACAGTATGTCCTGCAAGTTTTCAATTTGTCAACAACGAAAATACCATTGGTGCTGCATAACAAAATAACAACAACCACTGATCAGAATACATACATTGCAATTTGTGTTCCTCCCTTCCAAATATTTTCAACCAAAAGTCAAGCAGGTTGACAACGTTCCTATTTCGGGACCATAATTTCAAATATTAGATTTCATATTCACTATCCCATCAATGCAATTTCGCTTGTTATGCTGTCGATAAACCTACTGAGGACCTGAATAAATATGAAACAAAAATTGCATCTCAAATTGGATCGCGAATATTGTGTGATTTCTGTAAACAACTCTGTGGTAGCCAAGGCAACTGTCTGCATCTAAAATCCCGAAATGTTCATACCATTTTTAGATAGGAAATTATTAAAAGAGCGATCTTCGAACATATATAACCTTGTATTTTTCACATAGTTAGCATTTTTGGTGATAAAATGGTAACTTTTTAAGCACATATAATGTTTTACATCTCCTTCCTACCAAACTTTTACTATTACAGATGCCATCCATAGCAAACCACTGACGTTTAGAGATGCCTTAACACGATACTTTGCAGTTTGCTCAAGTAATAAAAATTCTTGAGTATCTTCAGGTCTAAGTTTGTATTACAAAAAAAAACCTAAAACTATTTTTGGTATTAGCCAAGGCATTCAAGATTGCACTTAAACTTTATCTTAATCTCGCCCTCTCTTCTTCAAGATCATCATAATGCACAAAATTGCAGGGATTTTTGCAAGATTGTTATCAATTTAGTCAAAAAAAAAATATCAATTCAACAAAGGACACATTTTAAAATACAGTAACAGTACAGATTTCATTCAGATTGCTGCCAAAGATCAATTTAAAAAGGTTAGGAATGATGGTGAGTAAATGATTACTGGATTAATTTCATGGGTTGGGAGTAACCCAAGCGAGAGGCTGCTCGCGGGAGATGAGGAGGTAGGTGTAAAGGACTAGGAGAGGGGAAATTTGCAGCACCCAACGTTCTTTGCGAACCACTCACGCTGCTTAACTTCGGTGATCTCACGAGAACTGGTGTGTCCAACGCAACTTGGCTGCACCAGTCCAGAAAAGTGTCCAGAAAAATGTTTGATGGCATCTGGAGGGAATATAGCGCATTTACAAATAACAATTAGGATAGGAATATAAATGATAGTATAAGAGTATTCCATAGTAATAAAATGGTCTGTCTCGGGGCCTCAGGATCCATGGGTTGCAGGGCCGACTCTGGTCAAGGCAGATGGTTTCTATCAAACGAAAAGGAAGCCAGACGTCCCATGTAGTGCTAAGGTGTACTTCATAGACAAAAAACAATAAACGCTGCCCTCGAATGAATCCTCAAGGATTACTGTATTTAATATAACATATTGAAATAAAGTTCCCCGTGCGCTATAATTGTTTGGATCATTCACTTTTTCATTGTCCTGTGTCCTTTTGAGTAATTTTTTTCTTGCATTGACATGGAATCTGACAATAATATTATCACAGGCAGTTCGTTTGGAGTACAAGAAGAAAAATATATCCATGATTACAAATTATTAGTAAGGCAGTAATAAAGTTTCTGAAGTGAAAAAAAAAATAATAGCCGCCCTCAAATTAATGCCACCCTTGAATAAACGTTGCACCAATTTGTAGTTTGAAAAAAATCAATGCTGTGGCGCTTATTCGAATAAATATCGTACGTGTAGTTCAGTAAAATTTCCAGATGTACTAGCTAAACCCCTTGGCGTCGATAGAGGAAAAGGGAATTGCCCCAGATGAAATAGACTGACATTAAATAAGAAAGGACTGGCAGTATTCAGCCAAACACACATGGAGCTACTCAGAATAAACAGATTACTAATGCCAATCACTTTCGAGTCCACAATATGCAACTGTATTTGTAAACCAATGGGGCACCACAGACGGCACTACTTCCTACCAGTCAGTAATGCATATGTAATCACTTCTAGGCAACTGAGCTGCCCAGTCACTTTTGAGTTGAGTCACTCAGTTCCTCACGTTACGGCAAGAAGGATCATCCATCTAATTTTAAAAAGTGTAGTTTGATCAGGCTGGTTTATCACTACTGAAGTTTTTCAAGGATGTATAGTGCAGAGGATTCCAGTAAATGGTCCCGTATTACTAGAAAAGGCAAAGAAATTTGCAGAACATTTTGACATCCCCAATTTCAAAGCCATGGTTGGGTAAGTGGAAATGATGGCATAATATTGCACTTCGAGTCATTTCAGGAGAATCTGGTGCAGTGAACCAAGACACAGTAAGAATTAATCAGAATTTAATAGTTGCCGAGATAACTTGTTTTAGTTAACACTAACATTATATGTATTTTGGGTTCCTTTACAGATCAATACCTAGATGAAGGACACCTGACAATCTAACGCAATCCTGGCAAGCTAATGACTCTCACTATCTAACATCTTTAACTGTGATGAGACAGGTTTATTCTGGAGACTTCTTCCTGATAAAATACTTGGATTCAAAAGAGAAACTTATGCCGGTAGAAAGTTTTCAAAAGAAGGGGTCACTTTTATTTTGTTACAATTTGGATGGTTCGGAGAAGTTGAAGCCACTATTAATAGGGAAGCACAACCTAGAGCTTTTAAAACGATTCATTCCACAGAAAACCTTGTGTGGACTATTATGCTAACTGAACTGTTTAGATGACAACAGAGATTTTAATGGAATGGCTTGAAATGCTTAACAAGAAAGTGTCTATAAATAACAGAAAAGTTGTATTGCTGATCGATAGCTCCCCTATCCACCCTACCAGCTTGGTACAAAGTCATGTCAGAAGTGTGTTACCTCCACCAAACACAACATCCGTTTGTCAGCCAATGGATCAAGGCATAACTTGCAACTTCAAAGTCAAGTATCAGGGAAAATACCTAAGTAAAATTATCACCAATCTACAGACAATGAAGCCTCCAAGATTGACATCTTGGATGCAATTCTAATATCTACCAGGGCATGGAGTATGGTGACTGCAGAATACATAGCACATTGTTTCAGAAAGGCTGGATTTGTTCTAAGCAACGACCCAATAAAGATTAATGACACAGAGATCACAGAAGAAAGCTTATCATTAACTGAGTACTTTTATACATGCCTATTCCTGAAAGTGAAAGAATACATCACTGTTGATGAGGTAGTTGTCACCAGCCAAAGGAGTAGGCCTACTGTAGTCCAAATTGGTTTCCGTTTAGGCAAGACTTATCTTGGGAAATTGAAATGGTCCAAAGGAGGGCAGCAAAAGTTGTGCTAAGTCGGTTCTCTCGTAGATTGTGTCAGACATGATCAGAGAATTAGGATGGTACTCACTATGTCAGAGGCGGGTATCTGACAGCATTAAGCTGTTTATCAGACTGTTGAAAACAGGTTACGAGGGTCCTCTAGATGGCAGGTTATCCTTTGCAGAATATAGGGGGAGAAATGATCATCCGTTCAAATTGAAGGAGATCAGGGCCCAAACAGACTGATATTGTTGGGATTTTTTTCCAAGGGTCATTCGGCAATGGAATGCTGGTGGTGTTTTAGGGCCCTTCAACTACAAGGTCATTAGAGGCAATGGAATGCTTCTTTCTTCTTCTTTTCTTCTTTGTTGGTGTTTAAGGTCCCGTCAACTACAAGGTCGTTAGAGACCCGTCCACTGCGTAGTTCTAATGCATAGACTGCACAGACACTACACCAATGCGACGATTATTGGGTATTAGCAGTACCCAGCTTTCCCAAGCGACCACCCATGTCAGTACTAACTGGGCTTGCGTTGCTTAACTTCAGTGATCAGACGAGAACTGGTGTGTCCAACGCAACTCGCCGCTCCCATGGAATGCTCTTGATGAGGATAAGGTGAAGAACTTTCTGGAAGAGGGTGCCATTATAGTGGGCAGGCTATGTATCGCAGAATAGATGCTATGGTTCAGGTTCATTTGGGTTTTTGAATGAGTCAATTGTTAGGAATGAGAGTTATTTTCTCCACTGCCAATTTGGCCTATCACGGCTGCTTGCAGTGTATTCAACTAGAACTAGAACATTGAGAAATGTTGATTTTTTTTTCACATAAAATCAGTCCAAATATGACGCTTCTGATGAAGAAGTTGAATTTCAATCAGAAGTCCATACCACAGTCGCTACCAAGGATTTCCTTGCAGCTCTTAACATAGTCAAGTCACAGTTATTACAGCAAAAAAAATCCTTACCCAACCGAAGTGAATTTGGTGATAAGTGTGGAGGAGATTGGACATTGCCATTTGAAATTAGGGCGGAAACAGTCAAAAGTGACAAATTACTTTAAATCTTGTTAAATTTCTGTGTTAAGTAGGCCGATTACACAGTTACATAACTACAAAGTTGTAATAAAATACAGTAAACCTAAAGCCTTGTTGCTTTTGCATGAACTTCCCTATATTAGATTTAGCAATTACACTGAGGCTCTCCTTAATATTTTCTGTTATTGACAAAAATATCTTTTCCCGCTGAGGAGCAATTATAGACAAGTTCCACAGTATATGTTAGTCACATCAGTTATAAATTAGATTCATTACTTCAAAACAAACCATACACTAACAATGACGGTTTTTCTTAGAAATCCTTTGTATAAATCAACAGAAAATCACAAAGCCATGCTACACTTGCATAAAATGAAACAACCCTCGATAAATGCATTATAGGTACACTCCACATTTATAATGTAAACTCATTTATGTCGTGTAGAAAGTGGTATCCAGCCTACTATAAGAAACAACATCTATTAAGTGGCTAATAAAGATAATACCCTCGCTTAACATCAAAGTGTAGCTAAAGCTGCATATATGCTGTCGTCCACAATGTGTCCAAACATCGTCGAAGATTTGAAATTCATCACCCAACACTTTATAATGTCGACAAACCCTGAGTGGCTTCCTTAACAGTCAATTACACTTTCAATTACGCCTCTTGCACAGAATGGCGTGCAGCTGGCCTAGAGATGTCACTTTGAGATAAAAATCTATGCTTTATCAAGAAAAACGAAAGACACAACGTCCAACTAATGCAATCCCAGCCATCTTAAATACCGCCGGAAGTCTTAGCGATCCCATTACAACTGAGGTCAAGCAAAATGACTTCCAAATCTTTCCATAAAATAGTCATTAAAGGGCTGATACGCCTTCATGGAATCTAGAGCTACCATTAACAACAAAAACAACTTGACATTCATGCAATATCAGTGAAATATTAAATGGCCTCTCGTATATTAAATTTTCAACCATTCTCCCTCATTTTACACCTCTTAATCATGTATACACTAGTTGCGAAACAAATACAGAGCAGTGACTCTAACCTCTTAATTTCCCCAGAACAACCAAGTGCTCTTGATTTTATTTAGTTAATAGTTTAAACTGTTTCCCTTTGCATGCTGTCAGTGTGCACATATCTGAAAATTTTACATTATTAGCTCTGTCACAAGAATTAACAGAAAAAAAAATGCAATTTGAAGCCCACTCTAAAGAAATTTAGAAAATTAAAGTGCTGTAAGGTCAAGCAATATGCCATCAACTTTAAGCACAAGCTGATTGATGTCTTGTTAGCATCAAGAGAATTTCTTTTCTTTGTAATAACATCCACTGCCCATTCCTTGTATGCAAAGTTCGTAATCATCAGGCTCAAGTCCCTTTACTGCAAGGCCAAGCCTGTTAGTCACTGTATCTCGGAATGTTGGAGAGGAGTTTACAACCTGTCATGTAAAACTATCGTCCAATAACTCGACCCTCTCCTTCGTCCTCCTCTTCACTTCTTAGTCCCTCATTATAACTATCCAGTCGTTATGTTTCCCATTTTATCATGCCTACTTTTATTTATTATCTGACTCCGCCCAAGGTGAAAAAGGGATTTGCTAAAGAAGATGAAGACAGTAGGGGCAGTGACTAGAAGAGACAGTTGAAGGGGAGGAATAAGAAATGGATGAGTGCATGAACGAAATGGACAGCAATACGTGACTGTCCGCTGATCAGACTTCAAGACACTTTTAGTCCCCCTCTGACGTTCACTGCTAGATGAAGCAGGTCTATTGAAATCCAGAACTCACAACGGTGTCACGGATGCTACAAATGATTTACGCAAATGTTCACTGCAATCAATAAAATAAAATCTTATTTGCAACTGGAAACGTGATAAATATTAAACACCGGGCGTTAAGATGAACCAAGAATACGCTATTTTCAAATGTAACTCACGATGCGGGATTGAACCAACTTGGATAGTTAATGAACAAACAAACACATACTGCACCACGAAATAAAAAGAAATGATTATGTCCAAAAACACAGTGAAAATGCACAGTAGTTCATTCAAAATCTTCTTCTTGTCAGAACAAACTATCTCCCTGGAGCAAAGGCTAATTCACAATGATACCATTACAATATCATTCTGGACACCCTCAAGGTTCTTACAAAACTCTAGTAATCTCAACCTCTACATTTGTACATTCACCAACTTTCAAATATGTCCTCAAAACTCTCAATTCGTCAAGAGTGAAAATACCGTTGGTACTTTGTTATTCTGTTAGTTCCCCCTTCGGAGCCAACAATTAATTAGAAACCGCCAGTAGGGAATTTAATGTGACAGTACTTTATGCATTAAACAGCAAACTGCGGAATAACAACCAGAGGCAGACTGAATAATGTTGAAATGCCAATTGAATTTAAGTAGCATTAATTCACTTACTTTATGAAATCCCCATAATAAAGAAACGTAGCTAAAATCAGCACAGCAGAATTCCCAAGGAGACGTTTCAAAGACTGTTCTGGTAAAGTGACATAAAGTGAAAGCGATTGTGAATTATGGTGAGGATGTGGAAGGAAGGCAGAGTACCATTCTTAAGACGATAATTTCCTGCCTTTTGCATTGGCTTATAATTGAAGTGCTAAATAGTTGCAGCAGTGGCGTAAGGGGGAGAGGGGAGGCGAGCCGCACCGGGTGACACTGGGGCACTGGTACAAGGGAATTACAAGTGAGGGGGGTGGCACCAGGACTTACCGGTTGTAAAAAAATTCCAACAACAGGTTTGCCTCTGCCGCACCGGATGACACCAACCCAATTTGTTGTTGTTTGTGTTTTAGGGCCCTTCAACTACAAAGGTCATTAGAGCCCCGTCCACAGCATAGTTTTTATGCAAACTGTACAGACACTACACTAATGCGACGATTTTTGGGTATTAGCATTACCCAGTTTTCCCAAGCGGCCACCCATGTCAGTACTAGCTGGGGTTGCGCTGCTTACCTTCAGTGATCAGACGAGAACTGGTGTGTCCAACGCAATTCCGCGTTCCCGACACCAACCCTAGATACGCTACTGATCAGTAGGATAAGCTTTAGGATGACACTGAGAATGTATTGGCAAGACAAACGCGTATATAAACACGGGCCATTTGTCGGTCCAAAACATCAGGCCACATCGTGCAGTCTTGTGAGTCGCGTGCTTGACATCACAGGCTGATGGAATGCCAGCAATGAAAACGATTAGTTTGTGTAGTCAGGATTCCTGTACGTGTAGAGTGACATCGCAAGCACTACGCGGGACCATATCATTCCTTCCTATCCGGCGGAAGACACACTTGAAGCATTCCTTTATCTGAAAACAAACCACCTTCAATTTCGGCAGGGATCGAACGTGCAAACACATCTCAAAGACTCAAGCACGCTACCTCAAGTCACCCAGGCAGGCAATGGGATATGCAGAGTTACGCAAGTGTTGCTTTAGAAAGAAGTAAACTTATCAGACGAGTTGTTGTTGGTGTTTTAGGGCCCTTCAACTACAAAGGTCATTAGAGTCCCGCCCACAGCATAGTTCTTATTCAGAGACTGCACAGACACTACACTAATGCGACGGTATTGGCAGTACCCAGTTTTCCCAAGCGGCCACCCATGTCAGTACTAGATGGGGTTGCGCTGCTTAACTTCAGTGATCAGACGAGAACTGGTGTGTCCAACGCAATTCGCCGCTCCCTTTATCAGACGAAAACTCATATAAGCCACTAGCAAAGTAACCGATAAGAATAAGGTTAGAAATCAGAGCGAAATAATAAACAACTGTCACAATGCAGTTTTGAACTTCAGAGTTCTCCTAAATGCGAATGAATATTCGCCCTTGAAACAAAAATATCACTATGTCTCGGAAATCAGGAGAATATCTTCTCGATGTTTTATTAAATGACCTTAGAGTCACAAAAATCTGCTTGCAAATGAATAACCTCTACTATTTGAATGCTTTAATCTAAGCTGAAAATCTCGGCATTCAAATTATGGAAAAAGTGAATTAAAATAAATCCACCAGTGCACAAATTAATGAATCATTAGCGTCAAAATATAGAAACGGGGTTATGAATGTTTCAAAAGCCAGAATAGAGGACTACACTTCAGATATCGTAATGAGAGAGGGGGGAAAAGAGTTAGTGCGACATGAAGAAGTTAATTAAATATTCCTGGAACTGCTAAATATAAAGACAGGAGCTGTTCACTGACAGTTTCTTAGGAACAACGTTTTGCTGGACGTGCCATTACAATTACCCGTTGCAAATTCTCCTTGCCAACGTGAATATGCTTCTTAGATACGATGAGATTATTGAAGATGGAAATTCCAGTAAGATGAAAAAACAGAACTTAGTACTTACCCAAAAGGGCACAAGCTAAAGGACGTGAAGGTGAATCTAGATCCAGCAATAATTTTCGATGCCGCATTGGCTAGGATAAAAAGATAACAATATTAAGCCGTTAGATACACGAATTCAACCGATAATAATTTTATAAATAATCCTTAAAGACCCTAAATGGAAATGTAGTGATGTCAATTATTCATTCACACGGTGTCAATTCCCTTTCATAGAAGTGGGTTTAAAATTCTGTAGGTAGCGTGCTCGGCTACTGCGTCAATGATTTTAGGTTCGATTTTTTTGTTGTTGGTGTTTAAGGGCCCTTCAACTACAAGGTCCTTAGATCCCCGTCCACTGCGTAGTTCTAATGCAGGAACCGCACAGACACTACGCTAAAGTGACGATTTTTGGGTATTATCGGCCACCCCATGTTAGTACTAACTGGGGCTGGTTACTCAATTTCAGTGATCAGACGGGAACTGTATGTCTAACGCAAAAAGCCGCTCCCTTCTAGGTTCGATACTGGGCCGAGGTGGGTTATATTATGTTATGCTACACTAATGGGTTGGGGAGTAAGCCAAGCAGCCATAACAGGCCGAACCCTTAGGAGGCTGCACACGGGAGATGAGGAGGTAGGCGTAGAGGATGTAGAAGAGAGGAAATATGCAGCACCCAACGTTTTTTACCAACCACCCATGTTGGTACTAATGTGTGCTTGCGCTGCTTAACTTCAGTGATCTCACGAGAACTGGTGTGTCCAACGCAACTTGGGTTGTCTTCTTTCGGGCGAGAGAACTCTCGCTACTATGCAACGGGTAGATGAGGCAAAATTTCCAGGTGTAGGAGCTCGCCCCCTGGCGTCGTGGAATGCCCAAACGAACAGCAGACCGACGATAAATATATGATAGGGGCTGCAGCTTTGGTTGGCAATCGGCTGTGGAAAAACACTGTCCAGTATATCGTCCTTGCGTCCATTCAGAGCAACAACATGGGTACCCAATCCAGCCGGATCCTATCCGGAAAAATGTGCCTCAAAGAAGATAACAAGCCAATGTTCCGGTTGCATTGGGACAGATACGTTATTACCAACCCTGCTATAGGCGGGATAAAGGTTCAGAGATGAAAAATGGTTTCGTATGAACTTCCGAAAGACAGCATTATACCGAATTTAGGAGTTGATGGGTGAACAAGAATAAATACCTGTCTCCTACAAAACAGCTACAAATGCGCTTAAGTAAAAAGTGATGACTTCCTGGGGAAATCAGATGGTTTCATTGCAGTAAACACATACTATAACGGGGGTTGGTCATTGAAGCGTACAATATTGTCAAAAACAGACATCACAGCGCCTGCAGTCACATGAAAGCGGTCAACCAGCAATGACATTTTGTCACTTGTTAAAATACTGCTGCTTATAGCCAATGGGAAATGGAAATTTCTTGGGTTTCTCATACTACATCTGCTCCACTTCAAATTAACTGTTCAAATGTGGGAACTGTACATACACATACACGCATGACCAACTTTTATTTAGTAGATCAGAGTATCCTATCAGCCTGAGAGCTAATTTGTTGCACAAAACATTCAGAGGTAGGCTTTTCTTTTTCTTTCAGACAGCTGTTGTGTAAACGCAACCTGCCTACTGACATTAGAGGGCAAGTGACATTCTCCCACTTCCTGGAAGACATGCTTTCGATGTCCCAGTCACCTTCAACAAACTACTTGCCCAAATGAGAACTGAACCTGCGCACCATGAGATTAAAAGTAAAGTAAATTACTCGAAATGTGGATCTACCGTTATCGAATCACCAACGTTGCCCTCTTTCCTCTAAACCAGAACATGACGTCAATGTCCGCTGCCTTATGTGCGTAGCATCAAGCTTCAGGATTGTGGTTAAGTACTTAGAATAAGACCCGACTTCTAATCCCCGTACTAGAGAAAATGTCTAAGTAGGTCAAAGCAATGTCTCCTTTGAGAATACAAATACGGATGACCACCAAGCACTTTTATTGTAAAAAAAAATGTGACTTCACTATAGCTTGTCTATAGAAGACCTGAACACTACTGTGCTTTATGAACGTCATGTCCTCTTGGAGGTCGCCACGAAGATCATTGGGACTTACTAGAACGCCGCTTTTATTGCGCTTCTTCTCATGATTGACAAAGTTAATGGTACTTTTGTGGCCTCGCAGATACCAGAAAGGAGTCAATTAAATTGAATCGGTAGAAACGCGTGGTATGTGCCTCGATTATGTTCAAGTACAAAGTTCTGTAAGCTATAAACGAATCCCTTCGTCAACGTAACAACTGATAAACATGCACAAGTCTGACTCAGTAGCTGTGCAATTTTGAAAACACTCATCCTTAAAAAGACACGAGATCGTTCGCCCGGATATCGTACTACTCAGACCAATAATGATTAAAAGTACAAATCCTCTGGGTCAAAGATTCTACAGAATAGATACTACCAAATCCCACTTACAGCAGGATAATAACGATCTCTTCTGATCTTTTAAAGAGGAACATGATTACGACAAATTTAAAATGCGCAACACAGGAGACCTTGAAAAGTGTTTCTACGCGTTGACACCTGAAATAAAGCTCGTAATTATCGATTATTAAAAGGAAGTCCTTTATCTACACAAAAAAGGGGGGTTTCCCCAACATTGTAACTAAGATAAACTTTCTGTTCTACAACAGGATCGGATTTTGAACTCACAAATACATAACTGTACAAGTCAATGACGTCGCAAACTCACATCACCTGATAATCCTGATCACACATTTAATGTCGGTCTCCAGGATCTGAATGCTTTCGACTGATCAGAGAGCAGGCTCCGCTCTCACAATCGGAAATCTCACCGTTTACATATTTCAGTAACGAAAAACCCGATTGATTTTACCGTTCACCTGACGGAAGACACACATTGTGTAGGTCTCATCCAAAAATACCACTAAACAGTCAGAATGAAGTACGCACCATGAGATCAAGAGGTAAATGTTTTGGGTTGGCTACTTATTGGTTTTTCAGCTGAAGGTGATTTACTAACACCAGTGGGATGGGGTGTGCTCCTACGAGCAGGTAACATCGTACGCACAACATAGAAGCGCACGGTTTTCATTTTCCATCCGACGGGAGGGAAAGTTGGAACCGAGGCAGGCTGAGCTGCAGAGACAAGTACTTAGGTTAGCGAGATTGACTACGAGATATGGGTAAAATAATTGGGGGTATAGAATATAGCCATGTCCTGAACCCAGGTGAACCATTAAGACAAACATTCAATCTCTAACTCAAGAACGGAAAAACGTTAATACAGTAAAACCTCTCTATGGATACACCCCTCTAAAGGGTACACCTCTCATATTGGTACAAATTCATCAGGCACCGATTTTTTGTCGATAGGCTATTACTACCCCTCTTATAGGTCCACCCCTCTGATGGGTACACTTTGGCTGGGTCCCACAGGTGTACCAATTAGAGAGGTTTCACTGTAGTACTTATGTTTTGATTCTAGTGTTGAAAAAAGTCTGAATCTGATAATATTTACCATGCGGTGTAGTTGAACTTTAAATACCATATTAACATCATTCATAAGGGAGTTGGCATACTGATCCTGAAATTAAAAATTTATAAACTTTTTTAATATTTAAAACAAATACCGTTATTATAAAAATAGTTTTATATTCCGTATTCAATACAACAATCATCACCACCATATTACCCTTAACGAGTCAGTCAAGTCTTAAAATTTCAGCACATCATTTCCTTTATTCCCCCTTTTTTGTTGTTTCGTTGGTGTTTTAGGGCCCTTCAACTACAAGGCCATTAGAACCCCGTCCACTGCATAGTTCTAAGGCAGAGACTGCACAGACACTACACGAATGCGACGATTACTGGGTATTAGCAGTACCCAATTTTCCCAAGCGGCCACCCATGTTAGTACTGGCTGGGGTTGCTTTGCTTAACTTCGGTGATCAGACGAGGACTGGTGTGCCCAACGCAATAAACAGCTCCCCCCTTATTCCCCATCTAGCTATAACCTTACAATGATCCTTTATTACTTGCCCCTCGTTTATTTGATTAAATTTTTGCAGAACAATCGAAGTAATCTGCATAAGACTTCTACCTTCCTAATTATAAAAATATAACTATCTATAGAAACGTCCAATCAGGGCAGTGTGGGGGTTGTTATCCCCTCTCTCATTAAAATGATTCTTCCACACTCGGACACGTTTTTAATTTCGATTGGTTGCCCGGGGATTCGGTATCCTCCACTTCAAGGGTGCTATTTTAAAGTAAAGTACGCCTCATGTTTCAGGGAGTGAATCCTTATTCGGGCTCTAAACGACAAGGCTCGTTGGTTATCATCAACGAATTACATCCTTTTTTACTGATCTAAATGCATAACGATTTCTAGCAATAGTTGCTGCCTAGAATCCAGATGGCACTTCAAGCTGTAAGAGTAAAAATCCTTCAATCTATATCCAAAATCTTCTCCATATCCATCATAGGGACTAAGCCGCTGTCGGTCGACAAAACACCACCCCACCTTCAAACACGCTTCACATCCAGGTTATAGTCAATCCTCGTGTTCAAGCCAACGGTATAAGCCACTTAGCTACTACGGTTCAATACTCTGATTGACAAAATAAGGTGAGATGATAAAAAAGAGGAGGGCAACAGGCTGACACCGGACCAACAATTTTATTTTAATTGAGTCTATCCACTTTGTCAGCGACAAGAACATACTGACTTTATCAACCTTCATGGCTAACAGAAAGTTGGCTGCAAGAACTACACATTTTTGTCCCCAACAATTGAACACCGTGAACCACCCTTTATTCAAGTCGCTTTATCGGCAACACGATACTTTGTCGTGTAGGTTCCATTAGGGCAGCCGATTTTGATTTAAATTTTGTACCACATAAATAAGAATCAAAAATCTTTGTATCATCATAAAAGCATTTTCTGGTTAAAAATCAAAGCACCCTTAAGCTATCGGAGTGCCAATTTAAGGGGGCACCTAAAACGGGAAAATATATACTGTATCATCATCATACCCTTATCCGCCTGTGACAGGGTCTGGTCTGCGGGTTCTAGCCTTTCACTCCCGCCTATCTCTCACCAGGTCCCAGTCCACCCCACTCAGTACCATATCCTTAAAAATGTTGAACGCTTCACGATTTTGCGTGTCATCAAAATATATACTGTATGTATCTGTATGTTCCAGAGCAATGGGGAGATAGACGCTGATGTGGCCCATAGAATCAATAGGGGGTGGCTGAAGTGGAGACAGGCAAGCGGAGTCCTATGTGATAGGAGGGTCCCAAACAAGTTGAAAGGGAAGTTCTACAGGGCAGTGGTTAGACCAGCTATGCTATATGGATCAGAGTGTTGGGCAGTGAGGAAGACTCACGTCAATAGAATGCAAGTGGTCGAGATGCGAATGCTGCGGTACATGGGTAGCATGTCGAGAGCTGATAAATTAGGAATGAGTGGTGAACGTCGCCGAAAAAAATGAGGGAGAACAGGATGAAGTGGCATGGACTCCTAATGAGAAGAGGGGACGAAGAACTCGTTAGGGCCATACTAGGAATGCATGTGGTCAGTAGCACACGGGGCAGGGGGAGACCGAAGCAGACGTGGGAGCACGTTGTCCACAAGGATATGGCAGTATGTGAGGTGGACAGGAACCTGGTGGGAGATAGAAGGGAATGGAGGGCTAGAACCTCGCAGAACCGACCTTGCCGCAGGCGGATAAGGGCATGATTATGATGACATACATGTCAACACCCTCATCCACTGGCGTCCGCAGAAAATATTCCAGGGGAGAACAAAGCTTGGAGACAATGTACCAGGAATCAGATCAACTTCTGTATCCTAATTTCTGCTTTACGGGTTGTTGTTGTTTGTTGGTGTTTAAGGTCCCGTCAACTACAAGGTCATTAGAGACCCGTCCACTGCATAGTTCTAATGCATATACTGCACAGACACTACACTAATGCGACGATTATTGGGTATTAGCAGTACCCAGCTTTCCCGAGCGACCACCCATGTCAGTACTAACTGGGCTTGAGTTGCTTAACTTCAGTGATCAGACGAGAACTGGTGTGTCCAACGCAACTCGCCGCTCCCTCTGCTTTACGGAATTTTTTTCGTTCCCACGGGGGTAAAATGCCCCGTTTGGCTTCTGCGGACGCCGGTGTCATAAACTCAACAAACAGATAACTTACAGGATAAAATTAATGCAATTTACCTCAGCTATGCAAGTCAATATGATGAAGCACAATTTAACGTTGACATAGTTTGCTTCATCTAAAATGAAACAACGCATTAATTATTATTATTATTTGCATTACTGAAATTTTTAAAACACGAATGTCATACAATTATGGACAGTAAACAGACTTTTAATTAAAATAGGTTTAATTATGAAGATAAATGACATCTTTCGCTTTCATTGTTTCATACCACAATAACGCTATTTGAAATGCATTTTTCTATCAAACATGAAATAGACATCCCATTAGATAAGAGTCATGCTTAAAAAACGAATATTGAATAACAATTGTAATTAATATTCAAACATTTGAAACCGTAAATATTTTTCCCGGCTGCAAGGTCACAAATCACAAAGACAATTAACTAATGTAGGGTGACGACTTCTGAAACATCTTAACAGCTTTCAATTATTAGCCTGCAGTATGAATGAGAAAAGTGACATCTTGTCCCGAAACACAAATAGAGTCACGGCTAAACAATGACTAATTTCACAATGATAATTTAAAAAATTGGAATTTTGGTTCTAATAATAAGACAGCTTGATTATTCAGCGTTGGGTATGTCTATAAAGCCATTTATCGGTTTCTAATCAAGGAAATTTCGATCTACACGTAATATTTTTCAAGGTATTTGTTTGATGTTGGTGTTTTAGGGCCCTTCAACTACAATGGTCATTAGAGCCACGTCCACTGCGTAGTTCTAATGCAGAGTCGGCACAGACACTACGCTACTACGACGATTTGGGTATTAGCAGTACCCAGCGTTCTCAAGCGGTTACTCATGCTAGTACTAGCTTGGGTTGCGTTGCTTAACTTCAGTGATCAGATGAGAACTGGTGTGTCTAACGCAATACAGCCGCTCTTTCTTCGAGGTTGAAATGATTTAACACTTCATGTGCCCAACAATTCACCATACCCTTTCTATCTTGTCGGTTTAGAGGGCCTCCACACACCCCATTCAGTGGTGACGCCCGATCAGACAGACAACATACTGGAGGACGTTTCCCTTCTCTCAATCAAAAGAAACCACCTGTCGCGACTAAGACCGATTCCGTGGCGTCACTAGGGGGGTGCGGCGAGTTGCGTTGGACACACCAGTTCTCGTCTGATCACTGAAGTTAAGCAACGCAAGCCCAGTTAGTACTGACATGGGTGGTCGCTCGGGAAAGCTGGGTACTGCTAATACCCAATAATCGTCGCATTAGTGTAGTATCTGTGCAGTATATGCATTAGTCTCTAATGACCTTGTAGTTGACGGGACCTTAAACTCCAAAAAACAACAACAACAAGGGGTGGTGCGGGCCGCATCGGGTGACACTACTCGCATCATGAGAAACGGGGTGACACCAAATCAGAAGAAGCGGTTTTTTCGGGAGATCCGGGACGCACCGGGTGACGCCAACCCTAGCGACGCCACTAAACCGATTGGTTTTGATTTCGTTATTTAACTACGCCAGGACGGGAAGAGCGCCTAGGCCTGCATTTGACCGACCTGCACATATTCTCAATGCAGAATGGGAATGCACACCACACGGAGTAAACGCTCTACTCCCCTTCGTTTCCCCTCTCCCAGAAAAGAGACCACTCATCACCACCAAACTGCGTACCACGAGCTACTGATATATACCTCGTCAGTAGTTAATGCATCGGAATGAGCTATGGGCAGTCATTCCGTACCTTTCACTGGGGCAGTGGTGGCATGGCCACCAAAAGGTTACAAAATAATAATAATGAGGCGCATCCGCACAAAAGTACACCCAGATTACCTATCCAAAATCTGAAATGCCCACCTCCCCCCAAAGATCTCTGCTCCATCCTCCATTGCACTGAGGCTCAATGGAATCGACTTATCCTACCCACAAAGACATTCCCCAATCCCCACGCTTCCTGCCATCAACTGCTTTAAATGCCAAAATTTCTCTCCCATTATCCATTTTCTGAATATTTCTTCATCATGTGTATAATCTGCGAATTCAGTCAAAATTTTGCAGTGTCCTCATAATATCTCTAAATTATGGGCATACTATTTCTTATACCTTGTTGACCAATTATTCCGTGATGTAAAAGAGGATTATCATAGACTGAAGGTTTTGTAAACACCTTCATGGATTGCACAAAACGGGACTATTAAGAATGCATATAGGAATTTCAAAAAACTCTCCTGCCATCTGCTCAAATGGACATGACGTATCCACAGGATATACATAAGTACTAGCGGATCCTTTAGCTCACCAGTACCTCATGCAACGGTATCGTTTCTGAGTTCCATAGTTTCTGAGTGACGACTTAGAGCACATTTATTTTTCAAATGATAATTTGCAACATCATATCTAGCGCATATCGGTTATTTTAGATCCTCACATTCCTATATCCTTTATTCATTCCTGAATCCATAATACTGAAGATGAAAGAAAACCAACGCTTCCCACGCTTAAATTACTGAAATTTAAACATGTGATAAACATGTAATAGACATGTCACTATTCAATTGACCTTACATATCAGTTACTAAGACATCACCAAGAATGTGACAACAAATGACTGCATAATACATATATCAATTCCACAAGTTCCACTGAAATAACCTGACATATCCTTACCCCGCCCGTGGCAGGGTCGGGTCTGCGGGTCCACTGAACATGCTCTGACTAGGGGCACCCCAGCCAGGCGTCTGGAACCCGCAGGAAATATTTGCCGAGTTGTCTGTGGGTGGATGCCAGCCAACTCCACGAATTGAGACAATGCAGATGAATAGGAATGCCGATTGTTTGCTCAAATTTTCAGACAGATCATCCTTTAGAAAATTGAGTCGATGACCATATTACCATAGTAATTAAACAGCTATTTTTTAAAACTAAGAACAAAACGGCCTATTTGAAGTCGACCCATTGCCCCATAGAGAATTTGAATGTTATCTTACCTTTCGTATTCTGCATGACTATAGAACAATATTCCAAAAACGTAGTTAATAAGTTTGAAGGAGTTGCATGTACAATAGGGTTTGGTGTATCAGTAGTAGTAGTCGTCCCAGTACTGTGAGTAGGAACTGCTTCAATGAGAACGGGTTTTCCATTCTTTGGACTGGGTGGACTGCTAGTATCGGGCTGCGACTAAAATTTCAAAAGAGATTGCTGTTAACTGTAGGCATATACTGTATATAGGATTATCTGACTTTAGAGAGGTAGTAACAATTCGTGATTTTTTTGACAAGTTTTATGCAATATACCACACTTATGCCGTGTAACTGTTAGTGGGCATAAATAGTATGCGACACAAAAAAATGTAACTGAAGTCTTACAGCGAGAAATTAGATAACAATATTGAACAGTCAGCTATTCAATCGGTGGGTAATCAATGTAAAAAATAAGTGAAAATTAACTAACATGAGTTAAGGTTGTAATAAAATTCCTGTTCAAGTGTATTGCTTCATACAATGCTAACAATACTGCATCATTAGCTCTGAAAGACAGTTGACATTTTTAAGCATATCTCCTTACGTCAGTTAATTAAGACATCACTAATAAAACACCATAGTCGATCTTACCTCACTGCTGTGGGCCTGGAATCACCATCATCATCAGCAACGAACATATTTCCAACCATATTTGTAATTGTTGATAAAATTCCACCTTTAGGTTCATTTAATTTCATGCAATATTTTCTAATGAAGTTAAATATAAACATTATAAGGAATATTCATTGCATAACAACATTGAAAGAAATGCAATAAATGTAAATGCATTGCCTATTGATTTCGGCCATGGATGAAAGTACAACTTGTCCATATCCCTAAAAATATATTTTAGAAATTTAAGCAACGGTGAAAGTCGTTGGACAGCAAATTAAAAATTATAAAAAAACTCACATTTAGTGCAAGTTCATCATCAAGAATTGACAGTTTGACTATATAGGGATTTGCGGACTGAAAATAGTAATAATTTGCAGGAAAATCTTAACTTAAGGTGCTACTATAATTACAGATTTCTCAGGGCAGCGAAAGAAATAAAATATTTCTATACCTCGTGTTTCCTGTAGCTTACTAAAATAGTTAATAATAAAACAGCATCATAACCATGCTGCTGTCTTGAATGACAATCGGCGAGCAACTGTACAAAACATATAGTAAACTTATTTTAATATCTTAATTACAATAGTCTTTCATTTATTCCATACATGTTACCTGGATTATTGCTTCAAAAACACTATTCATCATTAAATACTCTAGCATCATATTCTGACTCACATTATCAGTGGCCTAAATAAATAATTATCTTATCATTGCAAGAACTGAATAGCAATTATTAAACTGTTAAAAAAACAGCTCGTGAATCCCAGCATTGACATAGCCAACTTACAGTCGCAATCACAAGAAGGAGCTTCAAACTTAAGCGTTTTAATGGTTCCAGATGGTCTCCAGTAAGAAAGTTACATAGATGTTCTATAAGATCCTAGTAATATGAAAATCACAATAAATAGTAAACGTTAATAGAGTAATAACCCAGACCTTAATACAGCGGTTCTCAATCTTTTTGGATCTAGGGAACACTAAACTGTGACATTTTTATTGCACGGAGCACTTACAATTAAACATAAACTTTAAAGCACGTTGTACACTTTCTACACTTGGTACTTACTACCACTTTATATAACTATAAAACGAACAAGTATGTATTTTGTGTTTGCTGATTACAATCCCATCAAAAAATTATTTTAAATTGTATCGATTTTTTCCAACACCTTTATTTATGCATTTAATTTTATTTTGCGGAACACTTGTAGTGGTTTCAAGGAGCAACAGTGTTTCGCGGACCGCGGATCGAGAACCATTGCCTTAACAGACAATGCGTCTCAAACGTTTTGTGTTATATAACAAATACAAAAACTATTATTCATTTTCAATATACTGTATTACTACTAAACAATTCTTTGTTCACTAGTCAGAAAACTAACAAATTCGGAATACGAACCAAGCTTAATAGAATAAAACGGCATATATAATACGAATCCTCATTTACGCTGTTAATATCCAAACAGTGATGTGACATTATATTATTGCTGTAAGGTCGTCTCGGTGGTACTCGGCCTTAGCTGCAGTCAGCGGTTTTTATACAGTAAGGGAGATTTTATTCATGTGTTGTTTCAGCCATGAACCATAGCATAACATGTAAATTTTGTGGGAACCTCAATAGGCCTCAATAGAACCTCAAGGTGCTTCAACAACTCCAGAAAACTTATGAGAACCACTGCTATGAAACGAGCCAAATTCACCTTCATAAATTATACCTGCATGAGTTTGTCAGCATCCTCAAAACCCATAAGTATGTTCATAATATCAAATCCATGATCGCCATATTTCACGAAAACTCCTCGTGTTAATGCACATAAAGTCTAAAAAGACAATCATAGCAAGTAGCTAAACAAATCGTTTTAAAAGATGTTATAGGGCATTAACTTTGATTATTAATTATCATGCACAGGTAAGCATAAATTAATGAAAATACCTGAAATGCATTAGCCACACGTATATTGTTATCCTCCTTCAAGGCTTTGATGCAATGACGGTACAGAGTACTTAAATTATCCTGGAAAACAGCAAATACATGGATGTAGCAATTGAAATGATTAAATTATTAGACTTTCAAGCCTTATAAATTCAATATGCAGAAAGCTACCGATGCCTTCAATTTCAGCAACTGATCATCATTAAGTTTTTCAAATTGACTAAGAAGATAGCTCATTTTTGGCTTAAGGAGAAAGAATTCATCCCAGAAGTTAGGATTTCCTAAAGTTGGATCTCCGCCCTAAAAACAGCAAAACGAGTAATGTATAGTGAATGACAATATAAAAATGCAATTCCTAGTCCTACAATCATTACAAATTTTAGCAACAACAATAACTTTTGAAGAATACTTACACGAAAAAACGCCTCGTAGATAAGTGCCACTTTCTCCTTAAGTTGCTTTCTTGAAGCAGAATTATGACGAACTTTGTCACTTATTACGTTTGACATTTCGAATGTTGTCTTACTCAATGCAGTTCACTTCGAAAAATATCTTCACCACGACATCGTATACAAATACACCAAACGACTAGCATATTTTACTAAACGAAGACTTTCGTATAGTATTCACTTATAAACACTTAAATGAAGCAGAACAACTTTGGCATCATCAGCTAATACAATCCAAAGATTACAGACGTATGTACTAATACGTTACACGAGAATGGACCCACTTTTATTACATTGGCGTTTCCGTAATTTTTTTTCCATCACAAGAGCGGCAAAATTTCTCGAAGAGCTTCACCTTTCGATAACTTATGTGAGTAGATATCTACAGTTTTGGACCCAGTTTTGAAATGGACCTTGAAAACTATTTATCTGATACGAGCCGAAGTAAAATTTTCCAATCTCCTGTACCTTCCATTTCAACAACGGAATCATGCATTCTAGGCGTCGATGAAGCAGGACGAGGACCTGTTCTAGGTATCGTATGCAACCTTGTGACAGATCAACACCAGGTTTCATTAGTTTTTTAGTTTACTATGACGAAATGCACCAATATTCAATTTCTGTCTCGCAGTAACACATTTTTCACCTCATGTCATAGGCGACCGTACATTTACACATTATAAACGGATGGTGAGAAGATGAGATGAATGGGTTCAATGCGCCTGGAGTGCAGGCGAACTGAGTTCAAATCCTAATCTTGGAGGCACGATGGTGCTGCCCTTGTTCCTCTCTTCTTCCTGCTGTTATACACTTACTCCTCCTTTTTTTTTTTACTCCGTCTGTTACCGAAGTCCAGTATATCGGCAGTAATTCTAGCTCACTACACCTTCCTTCGACTTCTCATTAATGCCTAAATCGCGAGCCTATTTTCGTCCTTACAACACCGTTTCCTGTAATAGGCCCTCACTAGTCTTCCTTTACGATTTAAACGTGTTGTTGTTGTTTGTTGGTGTTTTAGGACCATTCAACCACAAGGTCATTAGAGCTCCGTACACTTTGTAGTTCTGATGCAGAGACTGCACAGACACTACACAATGCGACGATTTCTGGAGACTAGCGGTACCCAGTTTTCCCAAGTGGCCACCCTAGTCAGTGCTTAACTTCATTAACTTTGACAACGAGAACTGGTGTCCAATGCAATTTGCCGCTCCCGATTAAATGTGATTTGCGACGAAGAATTGGTTGAATGGCTAGTGACACCAATGATTTGATTGTGTGGATGTCGATAATTAGATGCAACTGCACTCTGTTGCAACTGTTTAAATTTTTCTTGTCAGCGGTTTGCTAGACAAATGTCATCCCCGTCGGTAAACAATTTCCGAATGACTATCAAAAATTTAAAATCAGGACATTGGAATTGTGATTTCCGGCAGTTTAATTCGACGCCCGTTAAATGACAAAGAGACCGGCCTGAGTGGTGCAGTGGGTAGCACACTCGGTAATTGCGTCAGTATTTCTAAGTTCGATACTGGACCGAGGTAGGTTGGCTTCTTTCGGGCGAGAGAGAGAGAGGCCCCGAGTGTGCATTCTTTCGGATGAGAAGTAAAACCGTGATTCCGTGTGGAGTACAATGCATTTGCATGTAAAACAACACGCACTGCTATGCAACGAGTAAATGAGGCAAAATTTCCAGGTGTAGGTCCAGGATTAGGTGTTGCAGTTTTGATCGGCAACCGGCTGTAGAAAAACACTGTCCAATATATCGTACTTGTGTCCATTCAGAGGGAAAAGATGGATGATGGATACCCAGCCCTGCCATACATGTATGACAGAAGTCACCAACTGTAATCCTCCCTACTGAAAAATATTTTAATTTGATCATTATAGGTCCTATGGTATATGGAATATGTTATTGCCCAGTTAAACAGAGCGATCGATTACAATCAATGAAAGTTGCAGGTACAATAGTTGTTAAAGAACCGCATTGTTAAGTGGTCTAAAATGATGTGTTATCACACTTTTATAAAATTACTTTTATTATTTCAGATTCGAAAACGCTCACTGAGGAACAACGGGAAAAATTATTTGAAGAAATAAACAAAGCAAATGACTTCATGGGATGGATGATTGACATAATTTCACCAAACGTGATATCTAACAATATGTTGAGAAGGTATTTAAAGTATGAAAAAAAATTACCTTACAATAGTCACCGAGTTATTAATGCTGTGTTATAGGTCAAAGTATAATTTGAATGCCGCTTCACACGATATAGCAATCGGATTAATACAACGAGCTATTAAATGTGACGTGAAAGTTACAGAGGTAAATTGCTTTTCAAGGCGACATATTAGTTTCAAACAAAACAAGGAATTTTCTTTATGCGAAGGTTTACGTAGACACAGTTGGAGATCCACAAAAGTATCAAGCAAAATTAAAAGAGATATTTCCTGATATTAATATAACAGTTGCCAAAAAGGCAGACTCTCTATATCCTATTGTTAGCGCTGCCAGCATATGTGCAAAGGTATGTATGCTGTTACATTTTAATTGCACCTTGATATTTGAAGGAATTTTTTATTAGGGTGTGTTGTCTTGACAGGTTGCAAGAGATTGTACTTTAAAGGCATGGAAATTTAAGGAAGACATTGCTATTGAACAAAATAGCTGGGGATCAGGATACCCTGGAGGTAACTCGCTCTGAAAATGCCTTGGCTGTTTCTAAACTGGATTAATGAAGGTACCTCCACATCATTCAGTTGAGTAACCTGACATTTTGCATTGTTCCAGATCCAGTAACGAAAGCATTTCTTAACACTCACCTAGATCCTGTATTTGGATTTCCACAGATTGTTCGTTTCAGTTGGTCAACAGCTGACAAAATTCTACAAGACAAAGCCATTAAAGTTGAATGGTAAGAAATTTTTAAATAATTATTAAGATGAAATAAATAAAATATACAGAACTTACTTCTTAACAGGGAAACTGTTGATGATGAAAGCAATCCCAACGATGGTGCTTCTCTGCTGTCATACTTTCAGTTTTCTGGAAACGCAGCGAAAGATAAAAAACGACACGCATTTTTTACTGATCGTTGTTTGAAATCTGTAAATTCATGGTGAGTTTTAGAGAGTTGTTTTCACAGAACTGAAATTATTTTCTTAAACAGTCAGTATTTATTAATGACCCTTTACATTTTCATATAAATTAAAAATGACTTGGCACAAAATTATGAATTTGTATTTTACAAAATTATAAATGCAATACCTGAGTGAGCAAAGATGTGTCATAGTAGATGACAACTTAAGTGTCACTGTGTCGACATTACACTTTTTAAAAATATTTAACTTCAGCTTTCTCGCCACATCCCGATTCATTTTTCCTAGTGTTTCATCGCTTTAACAAAGAACAATGACGGACCCCCAATTATTTAAATAAATGTCATTAATTTCTTTGAAACGCCACAATTATCTATAATATAGTCTTGCAGTATATTGAAATGAAAATTAAATATTCGTCACACAAAATATTTTCTCAGTATAAAATTTATGAAGTGCAGTGTTCAACCTAGTACATTCTCTTTAAGAGAAGTGCCAACACGAATTATTACCATCCGAGTGCTGCATCATATGCGACTTATCCCAGTGTCAAAACCATATAAGGACTATTTTTAGTGATAAGCTTTATCCGGTGGGGTGAAATTTAATAAGTGATTAATTAAGGATTATCAACATCACAGCATTAAAATGTCATAATTAAATACTGCCATTGCTTAGTTAACAACAATGCATAGCAAACTAAATGCTTTACAATTAAGTAGATTTATAAAGTGCACAATCTAGGGTATTTTAACTTACTTTATTATTAAAAGTATAGCAGGGTATGGCCGTGTACTACACTACTGTCATAACAGGCACGTTACTTGGGAAGGAATTAATTTTCAATAATGGAGAGTAAATACACATTTCTTTACCACCGAATGTAGCATATGGTACATATATTAAATGTTATATAACGTAATTTGATCGTGAAACATCAACTGGAACATTACGGATGTGCGGCAAAAGCAGCTCTTCTATATGTAAACAACAATAATGACAGATGCTCTTGGTAACGTGCTTCACCCCACAATTGCCTGAATAAGTTTTAAAAATACGTGATTGGCAAATAACTATCTCGGGGCTTAGTGCCAGATGTAATTTACTTCTTATTCACATTGAAAATTAATTAGTGAATTAATAACATTTAAAAATTTCGTGACATAAAGTAATAGCATTAAGAGAAAATCGGGGATCAACCCAGTTAACTTCTCAATCTAGCTATCATTTTATTACTTGATTAGTGGCCAGCAAAATATTCAAACTTAATAAACATTTATTGCACAATCAAAAAGTTAGGCCTTACTCAACGTTGCAGTCAAGTATGTTACCCCTTCAGACCCATGGATGACTGGACAACACTTGTAGAAATGGAATGTGTGAAATAGTAATCCACAATAAAAATGGGAAGTCACTCCACTTTGAGTATTTGACTGAATACTTCCTGTTGTTTTTCTTTCCACTCTTTCTTTACTTTCATTCGCTTTAATTGTCCATCCCTACAGTGAGAGCAACGGAATTTATGGTAATATATAAAAATAATAAAAACGAGTTAACAGAATGCAAGTGCAGCCCCATTTTCTTCATCCCAAATCCACTCCGATTTATCGCCACTTTCTTTTCCTTCCCTTGTTTGTTGGTGTTTTAGGCCCTTCAACTACAAGGTCATTAGAGCCCGTCCACAGCATAGTTCTTATACAGAAACTGCACAGACACTACCCTAATGCGACGATTTTTGGGTATTAGCAGTACCCAGCTTTCCCAAGCGGTCACCCATGTCAGTACTAGCTGGGATTGCGCTGCTTAACTTCAGTGATCAGATGAGAACTGGTGTGTCCAACGCAATTCGCCGCTCTTATCCTTCCATCACGAACAACTCAATTCTTAAGGATATCTAGCGACACTAGCTCTACACCTAGATATCGTGTAGAGTCGGGATTTTATTCTAGTTTTAAACCACCAACTTCACTCTTCACTACTGGTGTACCTTTAACACCAAGAGTGACGAATGTAAATCGAAGGGGTAGTGAATTTGAAGTAGGAATATAGTCCAGACTTACCACATGAGGTCCACTAAACCACCACGCCTTGCAATTTCACTTTTTACACGATTAGCAAACTGTACACCATCTTCTCCTTCCTTTTTTTAACACAAACAAAAAATAGATTAAATGTTAAGATAGAGGGTCTACAAATATATGATAAACCTCGTCAAAGCGAACGAACCTGTCGTTTCATTGGTGGTAAATACCAAACCTCACAGACAACTGACCAACTTGTCATCATCATCAATAAATATTGAAAATAACCTTGCTGGCTACTATTCCAGAAAGGATCACCGAATTTTGGATCATACTGGAAGGATCAACCAATTGATGAGCAAATATCGAATCGGAAAAATAACGCATTAATGTCTAACTTAACTTATGAACCTACTTCCCAATCAATACCTTAATAGCAACTGGATAAATTGTAGCATCAATTTCAAAGCTTCCTTTTTTAAACATCATCACAGAAGTATTATTAATGCATGTTCCTAAAACCCAACAATAAAAGAAATTTATTTCCTTCATAAATATATAAACCAAGATAAAATTGCAAACTGTAAAATGCAACCTTTTACCTTCTGGAAAAATTAGAATTGGAAGATTGTTACTGTTTTCAACATGCTGTCGTAACCTAGACGTAAAAATGATCGAATTCCAATATTAGTCAAAAGACGTATGAAAAAACTGATTCATTATAACAGAAACCTAAATACCTCCTGGCAACTGCATATCGATCTTTTACTTCTGATCTTTCAAACCATATGTGTGATGATGCTCTACTTAATGCTCTTTGAAGAACACCAAGAAAGCCACCATGACTCTGTCCTACCTACAAAACGACAACAATTACGTATCCATGTTGAATACCGTCCTCCATTACCTCAATGAGACAGCTTTGTAATACTTTATATCATTACCATTGCATAGCAATTGTCACAGGCTAACATTAATACATCGATTGGTGACGTATGATTGGCGACACAGATTCCACGACGTGCTCGATTCTCTCTTAACAAAGAAGTAAGAATTACATCGGTAACAAAACTCTAAATAACCCACAAATTAAAATCCCTAAGTCAACAACGTCACCAAAAAACGTAATAATGGGACTGTCTCATACCTGTTGTGATAAGTAATAATAGCAGAGAATACTCTTGACAGAATACGAAAACAAACCAAACTAGCACGTAAATTTAGCCACTTTTTAAACCTATGAAAATTAAAAGCGACTTTAGATTGCAGAACACTCAACGAATCACAAGTAATACATAGAGTTCTTTGAACTTACTTGCCATCAGGAATGTACCCAATACATGCTGTAGAAACACACAAAAGTCCAACCCCAAATCCTAAAAGGGTTAATCTACAAGACACAAATGGGATGAAAATGGCATCAATAGTAAATATCGCTTTTAAGCCACAAGGCTTATAAAACATGAATTTAAACAATTAAAGGATATCTTACCGGATAGGTAAGAGAATAAAATATCTTACAAGGAAGCCCAAACACCATATTATGGTAAGTCTTGCACTGTAAAAAAAAAAGTACCAAGTGCTTGCAAAACTTTGCATTAAAAATCGATTATTAATTAGCCGAATGAAGTAGTTACAAACCTAATATAATGATAATTTTTATTAGTTCTGGTCAGCAAATTCCAAGAAATTAATTCTAGAAATAAATGCAAGCCACAAAATACATGACAGTTTTTTAAAGCAATGACGAATTTACGCTTGGTCTGTCAGCTTAAGTTATTTCGTACCTTCTGCTGAAAATCGTTTTGTAACTTCATCTTCTATTATAGCCTAGATAAAAGTGCTTAATGTTAGAGATGTGATAACGAAGCGTCAACTAGCACATATCAATCATTGCTGTTTTAAAAGACCCCTCACCCTCAAAACAATCACCACAACTCCAAATAACACCTCAAAGAAAAATTAGAACTACACCAACCTCCACTCCAGCTTTAATCAATTCCATAATTGAAGAAAGGTGAAACGGCTGATTATCAGGACTCTTTAGCTCATATGTGTGAACTTTTGGATCAGGAACTAGTTTGACTCCTTCTCTTGATATAACTAAAACGAAAAGCATGATTACAATGTTCATAATTCCTATCCTCTATTTTTATGATGTTCATTAACAGGCCAATATCTCGAAATAAAGTACCAGAATTAGGAGAATCCAACCCATTAACAGCGGTAATTGCTGCATCTTCATCAATACTGTATTTCCGCTTATGCGCTTTTTCAATTTTCACTCTGCCATACTGCAAGTGAAATAAAGAGTAAATGCAATTAAAAAATTTAAGCAGCACATTTGCATTTCGCGACTTCACTTTGGATGTTAAATCAACTAAGTGTACAAGAAGTATCTAAAATAGAAAAATATTACTAATGCTGCACTTCACAAATGGCCTCAAGGTCGAGTTGGCGTGGTCAAAATATTAAGCACTTCAATGAAAGTGCAATTTTTAGTGACGTAGATTTAATGGTTAAACATTAAAATATAATAACCAGTGCCGGATTTAGATATTGAGAGACCCCTAGGTTTTTTCAATTTTGAGGCCCCTTTCGATCGCTTTTAAGGCCCTTTTCTTCAGTTTTGAAGCCCACTAAATGTTGAGGCCCTAGGTTTTAGCCTACTTAGCCTAGTGGTAAATCCGGCACTGATAATAACCCTATCAAAAATCTGAGTGTCTACTATGCGATCGCCCGTTGTAGTGGTCTTTTGCATCCCTAGAACTGCACTTATAATCGTGTGGTTGGTTAATGGTCTTCCCTGGCATCATTACCATTGGAAACTCTTTCGGCTGCTCCAAGATAATAAGGATATTAATATCAAGCGAGGTGCGCCCGTTGAGAAGCCTGTAGGGGCGGATCCGGGAGGGAACAATGCAGCAATTGCTTCCCCCCCCCCCCCCCGGGTGTCTCAACGGAGCGCATATTTCAACTGATGCACGATTCAACTTTGCAACTGATGAGGCATTTTTGCATCTGCTATTTCCATTTCCATACTGCCAGTCCAATCTGTATTTGGCTAAACCACTGAATATAAGAGTCTAAGGGGCAGTAGAGGACTACGTTTCGACGACTACGTAACGACATGCGGCGAAATGATGAGTATCTCACCTTTGAAAAACCTCCAAAACATTATTAGTCGCGTCTAGCAGAGCGCGTATATCGTCACCTTTCTTTAAAAACCACGGAAGTTCCATTTTCCTTGGCCTTCATATTCATTAAGAAAGCTTAGTGAAGCAATCTGAGGAATATGAATTTACAGACTCTGTAGGTCTGTCAGCAAACTCTGTTTAGGAGGTCTTCCCTCTGCCCGTCTGCAGGGCAATTTTTGTTATCCCTACCTACTGGTAACAATATCTGTTATAAGCGGTTTTTCTTCTCTCCTGTAAAATTTGCTTTTTTTGAACCTATATGCCTTCTAAGGAAAGGTGACGATAGGTAAAATTAACTTGTTCTTATCATTTAAAGCTTAATTTACATCCCATTAGTAATCATAAAATTTACAGCTTGACGAATAAAATTATTATCAAGGTGATGAAATACTAAGCGGAAAAGTCGATTTGGAAGACGGCACAACATACGAAAACCCCCGAAAACCTGTACTGCATTGAAAAACTAAGTTAAAAATATCACGCAGACCAAGTTTGATCTTCCTAAAATAATCTGTCTTGATATCCTCCTACAATGTTTCTATCACGTGGGTTTCTTTATCTAATTGAACTATCAGGGGAAAAAATTCAAAGGTCCAAATCCATGGTCATCTAGAAGAACAATTCATATCATGTGGAAATGTCTCTGCCTCTTATAATATGCCACGAATGTCATTTACAGGAAAGTACATTCTACACAAACTCAAAATATGCAAAATTTCAATTATTATGACTGCACTTCATAGAATTTCCAACATATATGCAGTGTTTTTTTACCACTATCGTACAAAACGATTACGTACATATTTGATAATATGCTATAAAAATAGTATTCTAGACCTATGTCAATTAAATTGAAACCTATGATTGATCACGATGAGTGTAAAATCAAATTTATAAACAACTACTGTATTAGAAAACTGTGGTTTTACACAACATAACAGCAAATGAGACTGGTAATCTGAAAACGGGTAATAAACAATATGAAATGAAGGTTACATCATCGGATATGAGAGAATTATTCAATACATACAAACATCTGACAGATTTATAATTCAACCTTACCTCAAATAATTTTAACAGTATCGCGACGTACAGCTTTCGAACACCTAGAGAAATACCAAATGCTGCCAACAAAAGGGAACCCAACAATGAGACAGCGACGATAAATAATATATACGAAGTAATTACGGTCAAATTTTCGCTTATTACAGACATATTACCAGATGTTTAAATGGGACTTACTAATAACGAGCACATTATTCAGGGTCACAGTAACTTACTGACTCGCTCTAACCCATTGCATATCAACTACTACATTCGCTTAGAACACATTTGCTCTGTCACTCTTAAGAACTTGTTACAAAGGCGCTTCAGCAAGAATTCTTTCGGTGACCAGCATATCCTCTATTCATTTTTTTTTCTTCTTACCGATGGCAGTAATTTACCATTTCCATCCAATTCGTCTGCATCGTCTCAATTCACGGGGTAGGCCGGCATCTCCCCACAGATAATCATCATTATCATACCCTTATCCCGCGTGTGGCAGGGTCGGGTCTGCGGGTTCTAGCCCTCCACTCCCGTCTGTCTCCCGCCACGTCCCTGTTGTTGTTTGTTGGTGTTTTAGCGCCCTTCAACTACAACGGTCATTAGAGCCCCGTCCACAGTGTAGCTCTGACGCAGAGACTGCACAGACACTACATTCATGCGACGATTTTTGGGTCTTAGCAGTACCCAGTTTTCCCAAGCGGCCACCCATGTCAGTACTAGCTGGGGTTGCAATGCTTAACTTCAGTGATGAGATGAGAACTGGTGTGTCCAACACAATTCGCCGCTCCCCCACCAGATCCCCGCCCACCCCACACACTGCCAAGTCCTTACGGACAACCTGTTCCCACGTAATCTAAGATTGACCCCTAAGCTTCCTGAACATGCTCTGACTGGGGCCACTCCAGCCAGGCGTCTGGAACTCGTAGACATGTTGGCGACAGAGGACTCTCGGCGCGCTATCTGCCACGGTGTCCGAGGTCCCAATACCCGTGACATTGCGAACTACTGATGACGGCGGCCCGGGGCCCGCTCGCGCACCCCTGATGGCCGCCGGCACTGGGGTTTGCATCCCCTTCACCGTAGGTTCGATGACTGGAATTTCGCATAAAATTGTGGAACGCTTCACGATTTTGCGTGTCATCTTCCCACAGATAACTACGCCAATTTTCCAGACGCCTGACTGGGGCTCTCCCAATCAGAGCATGTTCAGTGAACCCGTAGACCCGACCCCGCCACAAGCTGGATACGGGTATGATGATGATGTTGATGGCAGTCATTTACCAATGGGGGATGGTTGAAGTGGAGACAGGCAAGTGCAGTCCTGTGTGATAGGAGGGTCCCAATCAAGTTGAAACGGAAGTTTTACAGGGCAGTGGTTAGGTCCGCCATGTTATAGGCCTATGTAGCAGAATATTGGGCAGTAAGGTAGGGCCACGTAAATCAGTAGCGTAACTTGTAGGGGCAATGGGATCAATTTGTCCCGGGCAAAGCGCCACCTTGGGGGTGCCTTGTCATTCTTGCTGGAAATCAGCCGCTGCCATATACTGTTTGTGCGATGACTTTACAGCAAATAAAAAGTGCTTACATACGTGTACCATGTTTGCTCCTCCGGACAAGCAACAGGGGTGGGGGCTCTTCAAATGCCTCTTACCCCAAGCGCCACAACTGAAGTTACTCCACTGACGTAAATAGAATCCAAGTAGCCGAGATGCGAATGCTGTGGTAATTTGCAGGGTGTCCAGAGCTGAAGGAGAGTAGGTTGAGGTAGTATAGACACGTAATGAGAAGAGGGGAGGAGGAGCTCGTTAGGTCCATTTCAGAAATGCAGGTGGTTGGAAGCACTCGGGGGCAAGGCGACCTGGGTGGGATAGGCCGGAGAGGAGGACTAGAGCCCGCAGACCCCACACTGCCACAGGCGGGATAAGGGTATTATGATGATGATGATGATGATGATGGCAGTCACTTACCACTCATGGACATCCCCCGAAAATTTTTCGGGGTGGGGGTCCTGAAACGATCTAAAGAAGAGGCAGTGTTCAGAAATCAGCCCCTGTGTATCCGAAAGCGTACCATATTCTTAACTTCTTTTATTTTTTTCATCTTGTTGCATTTTTTTTCGATTCCGGGAAATACCGGTAGATGTGGCACGTGTCCCGTGAGTCTCTCCTCCACACTGTGGACCTTTCATGTACCCCAATCAGTGGTAAATGAGGAGCGAATAGGACAGAAAGAGGAAGATGGGGAAAAGATAATATACGAAAACTCCGGAAACTCATGGAATTTACTTGACCAGTGCCGAACGGCGGGGGGAGGGTATTCAGCATAAATTTCTAGTAAGCAAATACCAACCCTTTTTACCACCTATAGCGGGACCTATGACGCCAGGGAGCGAACTCATACACCTGGGGAATTTTGCCTGACCTACCCGTTGGTCCAACGAAAGGTCCATTCGGGGGCTTGCTTTCTCTCTCGACCGAAAGAAGCCAACTCACCTCCATCCAGTATCGAACCAGAACCCACTGACGCAATAGTCGAGCACGCCACCTCTGCTCCATCAAGGATCGAATTTCTACACGGACGTTTCTGTTGCGTCCAAATGAATGCATTCATGAACAGAAAGGTCGACTAACGGGGCACAACTTGACTTCCTGTCCGGCATAAAAGTGCACATTAAGAGAGAGAAAGAAATTTACTGGCAACGCTAGGAACCGAATTCTGCATTCTAGGGAACAGCTGTATATTGCGTTGGACACACCAGTTCTCGTCTGATCACTCAAGTTAAGCACCGCAACCCCAGCTAGTGCTAGTATAGGTGGCCGCTTGGGAATACTAGGAAATCGACGTAACAGCGTAGTGTCTGCGCAAACTCCGCCTTAGAACTAAGCAGTGGACGGGGCTCTAATGACCGTTGTAGTTGAAGGGCCCTAAAACACCAACATTCCAGTTGAACTATTGAGCCCTAGAGTCACGTAATATTTAACACACTGAAAGGTTGACCCACAACATTTTGCACACGTTTTCACAGTTGTCAACTAGTAATTTGCTCCAATGAAGATCAATGTCTGCCAAATCGCGTGACTGCATTCACACTGGTCAAAAGAAGACAACGAATGTCAACAATGGACCGGAACACCAAATCTGCGACATAAGGGCTCAATGGAGAAACTTTTGAATAAATGTTGCTTTAGAAAAAGAACCATGGATTCACAATATGATCACGGTTACAGAAGATTAACTTTGTTATGATTATACAATACAGTGTTTTCATGTTATTGTTACCCAGGGACTTACCTTTTCCCGGGTAGAAAAGGGATGGTGGCACTACTGACGGGGGTCAAGACACTGGCATCACACATCACTGACGACCCCCCCCCTCCCCAGACTATCTGAACTTAATCAGTGCAGCAATAATAAGAGGTGTAGGAGCTGACCCCCTGGCGTCGGTGGTCGATAACTACCACAATGAAGAGAAAATAGGCCGACAATAAATTAACATAGGGATTGCATAAAAATGCCGTCCAACAGAGGGCCCATATGTTCCTGTAGGGCAAAATAGGTATCCAACCCTGCCACAGGCGGGAAAAGGGTTAGTAGAAGCAGTTTTGTAGAAAGGTCTCTTATGCGCAGCGATGGCATCGCACCAGAGCCGGATTTACCACTAGGCTAAGTAGGGTGAAACCTAGGGCCTCAACATTTAGCGGACTTCAGAACTTAAGAAAAAAGCTTCAAAATTGAAATAGCCTAGGGCCTCTCTATATCTAAATCCGGCAGTGCATAGTACACAGCAAAAGGGACCACACCTTCTCAAGTTCATCTGCAGGCAGGCGCACTGGGGCTGGCTGGCTCTTTCTCTCTTTCTCCATCTCTCTCTCTCCATCTCTCTATCTCTCTCTCCATCTCTCTCTTAATCTCTCTCTCTCTTAATCTCTCTCTCCATCTCTCTCTCTTAATCTCTCTCTCTTAATCTCTCTCTCCATCTCTCTCTCTTAATCTCTCTCTCCATCTCTCTCTTAATCTCTCTCTCTCTCTTAATCTCTCTCTCTCTTAATCTCTCTCTCTCTTAATCTCTCTCTTAATCTCTCTCTTAATCTCTCTCTCTCTTAATCTCTCTCTCTCTTAATCTCTCTCTCTTCATCTCTCTCTCTCTCTTCATCTCTCTCTC